>RAIA01000136.1:0-515570 GCA_003664395.1 Leishmania lainsoni
CCTAACCCTAACCCTAACCCTAACCCTAACCCTAACCCTAACACGCCGCGTGTCCTGACCCGTACCCGTAGCCGTTCCTTTTCACCCGCACGCCAGTGTTACTGCATCGCGGTGTCGATGACACGAGGAGTCTAGCAGGCAGGCGGTGGCGAGAGGCACTGCAGGAATAAGGAAATAGGGTACAGAGGTAAACTGGAGATGACCTGTACAGTTTCGGCATTGACCATTATCTGCCGGCAAGTTTCTGCGCAGCGGAGCAGGGCAGGTGGTTAGCGTGTCATGCGAGTCGCCCGCAGCTGTGATTATCGGCGTTGTTTCTGCCAGAAACCGGCGTGTGTGAACTGTGGTCGATGGGCGCTGTGCGCACGGTTTCTCCTACGCGACTTGCAAAGGTGTCATCGGGCGCAGCAGCTTCGTGGAACAGTGCAATTAAGCTAACCGAAGGCCTGTGTTCAAGAACCAGCTGACGAGGCGAGAATGACCTACTTCCCGTGAGCGAAAAGCCTGCGGCGCACGGGGCGCACTTGTTGACCTAAGAGAAGCAGTGCTGCCGGTATTCAAGGAGTCGAGGGGACGAAGGTGGTTCCACGACAGGGATTGCGGTTAAATTCCTGTCTTACAGACGTTGCTGCCAAGTTCGTGCAGGTGGTGGACATGAAGATTCAGAGCTACCCCCGCCCACACTCGCGTCTCTGGGAACACGAAAGGCTAAGTGCGATACACCTGGGCTTTGGCAAACCTGTGCATCCCCGCCACAGCATCGTGGTTGTCCCTGGCGAGGAGGAGGTGTGGGTGTTTTTACCGCCTTTGAGCGCCGATCAGTCCACTAGGGTCCGTCGCTAGTGACGTTCTCGAAGTTATCGCGCTTCAGCATACATCTTCGCTGCGATCGTCACATTGAAGAAGGTGTGGCGTGTGGCGAGAAGCTTGAAAATGGCAAGACGGCTATCACCCATTTTCACGTAAGCGCTCACGGAAAGAGTAGCAGTTTAATGGTGCGTGTCATGCGAAGAGTTTGGGTTTGCGCAGAGAGTGGCAGACCATGAGTGGAGAGAGAAAACGAAGAACGCACAAAGGTAGAGAGTGGATTGCACAGGGTAGTACACACTCCAATACGCTACAGACGATCTCGCACCACCACGCGGGCAACGCACAAGGTCCTCGTGGGGCGGTTTGTCTCACTCCTAGCAGAGACGCCATCAAAGATGCTCAAGGGGCTTCTCGACTACAGGAACTCTCACTGTTACTCAGAAGAGGCGCAGAACTTCATCACCATTTAGGAAAGCTCGTCGAAGGCCCAACGCGACACACAATCACGCACAAGCCTAGTCAAGTAGGTGTGAGGAGATTGCAAAGAAAAAAAACGATACTCGCTTCATGGGGAACAGCAAAAGGGGTGAAGGTGTTTGCACAGCCGTACCCGCCATGCGTGAAGCGAAAGCAGCCTCCACCTCGTGTCACGCTGGTGTGCACGCCTCTTTCTTGTGGAGAAAAAGAGCAACAAGCACCGTTTAGAGACGGTTCAGTAGGTGCGCAGAGACCCAAAAGAGGTATGTCGACTGGGAGAATCACACACTTATCGACGGCATAACGAAAGAAAACGAAAAATTAGCAGCTCCGAAAACGAGTAAATCCACCACTCAAAACGCTGGTATGAGTTTTAAAAAATGAAAATACTTTTCTTTTGGGGGTGGCGCACCACCGCGGATGAAAAATGCCTGTCGTTTCGACGGAGAATAAATGGCGAACTATCGCAACCCTGCGGGAAACACAACGGCTGGGTGCGGCAAGGGCGCCCTTGTCACACAGCCAACGTTGCTGACAGGAGCACGTCCGCGGCCCACCATCCGCTCAGAGGTAGAAAAACCGTGCGGAGAGTGATTCGGCCACGCTGACGAGGCGCTCCTTGGTCAGAACACTACAGGGCATGTTCTGGGCCAATTCAACACAGGCCTTCCTTTCCCATGCAGGTGGATGGATGCGGACCTTGGCTCTCTGACTCCTGAAGAAGTGGGAAAGCCGCAGAGCTGCACCGGCGAGCTGGCGAATAAGACTACTCTTGGAAACAACGAGACATGATACAGAATCGGGTGGGAAGCAGAGAACAACGGGGTAAAAGACAGTGCAGTAGTTCGCACCAGGTTAAGGACTCAAAATAACCGTAGAGCCACAGGCACAGGGTAGCGTAAAAGAGTAGCAGAACACAAAATCGGGTGGAAGAGAACGAATAAGCCAAATTGTGGACCTCGGCGCTTTCGCCCTTGCAGTACACAGCAGGGATATCCACCCGTTGAAAAGACAACAGTGCCCTGTCTGTAGAGCCCCATACACAACACGAGGGTCTTTGGACGTCCCAAGGCATCACAATGCGGGGGAAGGGAAAGAGTGGCGCACAAGCGATTGGCCTTCTGTGAGTCAACAGTTCTTCGTTCAGAGTCACAGCTCACACCTCGGCACACGCAACGTGTCGCGCAACAGTAGCCACACCTTACACAGGGCAACACAGGAAAACGGACAGTGGGCTTTCGCAGGAGCGTCATGGACTCATGAGCAACGAGAAGACAGAGGTAGGTCACGAGAAGGTCGCGCGTGCGTCCACAGTGGGGTGAGAAAACGAGCGCCGCGAGACAACAGCAAAACAGACACACAAAAAGACGAAGACAGGGTGAGCAGGCGTTAGGTACGCAAGGGAGAGACAAGACATATTACTCTCCTAGCAGCGAGAAAGAGTGGGCAAGGCAAAGAGAAACGATTACTTAGCATTAGGAACGGAGTGAGATGCATCTTGTGAGACGCATCTCATTAGACAAATGGCGCTTCTCACTTCATAGACTAAAAATGGCGCCCCCCCCCTCCTCCACAGGGCTCCATCTAAATCCACTAGATCGACGCGTCTCTGGAAACACCTCCTTGGGCGCCATCTTCTAGGGGATGCGCCCACCACCCGTCATCTCTCCATCGCCGTGAGCCAGGAATGCCGACTTTTTGCGATGACGCGACAGCTTAACCCACACGTAGTTAAGATGGACTTTGGCCGATATATGGACGTCATCCAAGTGCCGTACCGCGCTGTGATTCGCCTCAATCTTTCGTAACCGCGGTGCACCAGAGAGCGGTGCCAGACTCTGTAGTTGTCCGCAGTGGCTGACGTCCATGTACTTCAGCGCCGGGCACCGGTTAAGCCCGTCAAGGCTTAGCAAGCCACTCCAGGAGGCATTAATGCTCTGTAGTCACGGCGCGCCAGCCAAGGGCGCGAGACTCATCAGCCTCTTTGCGCATCGGAAACTCACATTTTCGAGCTCAGGACAAGTGCCAAGCCCATCGATGCAGTTCAGGGGGCACCCGCGAACGTTGAGAATCCGCAATCGTGGGGCACCAGCTAGCGGTGCGAGACTCGTCAGTCTGCGTGAATCGGTCAAGTTGATGCTCTCGAGGTGCAGGCATCTTCTTGAGGCCATCGAGGGTTTCCGTGCCGGTCAGCATAGCACTGATCACTCTCAACTGTAGAGCTCCGGCCAATGGCCTGAGGCTCCGTAGTTGCTTCAGCTCCGTGAAGTAGACCTTCTCCAGGCACGCGCACAAGCTCAGTCCGTGAATCAACTGAACGCCGCTCCACGCTGCGTTGATGCTCCGCAGGCATGGTGACCCTGACAGCGATGTAAGGCTCAGGAGCTCAACGCACCAGCTGAAATCCACACTTTCCAAGTATGGACACGTGCACAGCCCATCAATGTTGCGCACCGCGCAATGTGTGGCGGCGAGCGTCTGCAGCCGCGGTGCTCCCGCAAGTGGTGCCAAGCTGGTCAGCCTTTCGCACTCCGTGAATCGCACCTCTTCCAGGTTCGGACAGTCGGCAAGCCCGTCAAGACTCTCCACATCACTGCTTACAACAGAAATGTATCGCAATGGTGCAGCTCCCGCTAGTGGAGCGAGACTGCGTAAATCGCGACAGTGCACAAAGCTCACGTCGACGAGGGCTCGGCAGAGCCCGAAGCACGTAAGCTGCTCTACCTGTGCGCCGACAAACGAGAGGCTTTCCAAATGACGAGCACAGGCCAGTGTGTGCAGGGAAAGCTCACGCTGTTGCATCCCGTGGATGGACAGCCTTGTCAACGCTGGAAGCTTCCCAATCAGCTGCACTGTTGTGGGGCTGAAGCCGCCAACGTGTAGGGAGCGCAAGGTATGCGTGGGTGACGCAAGCACAGCGCGGACGAGCCAACGGCGATGTGCCATGCGGCGCGCATACGACAGACATGCTTCGGGAAGCAGTAGCCGAGGCGCACCACACAGGGGTTTCTATAGCTGTGAGGTAGTAAGCAAGCATATCTTGCGCTCTGGATTCGTGCGTACGGGAGGGTTAAAGCCTGTTGTGCGGCGGAGCCGTCATGTATACATGGCCCTCTTCGGGGAAGGGAGAGAAGGTGAGACGAAGGAGAATGTGGGGGAGAAACAAGCTCTGTATTTCTAAAAGATGCAGGCAGCATCTGAGCGTACGCAACTCCGCCTTTATTCATTTGCATGAAAGATGAGGGTGTACACACAGGCAAAGGCTAAGAAACGGTTTGTGGGTGGGTCCAAGTGCCCACGATCATCAGTTGCAACTGTCGAGGTGAGCACATTCTTTTAGGTCCGTCTGCAGTCCTTTTTCCTGTGGCTGTCCATCCGTATCGTTGCCCGTGGAATTTTTCATCTCTCTTTCGTGCATTTGACTTTACCTTCTTTCGCTGACAGCTTCATACCAATGCGCTCACAGAGGGACGCGTATTTAGCGAGGACGCCTGTTGTGGGGTGAGATGAGGTGTTGGAGTGGGGGACTGGGAGAAAGAAGAGGTACGGCAGGGTAGGCCGGAGAGGAAAGGAAGTAGGGGAGGAGGACGCGGAAAAAGAAACAAGAAGTCTATAATTGGGTGTGTTGCAGACGCGCTCAACAAAGGCTACGGTGGGATGATTAACTTACGCGTAGCCGTACAGGATGTGGCCGCGCTTGCGAAGCGCGTTCACGACATCGGACGCCGTCACTGTCTTCTTGCGCGCGTACTCGGTGTAGGCCGTGCTGCAGCGCACAATGTCCTCCACGTAGGCCTTCAGCACGCGGCGCACCTCCTCGTAGATGTCGCCCGAGATGCGCTTCACGCCACCACGGCGCGCCATGCGGCGGACGCAGCCGCGCGTGATGCCGCGGATGTTGTCGCGCAGCACCTTCTTCTGGCGCTTCTGGCTGCCCTTGGCGTCAGCGGAGCGCTTACCCTTGGCCATGGTTGTATTGCGTTAGGGGTTGGGTAGGGAAAGGCGGGTAGCTCGAAGATGAACTGAGAACGGGGAGCGAGTCGAAGAGCTATCGCAGCAGCAGCATCAGGAACGACCCCAAAAGACGCGAGTGACGGTTATGTAAGAGACGGACGAAGAGAACATGAGAGCGAGTGGGAGGAGGAGAGAGCTCGATGGAGACCATATGAGCCAGGAAAGGGGGCTGTGTAAGATTAGTTGGCAAGCAGCATCAACAGCTACGGGAGATGCAGAGAAAGAGGAAGGTTGCTAGGTGACCTAGCCCATGAGGGCAGTGCACCTTGGGAGTAAGACGCAGCGGATAAGCCAAAATGGGGCTGCAGGTCTTCCCCTTCAAAGGAAAAGGCGCCAAGACTGCAGACCTAGCAGTCGACTGTGCGGGTATGTGTGGACGTTCATACATCTCCCAAGACGATTCAATACATGACAGAGGAAATATTGTGTAGATGCAGAGACAGACAGCAAGTCCCAAGTAAATACTCGGACATGTTTGTGTTTGTGTGGTACAGGCGCAATGAGAGAGGGCGAGGAAGTAAGTGAGGTAAACATGGCAAAAGGTGAAGGTTAAAGGCAACGAAAGCAAGAGGGCCGAGTGGAACTCCATAAAGGAACCACATACATGAACACCCGCACACGCACACACACACACGCACACACGCATATGAGATATGCAAGAGAGAGTCGTGAGACTGAAAAAGAAGGAGAAGCACTCAGGGGGTAGAAGAGATGAAGGAGGAAGGAAGAGAGCAAAAGATGCCAGCAAAAGGCGAAGCAGATGGTGTCGTTTGTTTGAACGCGTTACTTTCTGTGTCAGATCCAGCAAGCATGGGTCAATGCAGAGGTGTTGAGCGTGAGAAATGGCACGGCTTCTATCCACACGCTTCTACGCACAAAGGGGAGTGCTCGATGAACGACTGCGCGGCAGAAATGATGGAGGTGATAATGACGTCAGTGGAAATGGCGTAAGTACGAGAGAATAAAAAGAGAAAAGGGCAAGGAGGGAGAAGACACGCGTAATCAGAGAAAACGGAATAGAGCAACGTAGGGCAGAAACCCCACCGAGAGAAAAGCCACGGAATCAGCAAGCAGCAATCACGAACAACGAGTGCAGAGGAGCGGGAGCAAAATCCGCTTTGGTAAGCTGGAAGGGTCGCACCACTTTTGCGTGCGCATGGGGCTATCGGCGTTGCAGTGGATCTCTCGGAGAGGAAAAAAGGAAGAGGTAGTTCTCTGGGGGAGGTGGTGTAGAGGCTACGCTCACATGCACATTGAAAGGAAGAGAAGGGGAGGGAAGGGGGGAGCATATACTGCCATTATTGTTCTGCAGCCAGAGCTAAGCAGGCGCTAGCACCTTACCGTATGCGTATGGACACTTAAGACTTCGGTACCTGATGTTCCCGTGCTTTGGTACCGACATGTCTGCATAGGCATGCAAATATGTGCGGGTCCCGCACATGTGTAGACCACCGCACAACATGACCCCAGAAGATGCAATAAAGGGAGATGAAAAGAAGATTGTACGCTGGGCTGGGCGAAAGAAGAGGAAACGACAGAAGAAAAGCTGAGCAAGAGTGAGACACGTAGATGTTTGTCGAACAGATGGCGAAGTTGCAGAGAGAAAAGCAAAAAGCGAAGCATAACAGCGTAGCACTACAAGCGCCAAAAGGTCCCAAACAGAGTGGAATCTCGGAGCAGAACGACAAGCTAAGAAGGAGCGGGAGAATAAGACAGAAAGCGAGCGTCTGACTGATTGAGGCAAAGAAAGTGAGAGGGCAGCCAGAGTCCGTGCGTATGACCTCTGATACTTCGACGAGTTTGATGAAGAAGAGGTGGACGTGCATCAGCCCTGCACAAAAAGAACAAAACAGAGAGCGAGTGGGTGCTATGAGACAGTGGCTGCGTGACCCGCCCCTCCCCCCCCCTCCGTGTCACTGACACCACGCGCATTGGAAGAACGCTTGAGAAAAGAAAAAAGACAGCGGCAGAGAAAACAACGAAAGGAAATGGAGTGCCGAGTCACTACAGTAGAGACACAGCGAGCACTTACTAGCACTGTCACCGTCTCTCCCCCTGTTGCACACCCTTTCGTCCTCTCCATCAGATGAAACCTCAGAATTGCAGGGAAGGTGGTCCGATGCAATGCGTACGACATCACATCACCGGGTGCCTAAAAGTCAGTGCCTAGAAACACTTGATGACTAAGCCGCACGCCGCGCTCCTGGAGAGATGAGCACTCGGACTCAGAAGAATTGCTGGAGAAGCGCGTGCCACCGATGCCGAGGTAGACAAGATGAGCGCAAGCCGCCAGCGGGGACAACGATGTCACTCCGGTGCACACGTGTAGGTGCAACTTCGCCAGCTGAGGACACTGGACCACCGCCTCAAGTGCGTCATCGTTGAAGGCTGTGTCACAGACACCAACCTCCTCAAGCGACGAAAGCTTGCGAAGCGGCGTGAAGTCGTTCACAAGACGACACCCATGGAGCAGGATGACGCGAAGGCTCAAGGCAGAGGCACAGAGCATTGCCAAGCATGTGTCCGTCACCGGCGAGAACGAGAGGTTAAGTTCATCCAGCATCGAGAGCCGTGCGAGGGGCGAGAAATGTTCGATGGCGGGGCAGGAGCTTAAGTTGAGGTGTTTGAGCTGGCAGCACCGCGCAATAGCCTCGATCCCGGCGTCGTCCATCCACGTATCCCGTAAGTCAAGCACCCGCAGCGTTCGCAGCTCAGCTAGCGGCGTGAAAGTGTCGACGACGCGGCACGACGACATGTGTATTTCCTCCAGCTCTGGAAGAGCCTTGATGCGCTCCAGGTCAGCGGTGCGGAAGCGTGTTCGGGCCACGTGGAGATATGTCAGATTCTCTAGGAGAGCTAGTGGAGAGAAGTCCGTGATGTGGTTGCAGCTATTCAGGGCAAGAAAGCGCAGCTGTTCACAGCTGCGGCAGAGTTGGAGAAGCTCCGTATTGTCAAGGTGCGTGTGCGACACGTCAAGCCGAGAGAGGTGGGTCAGTGCTGTCAGAGGTGCAAAAGAGTCGATGCCGACGCAACCGCTTAGTGTGAGGGTATGCACGCGGTGGCAGCTCGACAGTGCCAGTACGATGTCGCTCGTCACACCGGTTCCAGCCAAGTCTACCTCCTCCAGCTCCGGCAAGTCCTGCAGGGGGAGATGTTTCACTAGATAGAAGTCGCCAACAACAAGCTTTCGCAGCTTTCGAAATACCGCGTGGAGCTCCGGTGTCATGACCATGGGTAGCTGGCGAGTGGACTGCAGCACTGTCGTGTTCTTCATGATCAGCTCGCGCAAGTGGACGAGACGAGATATGACGCCGAGGCTGGAGATGTGATTGTGGCTGTCGCAGCGGGCATTCAGGTTGAGTATTGTGACGGTGGACGCGCAGAGTGGCACGCGCGCGAGGAGATCCACTGACAACTCCAGTGCCGAGCTCAGACAGAAGTACACGCTGCGCAGAGGGTATGGGTAGGGGTCATCGTGGATGAGGCGACGGCTCCGCACCATCCACCACTCCGCATTCTTCACTTGCTGGGTGTCCGTTATAACAGCAACGCGCTCCATAAAGGACGGGTCCATACTCAGCATTGGCGTCTGCGGTGAAGCAGCATGGCCATAGCAGTGTGCAGGGCAAGCGAAGGCAGCCAGCTCCCCCGCAACTCGCCCGGTAGGCGAGGCGCTTGTGAAGGCGAGGGGGACCGAGGAGGGATCGAAAAAGGCTGCGATAGAGGTCAGTCCCTCCAGAGGCAGTGCACGAATGGGCATGGGAGGGGGAGTACGCCGTTCGTCGTAGGGATGGTGTGTGTGTGTGTGTGTGTGTGGTACACGTGTCCAGTAATGAGGCACGTCTTTACGAGAGCCTCCACAGGTGTGCACAAGAGACTAGTGGTGAATCAGTGAGAGAGAGGGGCAGACAAAATGGGGCAGAGTGTGGTGGTAATGGCGTTGAGTGTTTGGGAGAGGGAGTTTTAATCGAGGCTGTCGACGATGAGCGTCCGTGAAGGTAAAAGGGAAAAAAGGTCATTACCGGATGGGTTGTGCACTTCCTCCGCTGTGCAGAAGAGAGGAAGGTCACGGGGGACCTGCCGATGTGGTGGTTAGAGCAGAGGGGATAGGTAGACGAGGAAAAAGCCAGCTGCTGTCCCTGGGTGCCATACCCGAGGAAGGTTCCTCCTTCAGCATGACGCACTACGAGGGACAAGTCAGCAGACAGACGTCTAAAGCCACCGCTCGCATACACTTCTATTGCAGCACGGCTAAATTCCTCTTGTCTACGAGAAATCGTATGCCATCAAGTGGGGCCAGGAACCCAACAGGCTGATCTTGTGCTTTCTCGCTCCTTCCTCGGATGAGTGCTGCGCAGCTGGGGCCACACGGTCCTGGTTGGAGTGCATGTCTCGATCCAAGCAAGCCGCTTTCAGGCTTTTGCTCGAGGGCGTCAGCAGTGGCGTCTTTCTTGTGAATAGTAGGGGGTGGTCTGGATGCACACCAGATGATCTCAGGGAGAAAGTCTGCCAGTTTCAGGCCAAGGCCCTTTGAGACTCTGTACTGCGACTGTATGCCATGCCTTGCACTGCTTTTCTCCCCCCCTACCTGATGAAGTGTGGAGGCCTCAGTGTGTGATATCTCAAGGGGCGCAGTGCCCCCCCCCACTCTGTATGCGCATGCCAGGGCTGACCTTTCTCATCTCTGCTAATGCCGAATCACCTCTGGTGGTGGCAGGGTCAAGCACCTACGACATGGGGAGGTCGGCTCGATGTGTCGCCGCGGATGCGGCGGCCAGGTCCGGGGTGGTGTGGCGTCGGAGCGACCCACGACAGCGAGGGCATGCCTGTACGGATCCATATAATGGGGTGAGTCGTGACTCGAGCCTCTTTCGCCCAGCCCTCGCCGCCTGCTGGTGCAGGAGGCCTGGGCCACCCGGAGAAACGTACCATGCGGGGAGCGGCATGGCGGGTGCGGCGCGAGGCGACCTGTGAGGCGGGTGGGCGGGCAGGGTCTGAGGCAGAGGTCGTACCCCGATGACCGAGCCGGCGTATTGCTGAACGACGTGCCTACGGCTGCTCCGCACAGCGTGATTGGGTGCTCGACAGGGCCGTGTCGAGCGAAGTTGATCTCAGGCTGCATCGAGGACTAGGTTTGTCGATGCATAGATGTGGGGATACTTAATGATCGGCGTGATACATAGTGAGGTAGTCCCAGCCTGATCATGACCGCAAGTATCTTCGCCACCCCGTCAGCGCCGTCCTACCCCCAGACACCAAGAGTTTGCAGCGGTACCTGAGGCCATACTGCAGGCTCTTGGCTGTCCCGTAGAGTGAGTAGTACAGCGAGACATCACGGCGAGGTGACCAGGATCATCAGGGGCCTCGAACAGCATGTCTACATCTTTGTGTATATGCGTCATGGCAATGCGAATGAGGGAGAGAGAGAGAATGGAAAATGCAAGTCGTGTAGTATATGGAGGGTGAGGGAAGAGGCGATCCTTGTGTGCCTGCGGAGCTTGTAACAGTGCGGAGACGATACCAGTGAAGTGCACCGAGAAGCACGAGCAGTGCGACTGTGGTGGACACCTATTGGGTGCTATACGCACGAGGCTCGCGCGCAAACGTTGCTGTCGATGATGGCCAGCAGAGGCGAAAGACGCGGTGGTGGTGTAAGGCAGAGCTGTTCTTACCCAAAAGCACGCGATGCAAGGGAGAGTGAGACGAGAGACAGAAGAGACGCGCTCCACCGCCTCCCTTGCCGTCTCGCCTCATGCGGCATACCCCCTTTGTGTTTGCAGGCGACCAAGCACGCAGAGAGTATTCTCGATGAGTCAAACAACTGTGCCGCGTTTTGTTCTTTCCAGGGACTCTTCGGTGCTTTGTTTTTTGGAGGGAACGGAGTTAGAAGACACCAACAATAGAGAGAAAAGAAGAAGCGATAAGAAAGAAAAAGGAAAGCACAGCTCGGAGAAGCGCACCCACACACACACACACGAATACACACACGCACACACACACAAGTGCACACGCGGAAAGAGAGAGCGCTTGAGATGAACGAGGAAGAGAAACGGCGAAGAGCGACGACACGCAGAGGTCCGACAAACCAGAAAAGGAAGATAATCTGAGTCGGGCATCAGCACCGTGAGTCAGTGTGAAGGATCACCGTCGCCAAATACGTATTAAGCATCTCATCTATGCGCCTGTCTATCAACTTGCCTCCTCATTCCTTGGGGAGCGGTTGGTGTCTGCGTTGTGGTGCGCCTGCTGCAGCGACGGGCTTTTTTTCTTTCTTATTCCTCCACTTTTTTGTTTTTCAGTCGTTCGCTCACATCCGATGCCCGTGTCCTCTGGCAAGCAAAGTTGACAAGAGAAACGGGGCGGAAATGAAAAACAATCCACGGCACAGCTCTCCCCACACACAACTAAATAAGACCCACCACGGCGCCGCGCACTGATGTACACACACGTCTGCACCCTCAGCACTTCGCCATGATGGAGAAGGAAAATGAGAAAAGCGACACGGCAAAGCAAAATAAAAAGGGAAGTAGACAAAGCACAAACCGACGGACTCACAACACAATCAAAATAAAACAAAAAACAAAAACAAAATGGGGGAATGTGAGAGAAGCAAAAAGGGGGGGCGATGGCGATGGCGATGGCGCGCACACAGGCAAAGACAGAGAGGGAGAGGAAGAGGAGGTACTACGACGAAGGAAGACATAAAAGCGCAATGTTATGTGTGTTTGTATAGCGTGTCTTCCCGCTTCGTCGCCGTTGCCTCTTTCATTGTCGTGCTTTGCTCGTGGCGCTTGGGCATTTTGGTCGTGTGTGTGTGAGTGTGTGTGTGTGTGTGTCGTTGTGCACTTCCTCTTTTCTTTTTGCTCTGGATGATCGACCTTTTCATTGGAGTAACAGCAAAGGGGAAGATGAAGAAAATGAACTGAAAGGCATGGGGGGAGGAAAGAGAAAGAGAAGGAAAGAACAGCGATATGCGAGACGCTCACAATTGTCATTGTTTTCTCAGTTTTTTCTTCTCGGCGAGCGCACAAACAGTCCAAAGTCCCCAACACAGCCAAGTGGAAGAGCGACTAAGAGGCGGCGTAATGACAGCGAGAAGGAAGAAGGACAGGGAAGAAAAAGAGCCGCGGCCCGGTGGATAGAACATAACTGCAGAATGAAGAAATGAAGGACTAAAAGACAAAACCATAGCAACAGCAACAACAAAGAGAGAAGCGAAGAAATCGGGAAAGGGGCATTGTTGCCCGATTTATTCGTCCTCGGTAGTGGGGGGAAGAAAGGGGGTAAAGTGTGTGCGCGCATGGGTTCGTAGGCATAGGAGGGAGAGAAAACTGTGAAATCGGCTATCGGTGTGAGAGACACAAGCTCACCCTTGAAGGGCATACGCGGCGTGCACTGGCGTGTACACGCACACACATCAAGCGCACACTCACATACCATGTCGAGCACTGGCACACACACGGCAGCAAACAAAAGCACGTCCACTAACAAACTGCGCTCACTGACTCACATTACGTATTACGCGCGTGCCCGTATTCCGAGGTTGGTGGCTCGTTGGTGCGCCGCCCATCAGCAATGTACTGCATGAACACAAAGAAAAGGACGAGAGAAGAGTGAAACGTGGAAGAAAGGGTGCACACTCATGCACGGAGGAAGTGCACACAAGCGTGAGCGACAGCGACAACAACACGAACAAACGCCTCTACAAACAAAGAAGAGGGTCGATTTCGTCGGCGTTAGTGAGAGAGAGAGAGAGAGAACGACGTCTGGATAGGAGAGCGAGTGCGAACAATAGAGAAAGTCCCAAAAACAAAACGAACCACAGCGACGCCGGCACATCACACAGGCACGCGCGTCTGTGAAGCGAAGGAGGACAAGCAAGAAAAAAGCAGCGCGGCACTAAAAGAGGGCGAACGAAGAGAAGAAGCGGAAATTATCGACAGTAAAGCGGCAGAAGAGAGACGAGCACAGAAAGAGAAGAAGGAAAGACGAGTGGGGGGACGAGGAGACGAAGAGGGGGCGAGAGTGCACAATTCCCAAGGGGAATGCCAGCAGCGAAGAAAAAAGAAAAACGATCGAGAACAGCAGGCCGACTGCGAATGCCTGCACGTTGCCCTCCCGCCTCCGTCATCGCGTCAAGGTACACGTGTGCGGTCATCTTTCCCCTCTCTTTTTCCGCTGTCGAGAATTTGTCAGCAATGGGGATGAAGAAAGGCAGAGATCAGACCCAAACCATTGAGAGCGTGATAGGGAGAGAGAGAGAGAGAATTGCAATAAAATAATAAGAAACATAGAAAGCAAATCAAGAGCGAGTCATGGAAGGAAAACCTCTGTGCTGACATCACCAGTCACACGCAGAGAAAGAGACGAAGATATGCAGAAGCAAGCGCACACCAACAGAGAGAGAGAGAGAGAAAGCCGTACAGGAAAGCAGCGAAGATGAAAAAGAGGGGAAGGGGGTTAAAATGACTGAACGTGTATGCGCGACTCTGTCCATTCGCTGATCCCCTCTTTTTTGGTTTTCCTTTCGCTGCTGGCATCACTTAAGAGACAGAAGAGCGCGCACAAACGAGAAAATGTGGCGAGACGGAGGGAAGGAGGGTGATAAGCATTGAGGGAGTGAATACTGAAGTCACAAGGCGGAGAAGCGAGGACCAAGGAGCCATTAGCCCGGAACAGAAGGAAGAGCAGCAGTGAACGGAAGAAAGTGCACTTCCGTATGCTACCTCGTGGCAGCAGTCACTGTGCAGCGAGCAAGACGTAGAGATACGGGAAAAACAAAGGGCAGCCGACAGTCGTGCTCACACGCGCGTGCAACAATGTAATCAGGCAACGATGAAGTGGATGGCGAGAAAAGGGAAACGCAAAGGGAAGAAAAACTGAAGTGGCTTTGGGTGTCTGTGGAAAGAGGAGAGCAGCGCATATGAGCGCTCTTTGAGTCGCCAGACGTACCTCAACCCCGCGTGCTGCGCAAGAGAAAATACCTGCTGTCTGTGTGCATATTTGCGTGCATGGCTGCTGCTGAGCAGGAGAATGATGTACAAGTATGATGTCCGTGTTATTCTATTATGTGCCCTCCACCTACACCTCTTTCTCAGCTACGGTGGACATGTGTCCCTCCCACCAGTGTTCGAACCCCCAGAGTTTGCGCTGGTACCCAACCTTAATTGTGTTTGATCGTCCACAGCTTGACCTTGTCATCAAGGGAGGAAGTGAGCAGCTTGTTGTTCTTGAGGTCCATGTGGTAGACAGTGCTGAGGTGGCCCATGATTGTTTCTACGTGCTCACCATCACTTACACGCCACACCATGACGCTCCAGTCGCGGGAGCAGGAGAAGATGTATTTGTCGTCCTCGGAAAAGATGGCGTGGTGCACCGACGTCTTGTGCCCGTCCATCGAGCGCAGGCGCACGCCGGTTGCCGTATCCCAGAGAAGAAGCTCGTAGTCCATGCTGCCGCTGACAATGTACCTGTCGTTGTGGGAGAAGATGACCGACCACACGGTGCCGATGTGGCCGACCAGAGTCTTGATATCCCTGTTTGCACCCCAGTCCCAGAGCTTGATCGTGCGATCATCGCTGCCAGACACGACGTACTTGCCATTATCGGTGTTACTGAAGGCACACGAAAAAACGGCGAGGCTGTGGCCCTTCAGCGTCGCCAGCTTTGACTGCGTATCGGCATTCCACACGCGTACCGTGTTGTCACAGGAGCCAGACACGATGTAGTCGCCGCTAGGGTTGTACTTGACACAGTACACCTTGTCGTCGTGCCCTTTGAATGTGGCAACCTTGTTGCACGATGACGTGCTCCACAGCTTGATAGTGCGGTCATCAGAGGAGGAGACGATGCGGTTGCCCTTTGGGGAGAAGTCGCAGCACAGCACGAAGCCGTTGTGCCCACCCTTCAGCACCGTGCAGCCACCAGAGCGCACGTTCCATAGGCGGACGGTGCGGTCGCGACTTGCCGTAACGAACATGTCGCCCCTGGGCGAGAAGCAGCAGCAGTAAACGGCAAGATTGTGGCCAGTGTAGGTGCGGTCCTCCGTGACGGTGAGCTCGCCATTCGAGTACACCTTTGCCTGTGTCGCCACAACCTGCGTGCCGTAGGCACTCTGCAGGCGGACGTCCTGCAACTGTTCCTCCCCATCCTTTGCGGCGTCTTCAGGGTTAGTGCAAATCAGGCGCTCCTTCTTCGCGTCACCTTCGGAGACTTTTTCGAAGTACATGTTGAGCACGTCGTCGTCGTCCAACTCTAAGATGTCGTCACCATCACAGAAGGACAACAACATATGATGGCCAAACTTCTTATCGACAATAGCAGAAAAGTCCGCAAAAGACATGCCTACCGTGGCGGAGATGATCTTCGTAGCGTTGGTATTCGCCTCCTGCAGATACACCGTAACCCTGCCCGACTTGTTCCCTGCCGTCGTCCTCTCGAGATTGTCGGCCCCTTCGTTGTGCCCTTTGGTATCATTAGAGAAAAAGGGTCTCGCTTCTGTCGTCGGCTGCCCCAACACCTGGCGAATAAAGTCATTCAGGTCGTCGCGCTCCTTCGCGGACATGCCAACTAAGTCGTCGACGGCAGCGTAGTTTGTATTCCCGCTGCCCGACTCGCCCGCACTTGACTTCGATTGGCCCTTCGCTTTTCTCCTCTCCATGAGCATCTCCACCAAGCGCCAGATTTCCTCGTCCGTGGCCTTCTCGCCAGGCAGGTTTGTACGGAACGTCTCAATCGCAATCGCTTGGGTGACACCAGGCTGCTTGGAGAGGAGTTGCAGCACGGCACTACGCTTGCCGCTGGGCAGACCTTGGTAGGAAAGCTGCTTTCCGCAGTAGGTTAGTATGATCTTCTGCGGCTTCTCATCTTCGGTGGAAGTCGACGTCACAGGGGCGGGTGCTTCAGCCGAGCCGCTGTTGCCCTTCGCACGTTCCTTCTTCTCACGCGTCGACTTCGCTTCCTTATACATCGTCATCACCTGTTCGTCAGTAAAGTCACCGTGGTTGTCAATGTTTTCGCGGAAGGTCTCCACAACGTTACACTCGGCAACAGCCATCTTGATCAGGATGTCCATCAAGTCCCTTGGTCGACGCTCGGGATGGCCTTCGTAGGAGACGGACTTCCCCTTGACCTTGACGGTAATCTTCTGCTTGGCCATGGTTGCTGCTGGGGTTGCGGAACGAGAAAAAGAACAGGAGGGGGTGTGGGCAGCTTAAGAAACGAAGGGGCTACAAGCGAGTATGCGGAGATGAGGATTGTCTCCGTATCTCTGCGTTGCACTACGTGTGTAGGGAGGGGGACTGAGAGGAGAGGAAGCACAATAGTGAAAAAGAGAAACAGCGATGAATGAAAGAGAGCGCTGAGTACGCCAAACGTACCAAATAAGGAGGCTAAAGTGTGTTGTGTGCTGCACAGCAGTGAGAGGCTCGAGAGACAGGGCAGCGGGGGAGAGAGTGGCGGAGGGGGCCCACACACAGACGAGAACAAGAGCGAGAAGAAAGGAGAAGTAATGAAGTAGTGGGAATAGGGAAAAACAGGCACACATGCTGATCGCTCTCCACGGCATTTGCGGCTGCGCAGTGCGTCGTGGACGCACTGGTGTGTGTGTGTGTGTGTGTGTGTGTGTATGTGTGTGCGTCAGTCTTTCATTCGTTTTCTTCGGCTTTCAAGATCGTACGATTAGTGAAGAGGACAGGCACACGCACATGCGCACACCTAGACACCAACCAGTCATCATGATCATCATCCAACAGCCAACTCGGGAACCACAGGATAGAAAGAAAGTCAGCGCTGCAACGACGAGAGAAGAAAGGGCCACGTGCTCAAGACCACGCCACGCAGGATCGAAGAATGAGCAAAAGACAAGGACGCCGCCGCTCGGGTTAAACCTCGAAGGTGCCGTCGGCGCTAATGTCGAGGAGAGCCTTGAGCAGCTCTGCACTCTTGAAGTTGTCGCTGTATTGCAACAGCTCGTGCCGGGTCACCCACGCGTGATCTTTTACCTTGGGCTCGTAGGAGGCAAACTGCGGACGGCCAGTGAGGTACACTGCAGAGTAGATGAATAGTCGCGTGTTGTCGTCCTTGAGGAACACAGTTGCCTGCGGCGCGTTCGACCAGACGTAGCAGTCCAACCCCTCAAGGTTCTGGGTGGAGATGGCGCGATCGGCCGTCATGCGGAGCGACTCACCGTCCTTGCGCGCTGTGTGGGGAATGGTCCACGTCCCTGTTGCCTCCTCCTGGACGATGAGGTACAGAAAGTCGTCCAGCTTGCGATGCAACGTGTGGCGCGGAGGCGGTGCGTCGCCCAAGCCGTTTGGCTTCCACATGTCCGCAGCTGTCACACGCTTCACTGGGGTGTAGCGCTGCATCACCATCTTCATGGCATCCTGGTAGTGCTCCAACCCAAAGAAGTTGCCTTTGATCTGATTGGGGTCAGTGCGGCCGAGAACGTCCATTGTCTGCCCGCGACTCGCGAAGAAGGTTGTTGCTGACTCGGCAGACTCGTGCCGACTGTACCGTTGCTGTTCACGCTCAAGAAGGTAGCCCATCTCTACTTCGAGGGGGTGCAGCGAGTGCTTCACAACTTGATGACGGTGGATGTAATAGCCAACGTGAATGCGCTGCGCCGTAGGCCTGTCATTGACGTGTGCCTGTGGAATGAGGGGAGTGCGATGCTGAGAGTGGAAGGGGCGGCACGATGAAAGCACGAAGGATGTTGTTGCCGCGACCAGCGGACAGCTTGGTCTGAAGTAGCGCATCCCCCTTGTCAGGGTGGCCTCTTCTCTAGTAATGTCCGTGTGTGCGCGCAGGACTATGGTGAAGCATAAGGCGGCGTCGACACTGCGCAGAAATTCGTGCGGTGCCGCCGGAGAGTGCGGTGGGAGGGGTGACAGCAAGGGGGGTGGGTGGAGCCATGGCCACAACTCGGAAAGGATGCACGAAGGAGAAAGTCGCGCAGGGGAGGGGCATTGGTGTCAATGACATCGAGTGCCGTGATGTTGGAGGTGAGAAAAACGAAGGAAGGTGATCGCCGGGCCTTGAAGCGCACGCACGCGCCGAGAAACAGGCTTGAAGATCGAGGGCGTTGGAGAGGTTGTTTTGCTTCCTTCGTTCTTGGCAGTGTCCTTGAGGGGGGAAAAGGGCAGAAGGGGAAGGGGCAGACACATAATGCAAGTGCAACACCGCGCACATGTACGTGCGAGTGAAGGAGAGCTCCGCAGAGCAAGAGACGATAGAGTGTCAGCTTCTATCGGTGTGCACGGCAGCAGAAGAGGTATGGATACCGTGATCAAACCCCTCCGCCTGTGAGCACCGTGAGAAGCAATCGTTAAGCGACTGACACGCCCTTCAAGACCGGTGAGGCACTACAGCACGTCGTCGAGAGGGCCACCTACGTGGCTGGCCGTCACGAAGAGCTGTCACTGGAGGGTGTAGGAGAGTTCAATGATAACTGTGCCGGGGATGGCGATTGCAGAGGGCTTGGGGACTGCAGCGACATCTAACAGCCATCTCTTTCCGCTGGCCCTTTTGCGCCGAGTTCGGAAAAAGGGGGAGAGCAGGCGGGAGCGGTGAGCGATGTGAGCCGCCGCTACGACAATGCACACCTTTGACGTCCGTGCAAATCACTTCAGGGGGTGCGCGTACTGTGGTGAGAGCAGCGCCCCACTAAGACCACGACAGTGGAAGCTGGCGTAGAGAGCTGTTGCTAGGTTCGAGAACTATGCCTCCTGCGTTAGTAGCGACGCTGAAGTGGCAGCGACGGTGTCGCGGATCCCCAGAAGTCTCGCATTGGCCACTAAGCACAGAGCCACCACAACCGCATGCCCGACTCGCAGCTTCAGTCGTGGGACACCAGAGTCCGCTCAAAAAGCAACTGAGGGATCGTGCGGCGACGCCAGAGACTCCAGCATTGCAGTCTCGGCCACCTTCATGCCGTCCTCCCCCGCCAAGAACACATTAAGTATACGCGTCCCAGTAGCGCATCGCTGTCGCCTCAGCTGCACGTTATCGAACACGGCGTCTCAGTGCTCATGAAGGAGATGAGTGCAAGGAGAAAAGAGCGACGGTGGAGAGCGAGCGAGCGAGACGCACTTTCAACGAAATGAGAAAAGGCGGCAGTGGGGGCAAAAGCCGAGGCCGTCTTGGGTGTGCGCGTGTGCGTACGTGTGCGCGTGTGCGCGTGTGGTTACCAACTCGCCTCGGAGTCACGGCGCGAGGTGGAAAGAGCTGACAATAAGGCGTACTCTCATCCTGAGCGCAGAGGCGAATAAAGAAGAATCCTGGAGCGAAGAGTGGGCAGTGGGGCGAGTAAAACGGAGTCCCGTGAAGTCACCCTGCGGGTCCGCTCACAGGGGCAGTCTGTGTGAGCACTAACTACACAATGAAAGGATGCGCCGGTCGAGATGGGCCTAGCGGCATGTGGGGCGTTGAGCAGTGAGCTCCTGATCGTGGAAAGAGAGTCAAGCGTCTTCTCACCACCACTTTCTTTTTCACTTTTCCCTACGCGCGTATCACCTCTTCGCGAATGCCACGAGACACCTCATATTGGGCTCTACTTTGAGTAGCCACCAACGACACCACCGTAGAGATGTCGCTCCCTCCTGCGGGCACGTCACACTGTGTGTGGGTGGGTGGCCTTCTCTATTTGCAATGTTTGATTGGTGCCTCGCATTGCTGTTAACCTTAATACACTGATTTCCGCCGCTCATCAATGGTTGCCCCTCAGCGAGATACCTCAGTGAGTACGCCAACAGTGTCTGCCACGATCGCAGTCTCTCCTGTGGTGTGTGCATGTGCGTCTGTGGTTGCCTGGATAGATGAGCAGTGCAGAAGGAAGGACACCGCCGTCACAGTCCTCCCACACACGCCAGGCTTTCGATAGAGATAAAAGAAAAACTACACGCACTTCTATCGACCCTCCCGTCACCTTCAGCGCATCGTAACCGCAGCGTGCTTGCGCAGGTGGGGGAAAGTAGCGGAGATTCTAATCCCTCCCTGTCTGTGTCGGTGTCGGTGCACTCAGCTCCCCCTAGCCTTCTCCTTCAATGCACATACACGTACACCTACTTGACACTGCACTCTTAACACGTGGAGGCTCTTCGGAGACGGAGAGATTCAAGTATAGCAGAGAGGTGAAGAGGTCATCAAGACACACGACGAGAACGGACAGCACACGCAAAGAAAAGTGCCCAGAGAAAGTTGGACATGGGGGATGCCGATGCGTGGGAGGAGGCTGCGAATGAGCAACACAAGAGTGGAAACAATGCGGCACACAACTCAGCGCCGGCTGAAGAAGAAAGCAAGAAAAGAGGGTCAAAGGGAGAACATCCAAAAGGAGACGAACAGAGGAAAGAGCCAACCTGCTCAAACGCACGTACAAATACACTGGCACACGCGTGCGCGTGCACCATCACGATCCCCGCCGCCCTCCGTTAGCGTGTGTCCGCCAGGGTGTTTGCACACCGACAAGACGTTTCATGCACACACACGCACTGCCAGACGCCTCCGTCTCCGCCTGAACAAATGACCCACGACCTCAACATCAGCAATCACGAGAGAACGTCTCGGCTGTAGCCCATTACGCAGAACCAACCTGACAAACAAGCGAGAAGCAACATGAGAATGCGTTCCTGCAGCTACGACCCGGAAACACGTGTGTGGAGTGCACAAACAGGTCGATGCATCGTTGCCGTTTCCCTACCTCTTTTCCCCGCACGCACACACACACACATACACACACACACGCATACACACGTGAGACAACTACACTTCAACTCCACATTCACCAAATGAGTTTTCTCATCGCCGGTTGTAATCGAAATCGCGTTGGCAACTTTCGTTCTTACACGCCCCACAGCCCACTCCTTCCCCTTCACGCGCAGGGGTAATAAGGCGGACATCGAGGGCCAGCCGCCATCGTACGTCGGGAACGGGTATGTAGATGGCACCACAAACATTTCCTATTGACCCTCTGCGCGTCTTCTCTCTCTACCTGTCCTCTCGTCGTCTCCATGACTACATCGCTAGAAAACCCTCGGGCAAGGGAGGAGAGAGCAAAGTGTCAGTATGTTCCGCAGCGCGTTCGTGAGAAGCTAACGGGGATGGAAGAGAAAAATGTGAGGTGCCTAAATGCCGAGCAGCAGCGATGCAGCAGCACGCGGCAAAGAGAAAAGTATCGACAACGACGCCTCCTTCCAGTGTGGCCCACAGATGCTCTCGGCAACGCTGCGAGCGACACGCACAGGCAGTGCATCCCCCCGTGAGTACCTAAAAGGCGTCCGATAAGAAAAGAAAGTCCGCAGACACGCCCCAAACCGCGAGTGATGCGCCCCTTCATGAGAAAGAGAGTGAAGAGAAAACTGAGATATACACCAGCAAGGAAAGAGAGGGCAACACACACTACAGAACACCAATCATGTACACTTGACGCTTACGTCTCGCTAACGGAGACGCCAGCGCTGCGGCTTTCAGTGTGAATGAACTACGACTTTGCCAAGAAGAGAAAGGAAAAACAGAAAGCTAAGCGAAAGGAGCGGGAAGAAGTAATGATAGCTGTTCTTCCCACAGTGTCTAGTCCTCGATGCAGCCTGAGATCAACTTCGCTCGACACGGCCCTGTCGAGCACCCAATCACGCTGTGCGGAGCAGCCGTAGGCACGTCGTTCAGCAATACGCCGGCTCGGTCATCGGGGTACGACCTCTGCCTCAGACCCTGCCCGCCCACCCGCCTCACAGGTCGCCTCGCGGCCGCACCCGCCATGCCGCTCCCCGCATGGTACGTTTCTCCGGGTGGCCCAGGCCTCCTGCACCAGCAGGCGGCGAGGGCTGGGCGAAAGAGGCTCGAGTCACGACTCACCCCATTATATGGATCCGTACAGGCATGCTCTCACTGTCGTGGGTCGCTCCGACGCCACACCACCCCGGACCTGGCCGCCGACATCCGCGGCGACACATCGAGCCGACCTCCCCATGTCGTAGGTGCTTGACCCTGCCACCACCAGAGGTGATTCGGCATTAGCAGAGATGAGAAAGGTCAGCCCTGGCATGCGCATACAGAATGGGGGAGCGGAGGGGGGGGGGCACTGCGCCCCTTGAGATATCACACACTGAGGCCTCCACACTTCATCAGGGCTTGATGCACAGAGCACACAGGAGAAAGAGAAAGAGAGAGGGGGACGGAACAAGATACCTTGTTGAGCGTACACACGTACCGTTGCGCAGATTGGAGAGGGTCCGCAAAAAAAAACTAAACGCGCGAGAAAAGGACAAGACAAGAAAGAAGAGAGGGGGACAATCCATCGACATCGCTGTTGTCCTCAACCCAATTAACTCGCCGCTCCGCTGGCACATGCGCGTACATCGATAGCCACAACGTCACGCCGAAACACAAGCGCCGGCGCACAAACTGCCAGAACATCGTGTTGCACCAAGGGGGGATCGACATGGGCACATACGCGCAGAGGTACTATGGAAGGCACCACTCGCTTTCGTCTGTCTCTGCCACCATTTGCGCTCACTACTCAAACCACTCGCGTGCTCCTGGCCTTTTCTGCTTCGCCCTTTGCTGTCGAATACGCGACCTTCCTTGGCAAGCCGCTCCGTCTCTCTCGCTTGCTGTCCAGTCATTGCCCAGGGATAGAAGAAGGGAAACTGATCTAGAAAAGAGAAAATCATTGGCGGCTCTCTACTTGGACGTAGCATCGACTGGGGTAGCGATTGCCGGGACCGGCTTGCTGTACAGAGCATCGTAGCGACTCTTCAGCTTCGCCTCGATGCGGTGCCCATACGGACTCGTGTGCAAAAGTGGCGTGACGGCGTCGTAAATTAGCCCATACTCGTACTGATTCACCGCGCTGCCAATCACCGCCTGCAGGACGTAATTGCCGAAGCCGTTCTGCATGAGGCACTGGAGGTGTGTCACGTCAAAGATGAGCTCGTTCACGATGCGCTGGCGCAAAGTTCCCTTGAGCATTCCCACAATCTTCTCCATTACGTTGGAGCTGTACTTGTCGCACGACAGCGCCACCCAGTGGCCCTGGAAGCTGCCAACCAAGTCGCTCAACGAGACGTAGCCCTCTACGTTCTTGAGAATGCACTGCACCACGTAGTTACCAAACTGATTCCTAGCCAACGTGGAGAGCAGCGGCACAAGGGCGCTAATGAGCGTCCGCTTCTGGGCCGGCTTCGCGTACTCGATGATACGAATGATCGCTATGCAGCCCTGCTGCGTGACCGATAGGAGCTGGCAGTCCGACGTCACCACCTCAACGATGGGCATAAGCGCATCGGACTTGTGGTGCTCGAAGACCGCCTGCAGAACGCGGCGGGTGTGCTGTGTGGTGGTGGCCATCTGCCGAATGACTTTCGGGTCTATGTACGGCACCAGCGCCTCCATCTGCGGGGTTGAGATGTATTCGATGAGCGTGCGCGCGACGTGACAACCGTGCTGGTCCATCGCAACAGTGTTGAACTGTGGCACAAGTTCATCGTAAATTATCTGAATCTTATCAAGATGCTGCAGCCGGAGGACGTTGAGGAGAATGTGGCGGCCGCGGGACGACATGGCCGTCGAGGGAATGTTCCCAAGGATACTGAGAAACTGGTCTTCCAGCATGTTCGCCAGCGCCCCGGCCTCACCACAGCTGCCCTCCGACGCGGCGTACACCGGAAAGGTGCTGGCGCCGCTGGAATGCGGCGGCGTTATGGCAGTGGTGCGAGGCGCCGTCACGGTCGCGTTGGGCGAAGCGAAGGTGCCGCTCTCCATACTGGTGCTCTGCGAGAGGTACGTAGACGGGGTGGTACACGTAGAGGCGTAGGGGTTATGGGTGTACATTTTCGATGAGTGCTTCGAAGAGTCAGAAGATTCGTGGCTGGCCATCGGAATGAGCGCTGTCGGACGGAGCACGTTCGCCGGCAGTGTCTGTGGGCTCTGCAGCCCCACAGGCAGAGCGAGAGGCTGAGTCAGCACAGGGAAGGCGCTGGGGTTTGCCGTTACGCTGCTGTAGTGTGAGCTGCGATACGGTTGTTGGCCCTTCTTCAGCGGCGCCCCCGTCGACGTCAGAGGTTGCGCATCGGGGTAGTTTGACTTCAAAACCATCGAGGCGTAAAAATTCTTCGAAGCGCCAGACATGGTTGCGGATGAAGGGCGGAGTGACGGAAGAGAGGGTGGTCGGTGTGGGTAGAGAGAGGAAGGAAAGGGAGCAAAGAGGGTTAACCGGATGATGGTCACAAGCGCGAAAAGAGGAAAAAGCCGCAGCGAGGTGAGTACGGCGGAGCTTCCCAACTCAATTCAAAAATGGTGGAAAGGGCAACTCTTCTCCGCTTGCTCTACTGATGTGGCCGTTGTTGCTGCTGTATGTGATAGGGGAGGCTTAAAGGGGGGAGGGGGGGAATAATCAACAAAGAGAGCCGGAGGAGGGAAAAGAGGCGCGTGAGGCGTTGTGTATACGAGCGAGGAGGTGGAGGAGAAGCGAAAGAGGAAAGGGGGAAGGTGAGAGGGGCCTGGTGCGTCCTGACGTTGATGAACTCAACTGAAAGGGAAAAAAGTGTGCGGAGGAAAGACGAGAGGAGCGAGGAGGGAAAGAGGAGAGAAAAGGGGGGAGTGAAGGAAGAAAGAAGACAAGGAGGAGTGGTGGAAATGGTGAGAGGGAAGCACACGCACACACGCACACACGCACCACACACCACACACACACACACAAGCGCACAGGCAAAGTTGCAGAAAGGGAGACAGAGAACGAATGTCACCTTCGCTCTCGCTTGTAGGCACCACTTCTACCGCAAGACGCTGATTCACGGACACACGTAGAGAAACAGCTAAAGAGATAGACAGAACAGGAATGAGGAGAGGAGAAGGTAAAGTTGTAGACTGACTGCGTGTGCAGGCGTGTCTATCTTTCTGTGAATGGCAAAGAACTGAGGCGAAGAGAGGGCGGTGTTTTGGAGGGGAGTGATAGACGCCTTGTTGCTTCTCTTTTTAGAGATCAGAGGGCGGGGAGGCAGAAGACAGGAGACGGGGGGGGGGAGGCGACCGACAGTGCAGCAGCACAAAAATGAAGGAAGGGGAAGGGTGGAGAGGAGAAGAAGGGAGACGAAATGTAATGCTTCGTATCGCTGCTGGGAGCTGCAGTGGTAAAGAGAGAGAGCGAGAGAGTGAGGGGATGAAGGACAGGGAGGCGAGAAGTGGAGCCGAAAAGAGGAGATTAGGAGGAGAAAAGGAAGGAGAGGAATGCAGTGTGAAGTGTGCTCGTTTCCTTACTTTTCCGCGCCCTTCTCCTTCCTGTTGTATACTGCTGCTGCGTATCCCTCTGCCTGTGGTGTGCCTTCCACTCTCTGTGTGTGTGTGTGTGTGTGTGTGTGTGCGTACCTTCTCAGAGCACACGCGGAAAGGGAAAAACGGTCCGATAAGTGATAATCTCACAATGACGACTGTCGGAAGACGGCGGGCCGGGGTGGGGGAGACGAACAACGTGAAAGAGGGGAAGCGACGAGAAAAGGAAAGGCAAATAAACAAAGGAGCGAGAGCGAGGGTGGGGTGGACGGGAGAGGGTGCGTTGATGAGTTGGCGCGGAAGATTGGGGGTGGGGGAGAGGGGGAGGGGGAGGAAAGCGGAGGGGACGTACTCGATCGGACACACACGCACGAGGCAAGGAGCGCAATCAATGTATGACCGATTTCTTCTTTTGGGGGGCTGGTCGTCGCCGTCGCCGTCGCCGTCGTTTTATGGCTACAGGAGGTGAAAGGGAGAAGACGGAGGGGGGAAGACGTACATATGGTGGCAATGGGCCTCACACAGAAGCGCACACGAGACCTGTAAAGCTAAACAAGATGCGTGGGAGTGGTGCCGACAGCGGTGATGTGTGAGTGAGCCGCCAGAGAGAAAAAGGCGGTCAAAGGGAAGAGATGAAAACGTCAGAGAAGAAGGTTAGGAGGAGACATGCGAGACGCAGGCAGAAAGAGATGCGCTGCTCATGCGTCAGGAGGTGGCGGAAGTCGAGGTGACCAAGCGAACCACCAACGATGTGGAGGGAAGAGGTAGAGGTGGGGAGCACAGGTGCGTAGAAGACAGAGACGCACACGTACAACGGCTGAAGGAAGACAGGGGGAGGGACAGATGGTACCGGAAATCCTCTGCAAAAGTGTGTTGGCGAGGTATGAGCCCACCTCCGGCGCGACGCGTTTCGCAGCATCCCGCCTTCTCCATACGCGAAGAGCCAATCATGACCCTTTTGGCTTCTTTGGACTACGACACACATACACACGCACATAGACAGCGAGACGAGGCACACAGAGGAGATGAACAGCGAACGGGGGACAGAGGAAGAAGAGGAAGTAGGAAAGGGGGGCGGCGCAGAGGAGGAGGAGGACGGTGAATCCATGAGGCGCCCTCCAAGGCGCAAGAGAAGGAGTAAAAGAGAAGAGCACAGACACGATGAGTCACGCGAATCATAACGGGGAGACGGCAGGCGAAGCGGTCAAAAAGGAAGCAAGCGACACGAGGCAACAGGCCAGCAACGCCATCGTCTGCACGATGGAGAAGGGGGGAGCCAACGGAAAGAGCGCGCGAAAGAGAGAAGACAAGCAGCGGGCATGCACGCATACGAGGGGAGTGAAGCGGGGTATTTCGGCTTGACCGTGGAGGAAACAAAGGGAGGCAAAAGCAGGAAGAGGTCGTCGCGAACAAGAAGGAAACGCATCAGCATAAAATTCGAGGTAGACACGGGGGGCTGAGAGGAAGGGAGACGAGTGGCCTACGTCAAAGCGAGGAAGGCGATTTCAATCAACACTGCCCCACTGCTACAGACTATCACCATTCCCGTCAAAGTCGCAGCCAAACAAATTCCATCAATCTTGCGCTCCGATTCAGCAACTCTCCCCCGCCTCTCTCTCTCTCTCTGCACCCCCCCCCGCACCACCCACCCACTCAGTTCTCTTCCTATGATACTCGCAAACGAAATATAGAGAGCGTGGAACAGAGAGAGAGGTGCCAAGAGGAGCGCCGTGAGAAACGAGAAACAAAGTGGAGGCGCTCTTCGCCCCTTGACGATCATGTTCCTCTGAGAGATACAGATTGCCGCGGCCGACATCTCGGAGGAAATCCAAAAGAATAGCCTCACTAGCGAAGGCAGAGGTCAAGAGCGGAACACAAAGCTAGAACGCGGACGTGCGGCGTCTTTTCGGTTGGCGATACGCGTTCGAGCACCCAAAGAAAGCGCGCGTGTGCGTGCGTGCGGAAGCGAGAAGAAATATGCGAGGTGAGTGGAGGGAAGACAGGGAGCTGGAGAAGCACAGAACAGGAACCGAAAAAGAATGCTGAGTCAGCGAGGGGTGGGTATGGAGGGGGAAGGGGGGCAGTGACAAACTGGGTACACGCGATGAGAGTAGAAGTGGCGCGAAGCACGCAAACACCAAATACGCAGTAAGCGAGAGGTACCGGAGGAGAGGCAGAGGGCGTGATGAGCAGCGGCCGAATGGAGTCGGCTTGGGGATTTGAACGCGAGCGAGAAGGAAAGAGAGAGAGACCCAAAGGAGGTGAAACATACATGCGAGAGATAAACATAGACGCCAAAAGAACGCACAACAGAAGAAAAGGCACAAGAGCATCGAGGGTGGCGCAGGCGGGAGGCGATTTCGACAAGGCCCCTACAGATGACCTCCACGTCAGTCGCGCGATCTGTCGATTGGCTGAGAACACAACGAATACAATCAACGACGACAGAGCAAGAAGAGGAGAGCCACCAACACATGGGCACAGCCGAAGAGGGGGGAAATAGTACAGCGGTGGCAAGAGGAAGAGGAAGAGGTCAAATCAGATGTGACAGTGTCATGAGAAGATATCTTTTGAAAGTGCTGAGTAGGAAAACAGGAAAGAATGTCGTCCACCTCACCCCCTCTTGCCAGTTGATCTGCATCCCCGTTTCCTCTGCTGCTTGCATATGGGCGAGTGAATGAAGTGCGCGTGCTCCTTTTCATCCTCGGTGGATGTGAGCTGTGCGGCCCGCGATTCGCCGCTTTGCGCCTACAACGACGACACCTTTTCTGCTGGATGTGCTTGATTTGCGCGCACGGGAGGGGGGGACGACGGAGACTCCAAAAGAGGGCACAACACATAAAACAAAAGGGCAAAACAAATGGCCGGCAGCGACTAGGAAAGCCTCGGCGCCCCCCCCCGCCCCCCCCTCCCGTTCAGCCTGTGCGTAGATGCATGGGTGCGGTATTTCAGCTGAATGCATGCGTCGCTGTCAGTCTCCCCCGGGGCGTCTGTCTGTCCCTCCCTTGCTCGATAGCCGCGCAGCAGCGCCTGTGAATGCCACCCCACGCTTGCCGCTGTTTTCTACGCTGCCTCTGTCTCTCAAGAGCGAAGAAGACAAGAGGAAGCTGGAGAATGCCCTGATACGCCCATGCGAACGCTACGTGCAAACGCTACTACGGCGACACAGAGAAACGGGGGAGAGGACGGAGAGACATACAACGCACGTGGAGGAAAAAATGCAACGGAGAAGAGAGCGGTGGGAAGAGGGGATAAAGAAGCGAGAAGCACAGACTGGCGGCCCTCCTCCCGAGACCTCCACCAAGCCGCGCCTCAATGTGCAACGACCACCGCCATCAAACAAAAAGCGTCACCAAAAGCTATAGTGCAACTCTAGCACACGCAGATTGGTGGGGGGAATGGCCGGCGTTTACCGAACCAAAGGCGAAGGAAACCACACAATACAGCAGCGTGACGCGGAGATACATGGAGAGAGCGAATGAGCCGTGTATACATGCGGTGAGTTGCGGGGTTCCTTCGCGGTAACATCGTGTAATGAGATACATCGCAGTCAGGCTCGTGCCCACTCACCCGCATATCGTCAGTACCGCCTGTTCACAACTGCACACTCACGCGGACTCCGCAGGACTCTGTCGACTGAAATGGTCGAATTCCCCTTCAAATGAGTCGAGGTTGTACGAGCTCGGCACCGGCCAGACCCATCGCCCAGCCTCCGTCTCGACACTGCTGTCTGAGGGACCGCATCGTGTGGGGAGTGGCGGGTTGAGGGGCATGACGCCTCCCTTCTCGATAGAACTAAGCAAGTTGAGGTTCAGGTAGGCGTCCTGCTTTGGCGATGTGACGACGTTCGACCCGCCCGTGGCCTCCGCAAGGAAGGGCGTCGCACATACCCCCTTGAACGTCGACGGCGAGTTGCCCATATTTGTGTGGAAGCGACATGACGCGGTGGCAGGCGGCGGTGGTGACGGTTGTATTTCTGCGTTTGCCTGCTCGGATGTCGGTAGAGACAGTGCGCGCGATGCCGCAGGTTGGGGTAACCGGGGAGCGAGCGGCGGCGAGAGTGGCGGCGGGTACGACAAGTGAAGTAGTGAGTGCACCGCTTCCTGCTGCGGAAGAACGTGCAGCATGGGATGCACCTTTGGGAGCTGTGCACTGCGGCTCCACACCTTGCGGGTCTCCTCCGGCGTCTCGCCGTCGAGCGATACAGAGGCTGATGCAGCGACGCGCAGAGAGCTAAGTCGATTTACCGCATAGCGGCGCACATCCTCCTCGATGGAGTTAATCTGGTCGCTTGCGTAGCGCCGGTTGTCCTGATCAAGATGACTGACTGCGGTGATCGCGAGTGATCGCCACTGCGCGCACTCGTATGCAGTAACCTCACCTTCACGACGGAGCTTTTCGAGTTGGTTAAATAGTTTTCGATTGCGCTTGTCCATCGCCTCTAGAAGATGCGCGGCGGCGACACTCTTCGCTTCGGCGTTGCTCGCCTTTGCCTTCCACACATCGGTCTCCTTCTGAACATGCAGTTGCTGAGCGTACAGCTGCTCTGAAGTGGTGCTCAGCTCCGCGCACAGCTTGTCAACGCGGCCGTTGAGCTTCTTGTTCTCGCCCTCCAGCGTCCCTACGCGGCGTCGCAGCTGCACCTCAGTTTCGTAGGAAAGCGTGCCTTTGCTCACGCTCAACTTGCGCGCAGCCTCTGTGAGCTTCAAGTCGGCCTCTCGCTGTTGGCCTTCCAGCTCCTCGACGCGCTCCTTGAGCGTGCTAACGAGCTCCTTCTGGCGAAAGATAATGAGTTGTTGCTCATTGATGGTCTGCAGCGTGAGGACATCAAGGCCGCCAACGGGTGCTGCCTTGGCACTACCGCACTCGCTACCCCCCAGTGTGCCCTGCATGGCACTAGAACCGTCAGAGGAGAGGGTGCGGTGTGTATGTTTGTGGGTGAAGGTAAGCACGGGATCTAAGCAAACCAACAGGATTTCATGTCCGGACACCGGCTGCGCTTCGCACTAACGGAGGAGAGAAAGAGGTTGCACACGCCGAGAGAGACGTACAAAACAGAAGAGCAAACAACAACAACAAGGGAAGGACGGCGTGCACAGGCACAGCAACAACACCAGGGGGTGGATAAACCTCTTAGCAGCTTTCTAAGAATGCGAGGACGTGGAGGAACAAGAGGACAGTCTTGATGTAGCAAGCAATACACCTACGGACAGGCTCGAAACGCGCGTTGGCCAGAGGTGCTTCACTGGATGGTTGGTCCACTGAGCAGTCAGTGCTGAAGAGATCGAGAGGACGGACGTTAAAGAAGAATGAGCGCGTGCACTTCTGTCGTTCGTACGCCTTTCTTCTGCTTTGGATGCCTCGAAAGGCGGCACATGCGTGTGAGCGCAGACACACGGGTGTGTGGTGATTAGCGATCGAGGAAAAGCGCTGATGATGCACACGACGATAGAAACAGAAGCAACGTCGGAGAGGAGAGCAGATTCTCAGTCAACGAAACGCACGCATGCACGGAGACAGCAAGAGGAAGGCATGTATACACTCGGCAAGTCAGCAAAATTGAAGTGAGCGGGCCCTCCGTTGACGTACTCAACACCTGTGTGTATGCCTTTACATATGAGTAAGAGGGGCATGCGCGAGGAGGTGACAAAGCGATGACACCGATGCGTACCGAGAGACCGCATGTGGGGTTGTCCCCGGAAGAGGAGAGAGACGTGTGTGCACGACAGGGTAGAAAAGAAATGGCCAACGATGATAGTTGTGGCAGGGGGTGGGGCGGGGGGGGCACGTGCCCAACAGTCACGGTAAAGAGAAGGAAGCAAGAGAAGGGGAAACACGGAAAGAGACGAAGGAGCGGAGAAGAGGGACACTCTCTGAGAGGTGAGCGCATGCAGAAGAAGGGCGTAATACGCGTCAGCAGCAGAGAATGTGTGTTGTGTGTGTGTGTCTCTACCTCTGCCATCGCGCGTGCGGGAGCGTCTGTCGGCGAGCGACGTGCGAGTGCATCAGCTAGAGACGGGCCCGCTGCATCACCCGCAGATTAAACACCACCATGCATGCACTGCATCCATGGCGACAATCGATGTGGCGCACGCAAGCAGGAGTCAGAGATATCGGGAGAAGTCGGAGTCGATGCGGAGTGGCGCAGCAGGAAGCAACACGAAATATGGGCACAAAGGCACGTGGGGTACACCCGCTCGCAGCACAGTGAGAACATGAGGAAAAAAATGCCCGTCAGCTCAGCAGCGCAGACGCTTTTCTCCGCCGTATCCTGGCGCACGCTCAGGCCAGCGCTACGGAAGCCGACATGCACTCGAGTGTCGCGTGCACCACCGTGACGCGTAGACCCTCGATATCGAGGAAGCCGTCGTCATCCGTGCGCATACTCGAGGGGCTCTTTAAGAACCTCACCCGGCGAGAGACCGCTGCACCGTGTCTGGCGTCCAGATACTGGTTGCACGTCGTCTCCACTGATGGCAGGTCACAACTGCTCTGGTAATGGAGCCCAATGGTGAAGGTCAACTTTGTGGTGCGATCCACGACACAGAACGTCGCCGTTCTAGGCATCGGTGGTGAAGGCGGCGGCAGCAGAGTGATACCGTCACCCGGCGCCGTCAGTCCTCTGCAGCTCATGCTGACGTCGATCGGACTGCCAAAGTCCGCCATGAGTCCCAGGACCAGCTTCATGAAGTGCAACGGCTCGCGGATGCGGCGGTAGAGCGCCTGCTCCAGCCGTAGAAGGTAGTCCAGAAAGCCAGCACGCTGGTGCGCCGTCGTTAGTCGGGAAAGGCCCTGCAAATTGACGCAGCTATGCAGTAATGGAATAAGAGAGTGGGCAGCATTTCCCTCCGTCTTGGCATCCGCCTCCCCACCAGCAGCAACGGCGTCCCGAAGGCACACACCGCCGACCCCGCAATGAGAGTAATCCTCCCAGTCCGCTGAGTCGTGCGGAAGCACGCGTGCACGTCAACCTCGACGCCAGTCAACTGATAAGATGGCCTCCACTTGGCATGGGACACCTTGCAATAGAGAACTGCTAAGTTGCTCAAGGATTGAAACGCCTTCACTGAATGCTTTGTGAGGAGTAGCGGTGCGGTAAAGCTGATGAGATGGTCGCCGCTGACGTCCATTGTCAGCGCGACAAGACAGTGCACTGAGCGCTGCCCGTCTGCTGTACCAATCAGCTTCGACACTGAGTCGTATTCGAGAAAGAGCGCCGGGGAGGCGCTGCGCAGGTGGACAATGAAGTGCGCTGCGTAGTACGATGCATAGCAGGCCTCCATCCAGCGCTTTAGTCGTGCCTGGTACGCTGCCAGAGCCTCGCCAGGCACCTGTGGCGGCCGCGGCTGAGCTGTGAGGAAGGTGTAGTCGATAACCTCGCTCTTATCATACATGGCGCTCACCTTTGCGTCGTAGAACACAAAGTCGAGCTGAACCCCTTCGTCCTCCGCCTACATGCCGTCACCAAGTGACTGCTGCTGTTGTCATCGCTGCTCTTGCTGAGAGATGCGCGCTGCATCAGCGGCGGCGGAGGCCAGCATCAGGCTGTGCGCCTCTAGAATAAACCATGGCACGTTGCATACCGACACGCCGGCAACAACGAGCACGTCGTTGTCGATTAGGGTCATGTTGATAGTGGTGAAACGCTGCCGACACCTTTGAGTCGCGGTGATGCATGTATGGGGTCGTGTTACTCCCGTCTGCCTGTGTATAGAGAGGGGAGAGGAGACAGAGCGATCCAAGCACAGGCACGCACGCTACACGCGCATGTCGGAAGAAGAAGAGAACTGCAGTGCACCGACCGTGCAGGGACGCATGCACATTCAGCACTACACAGCAAAACACCTGCGCGAAAAGAATGTACGGTGCCAGAGGGGATCACAGGGCAACGACAAGCGATCCACTGGGGGAGGGTTGGCCTTGTCCGCGTCTGCGTGATGACGTGCGACAAGTTGGATGGGGAGAGAAGGCGAGCGGGACATGGGTAATTGAGGCCCTTGAGCGTGTGTGAGGGAGGAGCACGAATGGCGTCGTGACAGGCGGACATGAAGGGAACTGGCGCAAAACCCTTCCCACGAGCGGGGGCATAACTAGGCCCACCTGGCAGTGCACGTCAGCCACCAGGCCCGTAGGCACAAAGAGAGGCGAGAGCTTGCACAGGCTGTGCCGTATGCCTCCATGCATCCCCTCAGCACCGAGGGGTCACGTCAAGGTGATCCGGCGTTGCCAGCAGAGGGCAGCAACTTTCTCGCAGAAGCTTATGCAGCCGCTGTTGACTGTACAACGCATGCATTGTGGCGCGTATTCCGCCACAGTGCAGTCTCATGAGGAAGGCGGAAAAGTGGGACACAGGGCGAAATAGAGCGCGCCTGAATTGAGAAAACTGAAGCGTAAGCGGATGTATGTGCGTATGGCTTGCGGCCAGTGGTCGGAAGACGGAAACACGCAGGAGTAGCGCAAGTGAAGTGGCCTGCGCTGCCGAACAGCTGCGGCGACGGGTGTTAACGGGAGTCCCCCTCGTCCCCCTCCGACGCCGATATCGTCTCTCGACACAAACACACAACCACTCGCACTCACCGCGGTCACCAGAATAAGGATAGTAAGACGGAGAAGAGAAGCACGCCAAGATGACGAGACGCATAGCAGCAGCAGTTTAAACCCGTGCGTTATAGGAAAAGAGGGAGGAGAAGAGGGGGAGCGGGAAACCACGGCTTGACTCCACCTCTCCCGTTCCTCCCTCCTAGCCCACTTGTCCCCATTGTCAGGGACTCATATGCATGAACGCACGCACACACACACACACCAACAGCGCCATTCTTTCCATGGAGCACATACACACTCGTGACGAGCTCACACATCACCTGCATAGTGTCCTTCGTTGTATGCACTTCTGCGAAGGCTGACATGCAGTCCTCCCCGAGGTGCAATCCCCTCCGGATCCCTTTTCTCCCCTCATCATCCGCTTCTCCAGCTCGCCGCCCCACGGCTTGTCCGTGTCTACGTGCGCGCCTCTTCGTGGGAGACTGCTGCTCACCGCGGCTTCGAGAAGCTGACAGAGAGAAAGCGAAACGAACACAAAGACACGTACACACACCAGCGCCACTGCACATTCCAGAGAGACAAGGGGGGGTAGAAATCGTCAGTGTGGGTACGAGGACCGGACACCCTCGCGTACAGGACGAAGGATCGAGGCTTCAAGGACGGAACACAATGACGACGCCACCGCCACCCACGTGTGCACAGAGATGCGCACGCACATACAACCGCAGAGGGCCTCCTGTGGGTCTTCGAGGAGACAAGATGTGACGGTGGTGGTGGGGAGTTCGGTGGCGGGAAAACGTGTTCGACCCCACTGCCCAAGCTGGCCTGCCCCATATCGGCCATATCGTTGGAGGAAGAGCGGTGCGAGGCGAGAATTTGCGGATGATTACGAGAGCAGCTGCGAGTAAGAACAGAGAGTTGTGGAGGGAGGGGATAAAATATATCCGCATACTCGAGGTGGTCCGAGTGCCGTATCGTGTGTGCCTGCACGCACGGATGAGCGTCCCTGTGCTCACCACTGAGCACCTCTCTCGCTATACGTCGCACAGGCGCACGCGCACTCGCCTCGAGAAGAACTCCTACTCCCTCCACCGCTCCCCCTCTGGTGCCCACTCCTTCGTATCGCTTGAAAGGCCTAAGCAGGCACGCCCACAAGAGGAGATGAGGGAAAGAGGCGAATCAACGGAGATCGTTGGAGAATCACACAGAGGCAAACGAGGGGCGTAATGAGCTGTGCGCGCCACCCAACGGCAGAGAGTGACACCGACGGGGCCCACAGAAGCGGTCGCAAAGTCCGGTGTAGGAGGGGAGCGTCTGTGTGTCTGCAGGGAGTAGTCACATGAAGCGAAGATGTGGGGTCCGAAGGTCAACAAGACGCGAGACGAGAGCGCACAAAATATACAACTCCCACACAGCAGGTCGTGCTGTTGGCAGAGGAAGAACACCAACAGCCAACGAACATCGCAAGCGGTGGCGCAACCGTAACTCACGCGACTATGCGACTGTGTGACTGTGAGAAGAGGAAGGGGGAACGCTCCTGGATGTGCGCTGGTGAGTGCAACAGTGCCTTCTTGCCACTCTTGCAAAGTGCAAGAGCTCTGGCAAAACACGCAGAAAGAGAAACGAAGAAGGCACCGGGTATAACACACGCACAGACATGAGACGCCGAAAGATACACCGAAGAGGAAGAAGGCGTGAAAGAGGCGCGGAGTCGCACGAAGCACACGGAGGGGACGGAGGGGAAAAGACTACCATGCGATGGCCTACGAGAGAGAGACGAGGAGAAATGGACGAAGAAGTAGACTCCGGTACGCGCGGCACTTCCATATGGGCCACCGCACGTGGCAGAGAGAACTAGCGAAGCAACAGGGGGAGGGGAGGGGGGAGAAGAGGGGGGGGAAGAGGTCCAGAGTGGCAGGTAGAGCGAAACACCCAGACGCTCACTCTACAAAAAGCGTAAACGCCACAGCGTGTGAAGGAAACCCCTCAAAAAGAAAAAAACGCACCGGCGCATACGCAACGCGGTCAGGCAAGGGCCCCTCGCCTCCTCCCTCTTGTCGAGGGCAAAAAGAGCCGAGAGGAGGGCGAGACCGAGAGAGAAGCGCGCCAGCAGGCAGTGGCTGTTGCAGCACAGAGGACCCCCGCCACACACACACACACACCGACAACATCGAACAGATGGAAAATAAGACGCACTCAGCAGCATTTACATGGGGCAGCATGCGGGAATGGGGGGGGGGGCACATCCAACACTGGTCTACGGCCGCCATCAGCACTCCTTCTCGTACAAACTCCCCACACTTACTAATGCACTGCCCGCCCCTTTACCCGGCATTCACAGGCAGACACAATGGAAACGCCACTCTCACGCTGACAGCCTCCCCACAAGGCCAAACACCAGCAAGGCGCGTTCCGCTTCACCTACACCAGAAACTACCCAGTATAGACACATGCACCACTACATCCTCGCACGAGCTGCCACCGTCAGAGACCCCACAGTGATCAAGCGTATCAGGAAGAACAGAACCACCAACGACAGCCACATATACACACTCTCAGACTGCGGATCACCGTCAAACTGAAGCAGACGCAGCACTGTACGTCCATCACGCGGTTGGTGGATGCAGAACTCGTCTCCCCAGCGGTAGTTGTCGCACGTGATGTTGTGCACGTTGTACAGCTCATTGCGCATCAAGAGAATGTACGCGTGGCGCATGAACGACAGCTTCTCAATCCAGTACCAGTACGGCCGCAGACGGTCCGTACTCGCGAACAGGCCGCCGCCTAGAGCCAGTGGGGTCAAGATCGGCGGTGTGATGGCAGAACCAATCACCAGCGACGGGCACGCGGTGGAGATGGCAAAACCCAAGCCAGCTGCCACCTGCGACAGCAGCGCCATCACACTGCAGTAGTAGAAGAAGGACCCAGGTGCACGATGCAGGCCCACCATCCAGTACAGGATGCAGCTCTCCACCAGCACTGCAAGAATCTGCACGGGAAGCTCAGCGACACTCCGCCCAAGGAAGAACGTCAGCGGCGAGTACGCGCCGGCCTGCTGCTCACGCATGTACACGGCGCGCACGTGGTTGTACGTGTTGATCATGATGAACGTCGAGCTCATCGCACGGTTCATCACGGTCAGGAACAGCAACCCCTGGCGATCCTGAATACCCTCCACGTTGTCGCGCAGATTCAAGAAGATCAGGCCCACGACCACGGCAAAGAAGACCGCCTGCGCCATGTAGGAGAAGAGGTAGAGCGAATCACGGAATATCTCGATCAGCGTGCGCCGCGTTAGCTCGCAGAACTGCACAGCCGGTGAGCTGCCGAACTTCACAATGTACGCATCCAGGAATCGTGCAGCTGACGACTCGCGGCGGCTCTTCGCAAGACGCACGCGGCGCTGTGCGGTGTGCGGGGGCCGTTCTTCAGGTACTTGCGCCAACGCTTGATCAAGATCTTGCTCGTCGCACTGTCCTGCAGCAGCACCATGTAGTAGTCCGTCGGCGTGTACTTGCTCGGGCACACGAACCCGATAGACTCGAAGTAGTCCAGCGACGCCGCCATCGTCCCGTGGTACGCAATGCGGCCCTGCGTCATCAGCATCACATCGTCAAAGTACGACAGCACCTCCGCAGTCGGCTGATGGATCGTGTAGATCACAGTGCGGCCCATACGCGACAGCTGGCGCAGCAGGTGTACGATCTTCGCAGACGTCACGGAGTCTAGCCCAGACGTCGGCTCATCAAGCAGCAGCACCTTCGGGTCGCAGATCAGCTCGATCCCGATGCTGCACCGCTTGCGCTCGCCACCGGACAGCCCAGCCTCCAGTCCGGGGATGCCAACCTTCGTGTTGCGGCAGTGCTGCAGCCGCAGTACATCCAGCGCCTCCTGCACACGCTCCTCCGTCTCCGCACGGCCCGTCCCGCGCCGCGTGCGCAGCGAGAACCACAGCGCGTCGTACGGCGTCGACAGCGACGAGATGATGTCGTCCTGGGTCACAAACCCCATCGCCTTGCGAAAGTGCCGCTCGAGCTCGCAATCGCCCAGCTGGCGCCGCCCGCTCAGCCTCAGGGCACCGCCAGACGCAAGTCGGTCGCTGATCGCGTTCAGGAACGTCGTCTTGCCGGCACCGGACGACCCGAGGATTGCGAGGCACCGCCCGGGCAGCGCAGTCCCCGTCATCCCGCACAGGATGCGCTTCTTGCCGGCGCTGTAGCTCAGCTTGTGCCACGACAGCGGCAGCGAGTAGCTGTCCGGCACGCTGCCTGTATTCAGCGTGCCGGAGCCCAGGTTAGCGAAGGAAGCTGGCATCTCGAGGTTAATCTTGAGAGAGGAAGGGATGTGGCACTCGCCTCTGGCGGCAAAGTCTGGGTCCGCCACATTGATGGAGTTCCTTTCATCCATGAGTTCGCTGTTTAAGAGAGGCATCTGGATGGGAATGGGGGAACGTGAAGTAGGGCGGTGCGACTTGCTGGTTGGGCAGAAGGAGGTGAGCGGTCCGCGCGAGTGTCGGATGGTGAGTTGAGTGCCTGTTTACAGACCGAGAGAGCAGAGAGATGAGGTAAGGAGAGGAGATGAAGAGGAAATGAATGGCGATCGCCGCTTAACGGGGAGAGGCAGTCGAATAGCAGGGGAGGATGGGAGCCGGGAAAGAAAGGGAGAGCGGGGGATGCACGAGACGGGGCGGCTGCGAAAGTGGAGCCGGGACGGTGACAGACAAGTGCACTCGAGGACTGCTGCTGCAGCGCAAGCCCTCCACCTCTGCCTCCTCTCTTGCTGCACCCTCAGGACGACGAGTGCGATGCGATGGGCAGTGTACCGACGGTGTCGAAGTCAATGCGTGGGTAGTGAAGCAGCTAGCAGAGACGTGAGACGGTGGCAAGCCGATCGGTTCACAAACGACTGAGAAGGGGGCGCATCATCATCCTACTGACATCACAGCAGTCCAGTGCTTTGCTTCGCTTTGGGTTTCACAGTCTTGTTGGTGCGTTGTCTTGTTGGCGAATGGCTTCGTTAGCCCAACGCAGACGCCATACACACACACACACCACACACACACACTGGCGACAGGGAGAGAATACTGCGGTAATGAACCGGGGCGGAGGAGGGAAGGAATCACGGCGGCGGTGGTGGTGCTAGTGGTGGACTGGGTCGGACGAGGTGGTACGGGGGGGATGCGAAGAGATTCACGCAGACGTGTACGCAAGTGGAGGCGAAGAGTGGCAAGTGGGAGAGAAGGGAGAAAAAAATCAGCACAGGCAAACACACGAAACCGAGGCGAGAGGGAGAGAGAGAGAGAGAAGGAATTGGCACACGTCTAGGCGCGTCTGCCGCACACCAAAGAGAAAAAGCGAATGATGTTGTGTGAGACAGGCAAAACGAAAGAGGCGGCTTGGCTGTCTGTGGCGGAAGGCGTAGCTGAAGTCCGGCACCCGAAGGGTAGGGTGAGGTAAGGCGCATGGTTTAGAGGGTGTCGGGTGGGCAGATCGATCAGCTGAAGGATAGCACACTCACCACCCTCGTTGGCCTTCAGTTTCGCGAAGGACGTACAAGGGCGCGCCCAGACAAGAGAAACGGCAGCCACGAACATACGCGAGGGAAAGAGAGGAAAGAAGGCACACAGAGGGGCGATGACAATACCAAATGAACGACAGCCCTAAACGAGGAACAGTGCGGGAGACGAATGGAGAACAATGACCTCGAGAGGCACTGGAACGGGGAAAAAGAGGCACAGCGAAGGCACAACACGGCCGTCGCCAACACGCACACACAGTGAAGATGCGAAGCAAACAAGCAAAGGAAAAGGGGGGAAAGCGGAAACAGACGGCACTGATGAACGCCCTGCTGTGAAGACGCGTGTACGCTGGGGTGTAGAGGGGCGGGAAGTGCACAGGGGTGAAAGAATTGAATGAAGAACTAAAAGGAGAAACAAAGCGCAAAGCAAAAGCGAGAGAAAACGCATATACGAAAACACAAGCAAATGCGCAACGACGCCGATGGGTGTTGAGCAGTGGGGACACACACACACACGCACACGCACACACACGCGACCGTACACAGACGTCTACAGGGGTGGTGGAGAATAAAACAACCACTTAAAGCAATCGCATAATCAAGAGAAGAAGGGGGGAGGCTGAGAACAGCGACGAAGAAGAATAGTGCAGAATACAGAGAGAAAGAAAGAGGAGGGAGTGGTGTAAAGGAGCAGGAGAGAGCATCGGCAGCGTGGACCACACACGCACCTACGGATGCACGTACCCTTCTCTCCCGTGCTGTCCCTCATTACAATCCCCACGACCACTGCTACGCGCCTCTCCCCTCACTCTGCTACTACACATGAACACAGAGCAGAAGAGAAATAGGGGAAACGTGCGGGGAGGAATGAGAGGAGAGACGAAGCACGCAGATGAGGAAGAGCACCAGGACACCTCAGCGACTGGAGACACCGAGAACAGAGAGAGGAGCCGGAGGGGGGAGGGGGGTGGAGATAAAAGGAGAAGTCCACCACAACAGAAGAAGAGAAGCGACAACACCAAATAAACAGAAAAGAGAGGGGGTGACGGTGAAGGGCACACAAACATCAGCGATCTTCAACGCACACGCACAGAGAGAGACTTAGAGAGGCACCCCACCACCCCACCGAAGCGAATTCACAGCAAAATGCCAACACCCCTCTTCGCCCATTTTAGAGGGGCGCACCGGTCCTTTTCTCCCACCCGCTCGCATCTCGTCCTTCAGCGCGGCAGCTGAGCTCGCGGTGTCTCGCCTCCCGCCCGCCAGTGACTCCCTTCATCATTCCGCAGCAGAGGTGGAAGAAAAGGACCAAAGCACGAGAAGCACGGGCAAGCGAGAGCGAATCGCTTGCCGCCGCTCCGCCGTGCACGCTGATCCATGATGGCGGCAGTGGTGAAGGAGGAGGTAGGCTGGCAGCAAATAAGAAACGGCACAGAGCGACAAGACCAACAAGAAGGCCTGCAGCGCATGAAACGATGAAAGCGAAAGGCGAATGCGGTGGAGAAGAAAGGGCGGAAATGTCGGAGAGAAACAACACACGCACACACACACACACACACACACACACGCACACACACGCACACACACACACACACACACACACACACATAGACACGCACGCAACAGACGCAGCCGCACAACGTTGAAGGGGAAAAAATACGCTCAGCCTCAATCGGCGGAGCGGAGAGCGTAAAAACACCAAAAACAAAACGAAAAGAATACCAACGCCTGACCCCACCACTGAGAGGAGGAAGGGGAGCCCCGAAAGACGCGGAGAGGCATACCAGCAACACACACAGCCTCGGAATCAGAGCGAGAAAGACAAACCAAAACAGTCATCTATGGTGTGGCAACGGGCCGCGACGGCACAACAGCGGAGTGCCCGCGAACAGCCCGGAAAAGGAAAAAAACTAGCGAAGCGCGAGCGCATGCGCCGCCATTTAAACGCCACACGCTGCGAACGCCAACAAGAGGCGCCGATCGGGCAACAGAGAAGGACGTTAGAGGGGGAGACGGAGCGCCCCTTCCACTCCGCAACGCAAATCCAGACAAAAAGAGGAGAGAACGTCAGAGACACGAGGCGCATGCCAGTGAATCACCGGCGAAGAAACGCCCACACACTCGCCACAGCTACCCAAGATGACTCCTGCATAAAGCACGCCACGCCCCACTCACGGCACAACCACAGTACCGAACGGGAGGAAGCGCCACGAGAATCTGAATTACTATCGGCAACCTCATCCAGTTCTGGCACGACTCGCGATTGCGAGCGAGATCACGCTAATGATGCGCAACAGGAAGAACAGAACCACGATCGACAGCCACATATACACACTCTCAGACTGCGGATCACCGTCAAACTGAAGCAGACGCAGCACTGTACGTCCATCACGCGGTTGGTGGATGCAGAACTCGTCTCCCCAGCGGTAGTTGTCGCACGTGATGTTGTGCACGTTGTACAGCTCATTGCGCATCAAGAGAATGTACGCGTGGCGCATGAACGATGGCTTCTCAATCCAGTACCAGTACGGCCGCAGACGGTCCGTACTCGCGAACAGGCCGCCGCCTAGTGCCAGTGGGATCAAGATCAGCGGTGTGATGGCAGAACCAACCATCAGCGACGGGCACGCGGTGGAGATGGCAAAACCCAAGCCAGTTGCCACCTGCGACAGCAGCGCCATCACACTGCAGTAGTAGAAGAAGGACCCAGGTGCACGATGCAGGCCCACCATCCAGTACAGGATGCAGCTCTCCACCAGCACTGCAAGAATCTGCACGGGAAGCTCAGCGACACTCCGCCCAAGGAAGAACGTCAGCGGCGAGTACGCGCCGGCCTGCTGCTCACGCATGTACACGGCGCGCACGTGGTTGTACGTGTTGATCATGATGAACGTCGAGCTCATCGCACGGTTCATCACGGTCATGAACAGCAACCCCTGGCGATCCTGAATACCCTCCACGTTGTCGCGCAGATTCAAGAAGATCAGGCCCACGACCACGGCAAAGAAGACCGCCTGCGCCATGTAGGAGAAGAGGTAGAGCGAATCACGGGATATCTCGATCAGCGTGCGCCGCGTTAGCTCGTAGAACTGCACAGCCGGCGAGCTGCCGAACTTCACAATGTACGCATCCAGGAATCGTGCAGCTGACGACTCGCGGCGGCTCTTCGCAAGACGCACCGCGGCGCTGTGCGGTGTGCGGGGGCCGTTCTTCAGGTACTTGCGCCAACGCTTGATCAAGATCTTGCTCGTCGCACTGTCCTGCAGCAGCACCATGTAGTAGTCCGTCGGCGTGTACTTGCTCGGGCACACGAACCCGATAGACTCGAAGTAGTCCAGCGACGCCGCCATCGTCCCGTGGTACGCAATGCGGCCCTGCGTCATCAGCATCACATCGTCAAAGTACGACAGCACCTCCGCAGTCGGCTGATGGATCGTGTAGATCACAGTGCGGCCCATACGCGACAGCTGGCGCAGCAGGTGTACGATCTTCGCAGACGTCACGGAGTCTAGCCCAGACGTCGGCTCATCAAGCAGCAGCACCTTCGGGTCGCAGATCAGCTCGATCCCGATGCTGCACCGCTTGCGCTCGCCACCGGACAGCCCAGCCTCCAGTCCGGGGATGCCAACCTTCGTGTTGCGGCAGTGCTGCAGCCGCAGTACATCCAGCGCCTCCTGCACACGCTCCTCCGTCTCCGCACGGCCCGTCCCGCGCCGCGTGCGCAGCGAGAACCACAGCGCGTCGTACGGCGTCGACAGCGACGAGATGATGTCGTCCTGGGTCACAAACCCCATCGCCTTGCGAAAGTGCCGCTCGAGCTCGCAATCGCCCAGCTGGCGCCGCCCGCTCAGCCTCAGGGCACCGCCAGACGCAAGTCGGTCGCTGATCGCGTTCAGGAACGTCGTCTTGCCGGCACCGGACGACCCGAGGATTGCGAGGCACCGCCCGGGCAGCGCAGTCCCCGTCATCCCGCACAGGATGCGCTTCTTGCCGGCGCTGTAGCTCAGCGTGTGCCACGACAGCGGCAGCGAGTAGCTGTCCGGCACGCTGCCTGTCTTCAGCGTGCCGGAGCCCAGGTTAGCGAAGGAACCTCGATCGTGGAAGGCGTGGTGGTAAGAAGGGGTCTGCTGGCGGTGGGGCGTGTGAGGCTCATGAACTTCGATGGGCGAGAAGGAGTCGTGGGTGTAGTCATCTTCTACAGGCTCACGTGTGGCAGCGGTGTTGCACATCGTGCAGGCGGAGCTTCAGGAGGGATGCGGGAGAATGACCCAAAGAGGGAGATGAAGGCGCCGCAAAGGGAAATGCACGCACTCACGGCTGGTATCGCGTAGGGGTAACCGAGAACTGTATTGACAGCCGAGGTGGGGAGGCGAAGGGGCTGCGGAAGTGGAAGCGGCGCGAACACGGTGAGCCAAGCAGTCGAACTTGTGTGCACGGAAGCGAAGGGAAGGGGGAAAAGCGCAAAGCCTGTGCTGAGCGGAGGGGGCGCGAAGAGGGAGGAGCCCAGCCGCGGATGTGCAGGAGAGTACGCACAGGATGCAGGGAAAAGAGGGAGGGGCACTGTCGGGCGTGTGTCGGGCTGCGCTAGGCAGAAGCGCGCAGAGGGAGAGGGAGACGCGGAGATGCGGGGGGGAGTTGCTAGGGTGGGCAGAGTGAAAAGAAAATGGGAAAAAGTAGACAGGAGACCACTGAGCAGACGACTCAGAGATGCGCTGCGGCCTGCGGACGTGAAAGAGGTGTGGCCAAGCCGTGCTCGCTGCTGCGTAGCAATGAAGACGGAAAAGGAAAAAATTAGGGAGACTCGAAGCGAGGAGGAGAAATCCCTTCAAGTGAGGAAAACACAACGGTGGTACGAACAGGGTGGAGGGAAGGGAAGGGGAAGGGAAGCTGAGCGTCTGCCTGCCTGCGTGTAGGTGTTGGGGAGGGGGGCCTCTGTGCTGCTCGCGGAAGGCGGGAAAAAAAAGGGAGACGCTCAGAAAAGGCCCGCTCGGCTTTACGGTGGCAAACGGGCGAAAGCGAAAGGCAAATCAACCGAAACGCACACAGCGGCACTCTTCGCGAAGAGGCCGGGCTGGGCTCTTCTTAATGACGACTGTGCGCGGTGGATGGGGTGGGGAGAGGCGAGAAAGAGGGGCGCGCGGCGGGTGGCAAAGACGACACCCGCGAGATTTAGGGAAAAGGGAGCGAAACAAACGCAGTCAAAGAGAACAGTGATGAATGCATACAGACACGTGTGTGCCGCTGCCTCGAGTGCAGCTGCTGCCGATGCTGCTGAGGTTTCCGCCAAAAGGTTTCGGTTAGCCCCGGGGGTGCCTTGTCGCGTGACAGCGGTGGTCGTGCAAGGCAAGCCAATGAAGAAATACTTTTAGGAGAAAACAGAAGCTAAAGAGAGAGAGGACAGACGTGCCAGACGGTGAACAATGAGGAAGCGGCAAAGAAAAGGGAGAAGCGGGTGTGTGTAAGGATGGAAGTTGAAACGACGTGCCTGTCCAGTCAAGCACACCAGTGCACACAGTCGCTGGGGCACAAAACACAGATGTGCAGGTGTTGATCTCGTAGACGCTTTAGGAAACAACGAGAGACAACAACAGTGGTGGTGGATGGCGAGAGAGAGGCAAACACTGAGTTAGAATGGGAAGAAAATTCCACTACGGCAAATCAACGCGGCAGCTGTTCACACTGGGCTACTGTCCTTTCATTCGTGTTTGTGGGTGGGACTGCGTGCTCAGAGAATGGTGGTGACGTGCGTGGCTATGCTTGTGAATGCGCTCGCTGCAGTCACTTTAAGGGGGCGGTCGTATGTGCGTCTGTTTTTTTTCTGGGGTCTCTTGTTGGGCAAGTGGTGTGGCGCATGCCACTGTGGAGGGGTGCGCGCATATATGTGCGTGTTCGTGGATGCCGTCGGAGAGAGCAGCGGTCAAGAAGAGAAGAAGACGATGGAGAGAAGGCAGGGAGAAGGCGATGGAGAGGGAAAACAGGGTGCGCACTGTAGTACCGCTTCACACGGCTTTCGTGCATGCGTTCGCTCGTGTGCGTCGCCCGATTCCATCCGGGATGATGTGCGAGGGGAAAAATAGAAAACTTCGCACACGGGGAAGGGCGTGCCTACATTGGCAAACAGCCGCGCACGTAAACGTGAGCGGAGTGAAACACAAGGAAGCGAGAGAGAGGGAGGGAGAGAAGCACTCCGGGCTTGAGACCGGAAAGCAACGCAAGAAGGGAAGTACTTGGGGCACCCGGTACTGTGCGCACCTATTCGGCAGAGGTGTATTTGTTGGCTAACAGGAGGTAGTGCTTACAGAGGCACACGTCTGCGCACCTCAATCCTTTACATAACAGCAGCGACTTCACGTGGAGCTGCACGGAAGTGCCTGGACGCAGACCCCCTTCCCCCCCCCTGTCGGGGTGCAGGACGCAAAAAGAAAAGGGGGCGTGTGCTGTGTTGGGCGTGAGGCATGGCAACGAGCGAAGTAAACGGGAAAGACGCGGTGGCGTCCAGGAAGAGCGGGAGAAAGACGGGGAAGGCGAGGACGACCCCGCCGCCATCACTCCAAATGAACCGAGATGAGTTGTTAGTAGGAGCGGCGGTAGAGAGAAGGCGCAGGGAGAAAAAAAAAGCGGCACAGCACGCCTTAGGCCAGTCAGCTGATGCGCTAGCGGAGAGATGAGCTCAAAGCCGGATGAGGGAGTCTGTCATTGCTTAGGCATGGTGTGTTTGAAGGGCTCACGTGTGCTTCGGCAGTACGTCGCGCTGCAGGTGACCAGTAGGGGTGTCGTCTCACGTCACCGCGACACGACCCGCCCTTGGCCCTGCGCTCATGCTGTTTCAGTCATATTTACCATGGAGGGCAGACTAGCCGAGAGAGAAGCGAAGAGAGCGGGTGGGCGCCTGTAAGGCCGTGCGTGAGGTGTCACCCATTCCTCGTGGGCGTTGTAAACCCAAAGAAAAATCCGAAGAGAAAGCCCTCCAGTAAAATCTGCGGCATGTGCGCACCGGCGTAGCACCGCTCTTGTCCTCGTCGCTAAGAGGAGGACAGACGGAGGAGGGAACAAACACACCGGCAGGATGTGCAGCGGTGGTGGTGGGAAGAGGTAGAGTAGTCCTACGTGGCATGTGCGAATGTGTGCGGGCGAAGGAAAGAAACCGCAGAGAAAGAGAGGCCGAGAGTCACCTTAAGGGAAGTCGTCTCAGGTCCATCGCAGCATAACGCCAGCGCTGGGAAAGAGAGGGGAGGGGAGGGGAGGGGGTATGGGGTAGCGCGATTAGCCGCCACGGCTCGTCCCTCACCCCTTTCCGTTTCATTCGCGCGTGGTGATTGCGGCTCTTCTTTGCCAGGCAGACACTCCCCTCCGAGTGCCTTGTGCAGTGCACACACGGAGGTGAAGACGGAGTTAAGGACTGGGTGGGAGGGAGAAGGGTGGGCAACAGACGGTTCGGGGCGCGCCACGCCCCCCCCTCCCCGAACTCCTTGCGTGTGGCCTCTGCCGATGCCGCTTTTTGTTTCCTCGCTTCGGTTCCTTATTGTAAGCCATGTATAGTTGCTGTAGTTGGAGGTGGTTCATCTTTGTGCGCCTCACACGCGTTACCAACCTCCTGAGGCCTCAGAGATCTCTGCACTCGGGGGGGAGGGGGGAGGGAATGTGCCGGGTCGGGTAGGCTCTGGAAAGAGGAGGAGTCGTTGGCGTACTGACCCAAACGGCGAGGGGAGCCTTCGAGTACAACTCGACAGGCGCTGTGAAGAAGTGTAAAAGAAGGACAAGAAAGGCATGAAGCACGAGAATCCACAAGTACGACCGTTCAGTTGCCGCACTCGTCACGCACCCTGTCACCACTCTCCCCCGGCACTGAGCCAGGCCGTTCGACGACCCTCCGTCACCACCTTGAGCAATCCCACCTCGTTTAGGTCCACCGTGCTGCGCACACCGCCGTACACGTCGTGGTAGTAGACGTGCACGACCGCCGCGAATGCCAGTATGGCCTCCATGAGCGACGTTGGGCCATGTCGGGTGGAGAAAAGTGTCTCGCTGCTGCCCTGGCGGAGGCGCACGTAGAAGTACGGCTCGCCGGTGTCGCCAACGTAGAGCGCGAGGTCCTGCGCCTGCAGCCCTGTCTGGTAGCCGAACAGCACGTACTCGCTTAGCCCCTTCACTGACGTACGCAGGACGTGCAGGAGGAGATGGGCATCGCAGGGGAAGCCATTGCGCCACGTCTCCACATCACCGCCGCTACTGTTATACGAGATGAGATAACGCTGTTTGGCGAGCGTCCGCAAACGCTCAACTACGTACTCGCGGCAGGCCGTCAGTTCAGCATTGGTGGGTCGTGAAGCAGATGAAGAGGGGAAGGTTCCGCTAACATCGAGGCGTGCCTCTAGCGTGAGGCGCTGGTCGAACCTCAGCGCCGTGTCCAGCTCCTGCATCCCCTGCTGCATCTGACGGCAGTACCCCTTCTCCCTCACGAGGGCGGCCAGCTTGGTCTCGTGCTGGGGAGCGGCGGCTGCAGAGGGTGCAGGCGCCGGTGGGCCCCAACACATCGTGGAGATCGAGGTCATCGCCGCCGGCTGCGTAGGTGGTGGCGGCGTCGGCAGAAGCTCCTGCAGGGAGTGATGGCAGTCATACGCCTCGATCTGATGCTCGTTGAACCAGCGGTCGCACTGCTCCACGTCGGCCACCAGGCGGCGACACACATCGCTCATCCACTCCCGTGTGCGCTGGAGGGCCTCTTCGAGATGGAAGATGCCAAGCTCTGCCCAGGGGATGGACGACGATGACGACTGCGGGGAGGAGGATGAGCCGAAAGAGGCAGGTGTTGCAGCGGTGCTGCGGCCACGCTGATTCAACAGCCTCTTTTCATAGAGTACAGAGATTACATTGCGCTCGGCGGCATCCACGGCACCGCTATCAACGCCGCCGCCACCCGCCGCAGCAGCCCCACTCTTATCGCGGTAGGGAAGCGCGGTTGTGCCAGAGAACGCAGCTTCCGCGGAGCGCCGCTGCTGCTGCTGCTGCTGCTGCGCGCTCTCGCACGCGAGGAACCACTCGAGGTCTTTCTCGGTGCGCATGGGCCGCGTTGGATCAAATGTGCTCCTCCGCTGGGCTAAGCCAGCGGCTGCAGCAGCGGTCGCGTCCGCAGACACTGCGCCACTGGTGCCGTGGGGCAGGCCATCAGACCGACGCCGAGCCCACGCCGGTACCGCAATCGTGCTTATATCCTTCATCAGTGATGGTAGACATGTGTTATTGGCAGTAGTAGTGCTGGCCCTAGCTCGGCCGCCTCGCATCCTCTCACTGACAGCTGCAGTGGCCTCAGTATTGCCAGGGGGTGCTGCGGGCATGCAGGGCATAAGATGCGGTGTAGCAGGACGCGGAGCGTACCGCAGCCGAGGCTACCGTAGAGCAACCAGACTCGCACCCTGTCCGCCCAGTGGTCCTCCACCACCTCCACCAGCACATTGTCGATCCACACGCGACGCACCGGCCGCGGGTGACGCCACACGTTGTACATGAAAACAACGTAAAGGCCGAAGAGCGCCGCGGTTATCCACGTCAGGTGACGCACGCGAGTCCCCCATCCGTGGCGATCGCCCCGTTGCTGCCGCTCCACATCGAGGAGCGTACGATAGTGCGAGTAGCGCATGACGGACTGTCGGCGTCACGCCCCCCCGTCTACCAAAACGTCTCTCTTGGGGGTGAGGGAGAGACGCGTGGGTGGCAGTCAGAGGCGTCGTGCCTAAGAGGGCGCAACAGCGCAAAGACTCCCCAATTACTGTGGAGCTGGCCGGAGAAGGTGAGGGGAAGAAGGAGAGTTGAGGCTAAAGGACAACACCAGGAATACGTGATGAGGAGAAGGATGCGCGGGTGTCCCAGCACGGCACACTGAGAGAGGGAAGATGATGGTTGATGCTGTGCCTACACAGGTGGGGAGGGAGGGGTGAACGTAGGGAGCGGCGCCGAATCAGCCTGCGCGTTCTTTCCGCGCAAACTCACACAGCCACAAGCGCAAAAATGAGTGAGAGACTGCGGAAGAGGTTTGGGTGTGAGTTAGCAAGAGAGATGGAGGGTGAAGGAGGGGGGAGTTGGAGAGTTACTTTCCCCTGTAGGTCTAACTCCATGCACTCACAGGTGGCAGGGTCAGTGGGCAGCAGGACTGTGGGAGAAGCGAGGGAAGGGGGGTTGGACATGGTGCGTGGCTGTCGTTCGTGGCTCACCATCCGCGTGGAACAAGAGCAACGCAGAGGACATGAATAGTGGAGAAGGGAGGGAGGGCGCCGAGGGAGGAAATGAATAGTGGCCCTGCCCTCCCTGCAGACACGGACACGCACGTACGCACAAACAGTGGCCTTCACGCCTCAGATGGCGCTCAGGGCCACGACCGTTGAATCTCTGCTGAGCTTTTTAGTCCTCTGCCAAAACGCAACCGTACAGCCACACGCGCACATGAGGGGAAAACAGAGAAAAAGCCCATGCAAAACGCTGATGATGGGCGTGAGTGCTGGCGTCAAGGATGGGCGGAGGGGACACCATCCTCATGTGCAAGCGTCTATGACTCAGCTCCACCTCGAACATAAGCACAGGACGAGAAGTGGATGAGAGAGAGGCAGGCGGGGTCAGGGAGGGAAACATAGAAGAGAGGAAAGATCACATAAAGGCCTACATACTACCACACACGTAGAAAGTGTGTGTGTGTGAGAGAGAGAGAGCGAGTGGAAGGGAAAGGAAACGGGACGAAGGTGAGGAGTGTGGCAGTGCACGCACTCCCGGAGGTGGAGAGCGCATGTTGGAACAATCAAGATGAGAAGAGCAACGTATGAAGGGGGAGTGCGAGCAGGAGTGGAGAGGAGGGAGGAGAGCTGCGCATCCCTTCGCCCCCCCTTCTACTCTGCGCCTCTCCTCCTGCTCGTCCCTAGTGGGTGTGGGTTTGTGTGTGTGTGTGTGCAATATAACCACATCCTCACATCCATCGCTGTCACCCACCAGCACAGTCCTTCACACTCTACAGCTCACCACTGGCAACGATCTTCACAGTCTTCACCGGACGATCGTGGTTGCCCGTCTTCACCTTCTCGATGCGGGAGACCACGTCCATACCCTCAATTACCTTGCCGAACACCACATGGCGACCATCGAGCCACGGCGTCGCCACTGTCGTGATGAAGAACTGCGAGCCGTTTGTGTTGGCACCGGCGTTCGCCATGGATAGCGCACCGACAAAGTGCTTGATCTTGAAGCTCTCATCCGTGAAACTGGCGCCGTAGATGGACTTGCCGCCTGTGCCGTCAAAGTTAGTGAAGTCACCGCCCTGAATCATGAAGTTCGGGATGACGCGGTGGAAGATGGAGCCCTTGTAGCCGTACCCGTGCTCACCCGTGCATAGCTGCCGGAAGTTCTCCGTCGTGCGCGGCACATCCTTGCCGAATAGGCCGATTACAATGCGGCCAAGCGATTCGTCGCCGAGCGTGACATCAAAGTACACCTTCGAGGTTACCTCCGGCTCTGCGGCAATGCTGAGAGTGGCGAGGGCGCACAGCACCACTGCTACGATAGCCACAGCACGCATGACGAGATGGGGTCAGACGACTCTGCGGAACACAGTGATGAGGGAGAGTGATAGAGAGACACTGAGGACAAGAGAGGGGGGCGTGAGGAGAGAGGAGAGAGGAGAGGCGAAGATGTACAGGCAAATGCTGCGCGAATGCGAAAACGCGATACGTCTCGTAGTCCCCTATTCGTCGGCTACCTGTGCTGATGGGGACTCTGTGGTCGGTGGGGAAGCGGAGGAACAAACGCGAGGGTGCATTCAGTGATATCTTCGTTGGTACCCTCGTTGTCGTCATAGTGAGAGGAGGTGCGAATATGCAGTAGAAAAGGGCAAGAGAGAGAGGGAGAGAGGAGTGGATGTCGTTGCTTATGCGCTTCCCCACACCAGCACGCACAGCTAGGCGCACGTGCTCACGTGTGTGCAGATTTCATCCTCGCTGCCAGTAGGAGACAATGGGAGGAGGGAGGAAGGGCGTGTCGTCGGTGATAGAGACACGGCCCACCCACACAAGCACGACTCGCACACATATTCCGCCGGTCACAGTAATTGGTTGTTGTCGCAGAGACGATAGAGAGGGAAAAAGAGAGGAAGGGCACATGTAGAAGAGAAAGAGCGCGTATGTGTATCGTGATAGGGCCAGGTTGGCCACCGATCGCACTACCACCACCTTAGCATTGTACATCGTCATAATGCCCGCCCCCCTCCCCCGCACACATCCACAGACACCAGTGAGGTTCCAGCAGTGGGCAACTGCACGAGAGAAAACTATCCGACAGGATAGGAAGCAAAACGCGTGAGATATATAGAGGGAGCGAGAGGAGGAGTCGAGATACATCATAACCACCCGCGCACCACCCCCTTCAACGCCCTCAGAGTCATACACTATGTGTGCGTGGAGGGGGCGCGGGCAGACTTGGCGGCGGTGGGCTTACCATGTCTGCCAGGGGCCGGCGCGCGCTCCTGCTGCCGCTCCTCCTCGCTATGCAGGCGCGCGCGGGCCGCCATAGTTACCACGCCAAGCACGTTCTTTCCCGTACCGTCGCCGCCATCTCCCCAGAAGTCGTCCTTCGGTGTGTGGTACAGCAGCAGGGAGGGCTGCGTGCTGAGGAGCACCGCCCGAGCTGCTTCGTTCTGCTTAAATTTGAGGTACGTGCCAAGCAGCATCACGTCCACTTTCACCTTGCTCCAGTTCGAGCGCTGATACCCCTCCGCCTCTGCATCTTTGACGAGGCGGTCCAGCGACCACACTGTCGTCGCTTCCGACACCCACTGCTCCGCTGGCGATCCCTTGAAGCGCTCACAGAGGAAGTAGTGGTGCAGAGAGGGGTACTGAACGTGGCGCACGACGAGGGGGCTGGGGGAGAGCGGACTCAGCACGCCGTACTGCGGATCATGAGCTTCACAGAAGGTGACCACATTTTGCTTCTTGGAGGAAGATGATGCCTTGCTGGGCATGATGGGCCACCCTCCTCCTTCTACGGTTGCTGTGTCGCTGTAGCTAGTGACGGAAGTGTCCGCTGGCTGAGTAGGTGGCTCTTGTCGGCGAGGGGGGAGGGGGGGGGCGTAGACGTGGCGAAATATGGCAGAGAGAAAGTCAGAGACTCGCAGGAGTGCAAGTACGTAGCGGACACCACCGCTGATCCGGGGGTGGTACGACGAGGTGCGTCTAGCGACCGCGTGTACTACTGAGTAGCACCTGGATAGGTGCGTGTATGACTCTAGGGGGGAATGTGTTATGGGTGTTTGCGTTGGTGCAGCAGGCGTCTCTGGCAGCACTGAGTGGCGAGGACGGAAAAGATGAGAGGGCGGGAAAGAGAGAAGATGGGCAGCGACAACGATCAGCGGGAGGAGAGTGAGAAAGAGTCGATTACACAACGCGCAGTGGTGCCCCCCCTACTCCCGTCATGAGCGAGCGGGAGGAGGTGCGCATTCGTATTAGTGTGAAACACACGTGGAGGAACTCGAGGCACCCCTACACACCCGTCTATGGCCACCTGCGGCTCTGGTGGGAAGGGGGGAGCAGCGAGAGGGTCCGGAGATCAGGGCATGGGGGAGGGCAGGGCAGAGAGGGAGAGAAGGAGAGAGAAAGAGACGCCGAAGGTGAGGCGGAAGTGCAGCTGGAAGTCTCATACACAAAGAAAGAAAGGCGCGCCTCGCTACTCGCCACACATGCGCCACTCCCTCTCACCCACACAAAGTACTCGTTCGCAATCCACCTGCCGCCTGTGTATCTTCGTGGCTTTGTGAGGGTGAAACACAGACACGCAGGCACACATCGGCACTTTTGCCCTCTTCTTCGCCGTTTCATTCGCCAGTGTGTTCCACTGCTTCTTTTCCTCCTCGCACCACATCGCCAGACAGACACCTGCACGCACCCATGCGCTGCTGCAACAGCGCCTCTGCCTCAAGGGGCACGCCTTAGCCACCACTACCACCCCCGCCACCACTACCACCGAAAGAGTGCGCACGCTGACCCAAACAAGCGGAGTCGACACAGCGCAACTTGCGTGGCTTCAAAATTTGGAGAGCGTTCACAAGTAAACAGCGCGACAAGGAGACTGCGGCGTTGCTCAAGGCACGAGATGGCGCACAGAGCGACGCTAAGACGCATCTCCCACGAGAGAGGGGAGAGGAAGAGACAGACAGAGAGACAACAGTGGTGGGGTGGGGGGCGGTAAGGGCTAGTCGGTCATGATCACCGCCGTTACTGTCATCCTCAAGCACTGCACATCAGCTTACATCATTCCGCCAAAAGGGAAACAACCGAAGAGGTGTGAAAGAGAGAAGGCACAGAACAGCCGAGGCTGCGGAGACGAGGGGTGAAAGACAACGCCACACTAGTCGGGAACAGAAAGCAAAATATATAAAAGGCCGCGCACACGCACTGCGAAAGCGCGAGATGGGGTAACGCTCCGCATCCTCCCTCAGCACCTCGCTTAGCTGCCATCTCTCTCTCTCTCTTGTTCGCCCTCTGATGAATACACACACACACACACACACGTAGATTCAGCCAGATATACGCGCGTGGGGGGCGCACCTCAGTCCTTGCGCAGCGAAAAGCTCTCCTGCTGCACGCCGTCCTTCATAATGGTGATGAACGAGACGGAGTCGCCGGTGTAAATGTCGCGCTCAGCTGCGCCGGTGAAGGCGTTTTTGAGCATCGCCAGCGCCTCCTCCTTCGACATCTCTGATGGTGCCTGACACGTCATGTGCTGGCGATTGATGAGGCAGTCGAGTAGCGGCTCCACAAAGCTTGCCGCGCTACCGCGGGTGCCGTACAGGAGCGGCTCTGTCGAGCCGACGGCGTCGTAGCTATAGCATACGCCGTGGCCCTCCTCATTCAGACCAACAATCATGTTGAACGTGTAGTAAGGGAAAAAGCGACGGTGGTACAGCACCGTGGACAAGAGCTGCGCAATGGACTTGGTCGACGGAACTTTACCGCCGTTGTTGTATTGGTACCACTTAATCCGGTACTTGAGCAGCTGCTGAAGCTGCAGCCGGTCCGCCTGCATGCCGTTGCTTGCCATGTACGTGTTTGGCGTCAGCTGGAAGATTTTGCTCTCATCATGACGGGTGTGTAAACAGAAGTTGCCATTCAGACGGGTATCACCAGCGAGGATGACGAAGCCATTTCCAGCGATGGCGGCCGTCGTGCCGCCGTTGTCCTGGTAGGGGCTCCACTGCTGCTGCTTCGCCCCTTGCTGGGGCAAGGTGAGGACGGTGTTGGCCAGCTTCTTGGGGTAGTAGTTGTGGCCGTACTCGGCATGATCCTCGATCATGATGGCGTGGTGGGAAAGAGAAAGCGGGTGTATAAAGACAAGGTGAGGCAACGATGAGGGATGGACCGGGTGCGCTTGTGAGCGAGCGGGGCGGCAGTACAGCGTAGTTGTCGAAACCAGACGGCGGCGATGACGTTGGCAACGGAGGCGCGCACGCAGGTGCCGAGAGAGGAAAAAGAGGCAAAAGAAGTGAAGGGCAACTGCGGCGCGGGGAGGTGAAGGAGGGGAACAGAGGGGAAGGTGAGAGGAGGCCAACATGATGCGCGGAGAAGGAGAGCAGCACAGTGCCACACACAAGCAACCGCGTATGGGGCAACGGGATTGCGCGCTGGCCCATCATAGCGCGAGAAAAATCATCTGCGCTGTACAGGATGCGCGGCTGTCGCTCCAGAGCGAGTGGGCAGGCGCACTGGCGCACACACACACACACAAAACTGCAAAACAGAAAAGACCTGCGCCTTTCTTTTGAGCCGCTTGGCACACTCGCGATCCGGCGCCGAAAGACCGTCGTCCGTAGCGGCCATTGGCTGAGGACGTAACAGGCATGCTGCCCCCCTCCCCCCTCGCTTCCCATCCCTGCACTGGGCACCAAGTGAAAGCCACGCTTTCCCCATATGAAGCGCAAGAAAACGGCATACAGTGAGGGGGGAGGAGGGGCGGCACTAGGGAGAGAGGGTTGCCGCTGCCCCGTGTACTAGGGCACCTGCTCTTTGCCCAGCCTCAGGCTGTACTGCGTCTGAGCCTCCATCTCACGCCCCCGCTCCTCGACACGCTTCCGGTAGTGCGCTCGTGCAGCCTCGCAGGCGGTGCAGGTGTCGCCACGCTGAAAGATGCGCTGGATCTGCTGATACACCTCGAAGGTCAGCATTGAGGTGACGATAACCGCCGTACCAAGCCACATCATGTAGTTCTGCGATCCCTCATGATAGCCAAAATCGCGCACGTTGAAGATCTCCCACGGCCGCTCACGTGGACGGCGGCACTTGGGCAATCGCACAAGAAGCCGACTGCTGTGGTGCAACATTCTCGTGTGCTCGACGCGCACGCACGCAAGCTGGCAAGGGGTGCAGCGCCATCGAAAAGGATGAACGAAGGAGATGTGGAAGCAGACGAGGGGAGCAACAGTGAAGAGACAAAATATTGGCATCACTCAACTCGAAATAGAAGCAGACGCTGCGTGCTCGCCCACACACACACACACACACAAGCGCGCACAGTGAGCACACGCCTTGGCAAGTGGAGAAAGCACCGCGCTGAGTAGCATCAGGGATCGCACTATTGCGCTGAGTATTAGATGGCATCTGCGGCGAAGCCGAATGCTCGAAGCCTCGCACAATACACACACGGACACGCGAGCGTGAGCGTGCTCTCAACTCTTTACCCCGACCTGATGCGCATGGCCCCAACATGTTTACGGTCCTGCGCTCACCCATTTGTGTGGCCCTCGTCGCACTGTCCTGGTAAAAGACGAAAGAGAGAGAGGCAACAAGAATGGAACCGGCTGCAGTACACACACACACACACACGCCTTGAGCAAATTCGCTGCGGAGAGGGAGAGCACACACCTACACTGTGCCGCATCACCTATCACCATTCACTACCCAAAGCTCCGCGGTTCTCTCCTATCATTTCATGTTGTAGAAAGGTAGTGATTCGGTGAAGAAGGCGGCGTACTGAGGGTCAGTGCTGAGCCGCTCGCAGGCGCACTGCACTGCCCCCTTCGTTGGGCGGCGCTCAAACACCATCAGTGTTCGTTCTTCAAACTGCAGTGGGGTGAAGAGTGGGCTGCCATGCTTCAGGTCCTCGGCGGGCTTCAGCCGCATGAGAGGCTGCGACGGCTTCTTGGGGTTGAAGAATAGCACTGACTCCAGCGGGTCTGCCGGGCCCTTGCCCTGGTTGACTACGACCACCTCCGCAATAAAATCACCCCTGTTGAGCGGGAACGACGGCTGGGCGTGCGCCAGGATGGCAGCCGTCCAGTCCACCGCAGCCATTTGCTCCCGCATCGTCATATCCAGAGCAGAAGAGTAGGCGACGCGGTAGATGTCTCGAGTGCGAAGACGGTGAAGGATGGCGTGCGCCTCGGCCAGCTGCGGGTCCTCGCTCGCCTCAATCGCCTCCAAGATCCAGTCGCCGAGCTTCAGAAAGAGCGTCTCGTCCTGGGCACACTCCACGAGGGTGTGGCCGCCGACTCTAAAGTACGGCGCCGCGGCGTGAATGGCGTCCCCGATCATGTGGCCAATTGCCTTGGCGACTTGATGCTGATAGACGTTCTTGTGCAGCTTCGCCCGAAGCGTGAAGATCTCGCGGAGGGAAAGGGCCAGCTTCTGCTCAAAGGCCAGCTGCCACTGGCCTCCCTCGCACACCATGCGGGCAGAGTTGAAGAGTCGATTCACACGTACGTCAACGGTGGGCTTGCCGAAGCAACACACCGAGTCTCGAATGAAGTAGTCGAGCCTGTCCACATCGATGCCGTTGCGCTTGTTGCTGATGATTTCGCTGTAGGTGATCCCTTGCAATGCCTTGCCGCGCATCAGCCCCACCACCACGTCCACGTGCGTCTGCGGGATCAGATCAGTCAGCACCCGCCGCGCAATCTTCTCCGACATGTCTTCGTGGTTGAACTCAATTCCGCAGCGACGCGAGACGACGTCTTCGAACAAGTGAGAAAAGGGGCCATGTCCGATATCGTGGAACAGCCCTGCCAACATCCCGAGCTCAATGTCCACCTCGCTCAACCCCAGGTCCGGCTGGTGGTGCTGAAAGTTTTGCAGAAGTGTACGGGCCATGTGGGCAACACCAATGCTGTGCTCAAAACGCGTGTGCACGGCGCCGGGGTACAGAAAGGAGGAGGCGCCGAGCTGGTGAAGTGACCGCAGTCGCTGGAAAGCCGGCGTGTCGATCGCGGCCACGACAAGCGGTGGCAGGCTAATGTGCTCATAGACTCGATCCAGGATGACTAGCTCCCGGGTGCGGTGCTTGCGCAACATGCCTGTCTTTTCTAGTCTACGCCCCCGTGTCCGTTTGAAAGTCCCCTAGATCGTAAGGGCGAAGGGGTGGTAGAGAGGCAGTGAAGAGCTGAAAGGGGACGCGCCTGTCCACAGGGATGCAGACACGAGCAAACACACAGCGCGTGTCTCACCCCAAAAGGCCTAGAAGGTAACTCGGGGAGAGCGTATGCGCCTCTCCCTCTGTCTCGCTATGATTTCTATCAACGTCAGTGTACGCACGACAACTCGAGCAGGGAAGAAAAGGGTGGGACTCTGCGTACTCACACACGTCAGCTCATGCCCACGTATGCCCGTGCGGGTAAACTCTACGCAATATCAAAGGCGAGTGAAATGACGGCAACGCTCCCCCACCCCACCAGAGAGACATGTCGATCACTCGTCGGATGTGGTGTAAAGAGCAGGTGGCTCTGTATCTCTCGCTCTTTGTGTGTGTGTGTGTGTGTGTGTGTGTGTGTGTGTGTGTGTGAGCAGCACGTGCATAACGCCACGCGCAGATCCACACAGAGTCCAAAACAACAAGTCTGCCGCGCGCCACGTGGCAAGGAGGGAGGAAGAGCAGAGAAGTGCTGCAGGAGCAGTGAACAGCCGCACACACACATGGAAGAACAAACCGATCAGACCGCACGGGGGACATGTCGGAGGGGAGAGAAGGCAAAGGATACAGGCAATGCACTCGCAGCCCCTCACTACTGGTTGGGAAAGGGGGTATGACTCATAGGAGCAGCGCCAGCAACTCCACTAAGGGTTTGGGTAGGCTCGCCACAAACGCACACCCCCTCCCACACACACACACACACACACACGCACGCACACGACCCCCAAGTACTCCTCGCTATTGCTGTCGTGGCATTCAAAGCTCTTCTGAGTTTTAGCTGTTGAAATTTCCCGTTGCCTCCACGAAGATGAATGAGTGAAGGGAGGGAGAGAGGTCGGATGAGTATCGGTCACTTTTGTGTCGGTGTGGTTGTCGGTGTGCAGGTCCGGTGGCTGTGCGCCTGTGCAGACACTTTGCCCGAGACGAATTACGCGATTACATAAAGACCCCGAAGAGAAGAGAGAAGACACCTGAGCGCGCATACGCACGCCTCCTCCGATTTCCTCGGAGTCCCTCTCTGCCCCGCCCCTTCCACGCATCGCGCGCTGCTTCACACCTCTCTCTCTCTCGCCAACGGCACAACAGGGAAAAACAAGCGAAGAGATGAGAAGGCGGGAGCGAGGGGAAGAGGGGCAAGCTGAGTGGAGAGGGAAAAGCACTAGTGCAGGGGGAGGGAGGAGAGAGGCACATCAACTCACCCACGCAGCGACGCACACTACTTGGTCTCCTGCACAAAGTTTGGAATGAAATCCCGAATCGCGAACGTCGTCTTGCACGCCGGACACTCCAATGTGCCGTTGCGCACCGCCACAATGTTCATGGCGTAGTGCACCATGCGCAGGAACGCGCTATCGTCGCTGAGGTCCGCGCCCTCCATCGTCTCTGGCAGCTCAGCACATGCCGCCGCCGTCTCGGGCGCATCAGGATCCTCATCGTAGGATGGTCCGCGCATAGATTTGTGCGCCTCGCGCAGTGTGTGAAAGGTGGTGCGTAGACTTGGGTAGTCGATACGTGCTAGCATGCGGCGCGTGAACTCGGCGTCGTACTCCACCGGAATCTCCTCCATCGCCGCAGCGCTGACAAGGAGAGGGTACGTGTTGCACTGCAGGCAAGCGAGAAAGTTATGTGTGAGCAGCCGCATCGCGTATGGGTGTGGATGGGTGGCAAGAGGGGCGTTCGTGAGAGCCTTGAGGGGAGAACAGCAACAGCGTTCCTTGCCTTTTGTAAAGCGGGTGCGGGGATCTGAGGCACACACACGCACGCACCGCCGGTTGCCGCAAAGAGGGGAGAGAATCTCAGAGAGGGAGAGAGAGAGACAAGCGAGTGGGGAAGCCAACGCCAGCTCATGTGCAAACCCAACGGCATAGACGGAGGAGAACCGGGAAGGGGAGGAGGTGAGTGTGCGCGGTATACAGCTGGGAAAGGACACGCGCATCAGTGCCACCTCACACACCGAGAGAGGGAGACACACACAGACACAGTAACAGCGCAGAGCGGCGCCCACAGTAACGTCGGCACCATCAGAGACTATATTGAGGGCCCTTCGCCCCCTCCATCCATCCACCAGTGACGTCACCCGTGTTTCTCTCTCTATGTGCATACACACACGCACGCCATCAGCAGCAGAATTGGCATAACACGCTCTGAAGGGTCCTCAGATGCGAGAGCATCCGGTAGAAGGCACAAGAAGGCGGAGCAGAGATGAAGCTCAGTAAGGAGAAGAGAGACATCGGAGGACCAGCGCAGATGCGCACAGAGTCAGTAGTGATAGACGGCTACGCGTACCAGAGCTACGTGTACATTAACCGCGTGTCCGGAAGTGACTCCAGCAGACCCAAGATGTTCACAGCGGCGGCGTGCGGGCCATTCGACGATGGCGCAACATCGTCTGTGCCGCTTGGTGACTCATCATTCGCTTCGCTCTCCGTGGAGGACATCACCACGGTCTGTAGTGTTAATCCTCGGAGGTCGGTGGGGCCTGCGGCAACAATGGTCCCACTCGTTGCGAAGGGCACTGCAGGGCGAGACGGGCATGCACGAACCACCTGTCCTTGTTGTGGCGCTGAGGAAGGCCATGAAGGGGCTGCGGCACCCCGTGACGGCGCCTCGTATGGAAGTGCAGCGAGCTGACCCGCAGCCCACGCACGATGTAGCTCCTCCAGCCGAGCCTCTACTTGCCCGGCTTCCAGTGAGCCGACCCCTGTAAGCCCCAGTGCGCGGCGCAGCAGCGCATTTTCCTTGCGCAACGTCTGTACCTTTTCCTCCAGTGCCATCCGCTCCTGCGTTGCAGTGTCGACATGCACAACTGGCACCGCACGAATGTGCCGCACCCGCTCTGCGTAGTGCAGCGTGCGCAGGGACTCCTCGAGGTGCAGCGCGCTCGGGCTCACGCAGGCGACCATCAGAGTGCGGCCGTGCCCATCCAGGCTGTGCATAAGGAGCTGAGTGAGAACGCTTGAGCGGTAGGGTATGAACGGTGGCGGCGGCGCCAATGCCTTCGACGGTGTGACGGCATCGGATGACGCTGATGTCAGCACCTTCGTACAGGGTGCAGGTGGCGGGGCGGAGAGGAGCTCCAGCACACGGCCGAGGGTGAAGAGAGACTTGTTGATGGACTTCGTCTCTGCAGTGCTGGTGGAAAGCGTCTTCTTGAGCCTCTCCGATCCAGCCAGGTCGACAAAGACGAGTCGTCCGTACCGGGTGGTGCAGAGGGGAGCTGACGCACCAAGCGGCGAAGACGGTGCACCGTCACTGCCAATGTCCCCCGCAGAGGTCGCAACCGCCACCTCGTCTCGCGCTTCAAAGAAGACGGTGAAGACAACATGAGAGCGGCTGCTGTCCAGGTTGAGCGCGTGGCTGCCGCGCTGCCGATTTCGCTGCCCCTCACGCAACACGAGCAGGAAGTCCTCGCGGCCGCGGCACTCCACCATCAGTGAGCCCTCGACGAAGAAGGACGAAGCCACAGCTGACCAGCGGCACTGCAGCCCGTCTCCGCCGTCTGGCTGGAGCAAATCGTAGAGGGACTCTTGGTAGAGCTCGACATAGGAGCACTTGGACGTCACCACCGTGGCCGAGGAGGCAGAAGCTCCAACAGACGCACCGTCGCTACCTTGGCATCTGCTCTTGAGTTTCCTTGACGACCGACGCAGCTCCTTGAGTCGGCGCGCGATGTAGCACACGGCCTGGTACTGCAGCCCATCCTCGGCGACCAGCGGCGTAGGGGCATCAGAGACTGGTCCCGCAGACGTCGGCGCTGGAAGCGTGCTCCCGCTTAGCGAGTACGTCTTTCCGCTGCCTGTTTGCCCAAAGCAAAGCACCGTCACCACCTCTCCCGCAAGCGCCGCCTCGCAGAGCGCTGGCATCTCTAACATGTGAAGAACTCCTCCTGCGTCGTGCTGGGGCCGGCGCAGTAGTCAAAGGTGTAGACCGTTGCCACCTCGCACCGACCCTCGCCGCCGCCGCCGCCGTTCCCGGGGTTATGCAGCCGCGATTGACGTGTAGGCATAGAGTAGCGCTGAGCGCTACGTTCACATCCGATTCTTACAGTTGGTGGACGCAGCACCTCCAGCATGTATGGACTAGTCATGGGTCGCGTAAGTCGTCCCGCAGCCGTGACCACACGAATGACTTCCGAGTATGACAGCTTCGTCCCGCCGGTGTCGTTCGAGTGGGAGTCGCCCGGTGCGGCGGCGGTGACGACGCGCTTGGCGTGGGTGCCATCTCCATCTCTACCAAAGGCCGGACACGCACCGCAGCCTTTACACGAGTCGTCGGCATGACCGAAACAGCAGAGGGATCAGTAGCCGCTACTGCAGAGATGCCATTACACTCACCCCTGTTGCCTGCCGTAACAGAGCTGCTGCGCAGGCCACGCCGGACATTCATGCTGCCCGAGGTCGACTTGATTTGAATAGTGTGTTGCCTTTGATGTTGGCTGCACGCCCTTAATGCGCGCGGTTGGCAGATGTGTCTACGATCGCCTTTAGTGGTGCTGCGATGTGGGCGTATTTCTTCACATTCAGACGTGGTTGAAGTCAGAGAAGGTCAGCTGCCCGCTGAGGCCACCCCCTCTACTGCGCTCTTCCCCCCCACCTTCCCCGGAGGCTCAGCCTGCCCTCCACCTTTAGCCTTTGGTAGACTTAAGGTAAGAAGCGCAGCGCTCAGGCGATTCGAGCTCGCCGCAGCCGTCACAGCTGAGCACGTAGAGAAGGACGGAAGAACTGCGAAAGGATTTTCTGCTCCACGCGTTATTCCACTGCGAACCCGCCAACTAACAGGCGCAGCACGGCCACAGCGCACTCGCACCTCTCTGGGCTGCACCGGCCGCTATGCCAAGAAGCGAGTACAGCCCAACACTGTTTAGCGCCTCTCAGCCCCATTCCTACCCTCACTGCACACCACGCAGGCTGAGTTCAGGGCAACGCCGCCCAGCGCCACCGCAAGGCGGCACAGCGAGAGAGAGGGAGAAGAAAAATACGCGGCGGCTGTACGCGCGCACGTGTGTGTTGCGCGCGGGAGACAGACAACGAAGCGCTGCAGAAAGAATGGAAAGACGTGGCGAGAGAGGGACGATTAGGAGAGGGGGACGTAGCCGCCGCGGCGCGCGCCAACACTCACACGATACGCGGTTCGATCTCTTGGAGGAGAGTAGCCGTAGTTGAGGTACCATACCAGTGAGCGCGAACCCATTTGCACACGACTCCAGAGCCGAGAGGCTTGGGAAGTTCACGCCAACTTGATATCATCGCGTCAGCGCCAGCAGATGCCGAGCTCGCGTGAGCCCCCGTCCGTCCGCTTGAAACAGCAGAAGGCTTGAAAGGGGATTGCCCTTCTACCTTACGCGCACACGCCCAGACACGCGCTGGTCCCTCTCCTTCTTCACGTACAGTATTGCTTGGTGTGTCCCCAGCACGGCTCAGTGTAAGACGAACTCACCATACCTCCGCGCCGAACGATACGCAGTAGATGCGAGGGGAAAGGAGAGAGGGAAGAGGCAGTCCACACACGCACACACACACACCTCTGATGCTGGTTCACATAGACCATCGCAAGCCTGACAGGCGCAGAGGGAAAGACAGAGGTGGTAGGCGCAGTGGCAGCATTGGAAAGTGAGAAGAAGTGTAAGGCCAGAAATGGGGAATGACAAGAAGCTCGAGAGAAGAGAAATCGGCAGACGCCATCACCAACTCATCCATCACTTGACCTCTTCTTCCCCCTCCCCTCTTCCTCCTCTTCCATCTCCCTGCGATTCCTTCTGGTCCGCTCAAAACACATAGTGAAGGTGGTATATGTACATGGGGTGAGCTCGCGAGGAACCCCCTCGATAATGACGACCTCGTGGACGTACGATGCGACGACGGTAGCATCGGTGGGAAAAACCAAGCAAGAGCCGCTCGGCCAGTGCTGGAGCAAGTCACTTGCACTTGAAGAGGTGGCCCTGTTCTCAACTGCAGTGGTGCGCGGATGCAGACAACTGAGAGAGATGCACACGGTCGTATGCGCCTCCTACAGCGCTTTCTTCTTCGCGGGGGTGCTGGCGCTGCCGAATTCATTGGCGCCAGTCAATGGCACCGTTAGCCCAAGCCCGCGCTCCAGAGCCACAATACGCTGAAGGATGCGCTGCTGCCGCGCGGCCATGGCATCCTCGATACTTGCATACACTGCCTGCACGGCCTCGTTCGTCTTCGGTTTCTCAAAGAAAAGATGCACGTCTGCGGCATGCTGCGCATCTCGTTCACGAGTCGCCGCTTGTGCAAGCTCCTCGTTGTAGGCAGCTTGGTACGCCGCTGCCTCCTTGGCCTGCTCGGCGCGTAGGGCCTCCATGGCTGTAAGCGGTACCGCCAACTCGGGCGCCGCGGGGGGAGCAGAGGCGGCAGCATTCTCGGCCTCAGCGAGACCAGCGGCAGCGGCGTCTTTGGAGGAATTCTTCGAGTGCTTGGAGTGCGAGCGAGAGCGCCCACTCGCCGGCTTGCCGTGCCCCACGGCGGGTATCGCGGAAGGAGACTGCTGCGGCGCCGCGCTGCCACCAGTCGTCGCATCGCCACCCATTGTGCCATAGTGTGGCGTGGGCGAGGCGGACGCATTGATGCTGCCACCACTCCTTGGGAGGGCAGAGAGACGAGTGGCCTCCCGTAGCGGCAGCACGGGCATCGGCGTCTCCACCTGCACCGAGAAGCACACGGGAGCGCGCGCCGACCGTGAGAGGGTGCACATGGGCTGCTCAGCATGCGAAGTCGTATAAATGTGCAGAGCGGTGTGCGAGAGAAGGTCCTCCTCCACGACAAACTGCAAGAAGCTGTCGAGCTCCTCTTTCGCCAAGAAGATGTTCTCCGGCGGCATGGCCGCTATGCGTGCCAGCCGCTGCTCCTCAGCCTCCATCTCCTGCTGCTGTAGTTGCTGCAGCTTCACCTTTTCGGCGCGGGACGGCTTTGCCGCGCCGACAGCCGTCACGCCTGCAGTAGTGCGACGAGTGCCACTGCTCAAGCCTGCCGCCCGCGGTGACGTGAGTGCCACAGCTGCGCTCGTGACCGGCTCGCGGGGCACCTGCCGCCACGCCCACTCGTGCTCCAGCTCCCACTGGACGAACCGCTGCAGCTCCCCAAGGAGCGCCTCGGCGTGCGTCGCGTACGACAGCGGCGAGGCCCCCGCAGTGCCATCCTGCTCTACGCTCGATGGCACCCCCGCCACCACGGACGTGCTCAAACACCACCCTTTCTTCGGTGCCTTGGCGCTGCCAGTCAATCCGAGCTCCCCACCACCGCCGCTGTGGAAGTGGGGCGGTGGGGCAGTCTTTTGTGGGTTGCCGTCAAACAGCAGCAGTGGACCGATGGCCGCCCCTGCGGGTATATCGGCGCCGCCACGGACCAGCGAACGGTACTGCCGCCACCAACCGAGCAGATGAACCGTCTTGAGCGCCCCAAAGCCCTCCCTGGCGCAGTACTGAATAAACTCAACGTGTTGATCCACCTCGATCTGGTGGCCGAGGTGCACCCAGTAGTCCTCGAGGTGCAGCGCCTGGGCAACAAGGGCGGTCAGGTAGAAATCGCTGGCCTCTGAATTGGTGAGGACCCTGTTGTCGTCTTCGCCGCACGCGCCGTCCAGCAGTGCGTTTGGCGCGTGGACCTCACTCCCAACGCGCGCTGCTCGCGGGAGTGAAGAGGCAGAGAGAGAAACCGAGTAAGGGCTGGTGGAGACTGCCGCTGACACGGTCATCGTCGTCGTCGGTCGCGCCTCCCCCCGCCACCGGCGGCGCGAGTGAGGTTGGTGGAGGACGAAAAGAACGTGATCGGGGCACACGAGGTGTGCTCAGAACCATCTGCGACGGTGATACTCGAGAAATCACCCCCAGCAATGGACAAGAGCTGCTGTACGGTGTCAGCGGACTCAAGGGAAGTGTCGAAGTTTGGCCCGTGGACGTGAAAGAGAGACGCGGCGGCGTCGTGTGGGCCGCGGTGGGAGCCGCTGAAGTTGCCCTTGAGAGGCCCCATTTCGTGGTCACTCGGTGGGAACTGGTAGGCACGCGCAGCGCCGAACGAGATGCAAAGAGTGGGAGCTCACACTGTGGCACTCCCCATCTGCGCCTCTGTCTGGACAGCGGAGGAATGTGTGTGAAGTGACTACAGCAGCGGGCAGTGCGTGTGCACGGGCTGTTTGACACCAACACGAATACTGCAGAGAGGAGAAGGGGGGAAGAGTACAAGGGAAGCCCAAACACACCCATCTCTGCATCCTTAAGGTCACACGCACCCGTAGAATGCGAGGGAGAGGGGAGGGCAGGAGCATAAGTGGGACGGTGCGTGTGCAATCGAGAGAGAGAGAGAGAGAGCAGCCATGGGTGCGCGCCTGCACCCCTACCCTACCCATCCCCTATCACCAACATCACGGTCAGTCATGAGAATCAGAAGTGTGTGGGTGGGTGGGTGTGCCACCGCTGCACTCCAGTGCATTGGCAAACACAAATGCACGTCCAGCACCACCACGTCTTGGCATCATCACCTCCCTTACTGCATGCCACACACGCATCACTGTAACGACAGTCGCAGTGCTCGGGCTGCAGTCGTGGGTGCCGCTTACGTCTTTTATTTGCTTTTCTGCCTACCTTTCAGTACGAGCCGGAGAGGGGGGAGGGGGGAATCGATGTTGAGATCTACTAGTGGGCGAAGAACGAGGGGGTGGGTGGGGGGGGGGAAGAGCCACGTGCGCGAGGAGGGGTGGCACAGACGCACACACGCACATACACTGCCGGGGGCTGCGGAGAAAAACAGGGAGGAAAGGCAAACAGAAAATCTGTCTTTTGGCGTGGACGTGCAGAGATGCGTGCATCCCGAGAAAGAGCGGAGATGAATGGGGCCTCTACAAAAGAGAAGGAGTGCAGGGAGGGAGGGCATAGGTGCGGCCTTGGGAAGGCTTCCTCTACGCTGCAGCCACGGAGACAAGCGCGTCATCAAGCAATACCGCACGGCTGCCGAATCTAAACAAGACAGCAGAGGTGAAAAGAGAGGTGGATAGGCGTGTATGAGCGTTTGTGGGTGTAGATGGGGGTAGAGGGTGAAGGCGATATGCACGCTGTGGTGATATGCCTGCAGGTGCGTATCTGCGTGTTACACCTTTTAATTCAGTGACACACAGCCATGTTGAGAGTGGAGAAGTGTGGAGGGGGCTGTGACTAGTCGCCGACTTCCCCCCTCCTCTCCCTCACATAGACAGGGTACGCACCGCCTCACACCAATCATCCCTGATCTCTACCCTCCCCATTCCTTCCTCACCACCCCCTCGCCTGACTCATACACCTCCTACTCACACGCTCGCACACGCACACAGTCGAGGGTAGCCCCCTGACGATAACAGGCACAGTGGAGAGGGAATGGCGACACAGAGATGAGCTGAAAGGAAAGACATGTACGCGGGCATCGACATGTACGTCTGTGTGCGTAACCGGCCGGCGAGGAAGATGTGCGCGGGTGTCAGCGCCGCTTGAAGACGTTGCGCAGGTGGTTCGCCTCCGCTACCGTCGCAAAGCCGAAGACCACCTGCGAGGGCCGAGTGGAAGTACGCACGACGACGGTGAACTGGCGCTCTTCAATGTGCTCGTCCTCTTGCACTACTCGTGTCGTGAAGACGTCCAAGATGCTAGCCAGAGGTACCTTGATGGTCTGCTGCCCTCCCTTCGGGTTGCGCTGCGACCATCGCAAGCACTCCTGGTTGAGGTCGACCGTGACAAGGCTGCTCAGCGACGTTTTGAAGGTTCCGACCAGACTCCAGAGGGGACAGACGCAGTAGCGCTGTTGCACTGCACTACCACCACCATCCGCTGTGGCGGCAGCCCTCGCCGAAGGAACGGCGAGGGCGGTGGAAATAACGTTCGTATGCAGCCCAACCGCATCGGCAAACAGCCTCTCATCCACTGGAATAGCGCTGAGCCCAGCGAACATGCCAGGGCAGACGCGTGGGGCAGCAGGCCGCTGCGTCGCACTCTCTGCCATCGGCTGCGTCCCGTAGAACGAGGATCGGCAGGCAGACTTTGGCTGCTGTGATGCTGCCTGCGACGGCGTCGGCTCTGCCCAAGGGCGTGCGCGCTTGTTGGAACTCGCGGTGCTACCCATGCTGGTGTTGTTGCCGCTGTAGTCGCTGTCCTCACTGTGGTGGCAGCGCGTGTGTGCGGTGATCGGAATCGTGGGAGGCAGGCACAAGCCTCGGCGTTCCGACTGACATGGCTGCTGCTGTACTGGCAGCAAGGACGTGTTGCCACCCAGCGCGGAGGTAGCCACACGGCTTCTGTTGCTGGTGGCATTGCTGCCGCAGAAAGGGCGGCGCAGGACGGCACCTCCGGCGTGCTCGAGGGCGGCCGTTGCGCGGCGGACCGCCCCTTCATTCTCAGCTTGCTGGCACGACGGTGGCTGCTGCCACTGCCCTACCGCAGAAGCATCCACGAGGTAGGACCTGGAGTGACTTCGAGAGGTGCTCACGTCAACCCGTCGTTTCCGCCTCTCCGTTGCACTGCCGTTGCCGAAATCCGTTTCCTCAAAGAAGTTTGGCAGCGAACGACGAGTGTGTCCACATCTTCCATCATTGCCACTGCTGCCACTAGCAGTGGTTGTACTGCGCGCTGCCCCCTGCGCTGACGATGGCGCACGGTCGTACGGTGCGCTCTTGCTATGGAATGGCCCTGTCTCGTGCACTGTGTTCACGTCCCTTGCGCGCAGCACAGTGCGTGTTGACTGAAGAGCGACACCCGTGGCAGCCCGGCGGCCGCTGTACGCCACGTCGTCGTCTCCCCGCTTTGGCTCTCCGTGACGGAATCCAGAGCGCAGGAGAGAAGCAGTGCCTGGCGTGGCGTGTCCACTGCTGTAGACCGAGGAGTCGACGCTGATGGAACGAGACATGATGGCAGTCTCCGAGTTGGGCGAGATCACCTTCACGCGGGGGCCAGTACGAGGCGCCATCGTGTTTTTCTTCTAAAGCTCTTAGTGGTTGATGTAGATGTGTGTAGGTTGCTGGGTGGATAGCCCTGGGTAGTTGTCTTTACTCAGTCTATACGATCACCAGAAGTGTTATGTGCCGAATAGCGAACGAATGCGAGTGCGGTCTCTTGCGCGACTTGCCCTTCGCCCTAGAGTGCATTGGCAGGTATGGGGAGAGACGGAGAATGAGTGTCCAAGAGGGGGGAGGGGAGGGGATGAAGCGGAGAGAGGGAAAGAGACGCTAAAAGGAAGGAAGCTAGAAAAGAGCTACGAAAGCCCCCGAAGAGGCACCGACATGTACCTGGCGAGCGTGTCTACGAGTGGGTAGTGAAGGAGAGCGGGAGAAAAATGCATGCGTGTCGAATGAGGACCGCCTCGCTTCGACTGCGCGCGCTGACAGCGACGTGTACAGAAGCGCACAGGGAGCACAAAGTGAAGTACGCAGGCTGAGTCACCGGAGGAGGAACGGATAAGCAATCCACACGTGACACGCACACCACACACACACACACACACTAGTGTATTCATCGACTGCATAGACCTTCCCACTCACCCACCCCTAGTCCTTATCCTTTGGGTTGCTCTCCGCTGCTGAACCCTTTCCTCTCCCTCCCCCCTTGTACCACCTTTCCTTCCTAATTACTCTTTGGCGAGGAAAATGGTGATGGGAGAGCGCCGCACGCGCACGACCAAGTGCCCCTCGCCCCCTCCCACCTCGGACCGTGAGAATGCTGGACGCGATGGGGAGCCAAGATGAACTGATGGGTGCGCGCATGTACATCCATGTGGGTGCGGCTGAGTGAACAACGAGAAGCAGTGGTGCGAGCGCAGAAGCTCACACACGTAGACGTCCTACTGATTTGTGGAAGAAGTGGACCCTTTTGCTTCTAACAGGGCTTGCTTGATGACCGCCATGAAACCATCCGAGGCGGCAACTGGCTGCATCGGCTTCCACACAAGCTCACCCGCCGCGTCCTTCGGCACGCCTCTGCCTACAGTGGGGTCGTCGTCGAAGTACTCGCCATCATCCTCGAGCACCACGTGGTGAGGCAGTGACGTCAGAGACGATGACGCCGGTCTAGATGGCATGGGTGTATGTGGAAAGCTACGAGTATGGGTGTGGGTGACAAGGCAGGGTCGTTCTTCAGCTTCTAGACGTGTTCAGCGAGAGAAAATGGGGAAGAAGGAGGGCAGTGATTGGCGACCGTGGCCAGAGAGAGGTGAGCATCACACACTGACGGCACATACATGTTGAGGTCCTACAAGAAAAGAAACAACTGACAGTCACCATACACTGCGGTTAGCGACATCGTCGTCATGGCAAATCATCACTGCTGCGGAAACCGCCAGTTGCTCCTGGGCTATGGAGGAAAGAGGGGGGTGGGGCACATATCACCTACGCACAGACACACGCAGAAACAGTGCAGAGGAGAGAAAATGGTACGCCACGAAGGCCGAATCGAACGGCTGTGAGAGCAACTCACCTACGGGTTTGAAGCCCGCACCCAGCACCAGCTGAGCTCATCGCGGCTCTCGCTTTCTTGAACAAAGCGCCTCGGCGCGGGAATCGAACCCAAGACCTAGTCGAGTCAAAGGGGCGTCTGTAGCGGACGCCATCCGAATATGCTACCGCAGCATCAATGCGGGCATACATAGTGGGCACTGTGACTGAGCACAACTATGATGACGGGTGTGGCGGGGGAGTGTCCCCGTTGGACAGGCGAATACGAGTGGATGAAGTCGACAGGAAAAGAGGGAAAGGTGAAAGACGGAGTGCGATGGCAGCAGCAGCAGCGCGACTGCAGACGTGTACGGGATTTGGTGCCGCGACGTTTGCATGACGAACGCGGCAAAGGAGGAGACGCTCACGGCGAGTCATCCATGACGACGCACGAGCAGAGAAAGGGCCTCGCGCACGGAAGGGGGCGAGCTGCCATCACGGTCCGCGCCAACAGTAACGTGATTTGGTCCTCTTACTTTTTTGCTCTATGTAGTCCCCCTCGTGTGAAGCAGCGAGGAGGACGGGAGGAGAGGGGAGGGACGCGCATGGCGCACGCGTCCACAACGTGTAATGAGAAGTAGAAAGGCAGAAAAGTGAAAGACGGGCGAACGCGCACACGTGATGCGGCCTCTATGAAGCGCTGCCTCGGAAGAAGAGGGCAGCAACAGGGGTTGCTGGTGAATGGTGGTGGGGGGATTGTCCTCGCAGAGAGACCAAACCACCCTTGCGCAGAGCACAACTCCAGGAGACAGGGAGGAGGCGCACCTGTGCGTATGCGCATGGGCGCGTAGACACGCACGAGGTCTGAGACACACTTCACTCTTCTCCCAAGTCCTTGGCCCAGAACGTTGCTGAAGTCTTTCCGCCTCCTCCTCTACAGCTGCTGCTCACGCGGGGGCGACGCTGGCGGATCTAGGGTAAGGAGGAGGGGCATAATATGACGTCGAAAGCAACGCCATCCACAACGACCGGCGCTGGGACGTTCTGTGTTGCATAGTACAACTTAAAGTGCATGAGCCACGCCTCAAAGCGCGCGACGGGCGTCAACGGTAACTCCACCACATCAGCAACCGACTGCACCGCTGCAAAGGGGGTCTTCTCCGCCCTCTTGCTGGCATTATGTGTGCTGCCCTTGGTGACTCTAGAGCGACCGCGACAGCTGCCTCGAACCTCATCGGCAGGCGCGGGCACACCTGCCATCCGCTTCGACAACACCCAAACCACCCACCGACTCTCTGCGACCCGCTCAGCACCGCAGCGTCCACAAGGGGCAGCTGGCACTCGTCCTTCAGCTCCACAGCGATCCCCAGACGCTCCGGGCAGGCGACGAAAGTTGCCACAGACGTCACAGGGAGTATGACATAGAAAGGCTTCGTCGCCCTGTTACTCGCGCCACCGCTGTGGAGTGCAGCAGTAGCAGCAGCCTCGTCCGACGGCGACTGCTGAAGACGCGACCACATCTCGTTTGGGTTCGGCATGGTCCACTTAATATGCGTCGGCGTGAACGTGAGCTGAGCGGGCGCGACGACAGCGGCCTCCTCGCGACGCACTCGCGTTTGCTTCTGCGGAGTTACCGAGGCCACAGAGCTGCGACGGCATCGCTTACCGCTCGGTACGGACGACTCAACGTCCTCGTCGACGTCAGCATCCTCATCCTCCGCCAGGTCGAGCTCCTCTCTCGCCCCGTCACGTACGTTGTAGCTAATATTGCCGAGACGCACTGCATCGTAGAAGACTGCAGCGGGTGGGGCATCAGGGACAGCCATGGCGACGGGATCCGCCAAACGCATGTGGCCACTGCTAGCTGCGTCTTCCATACCGCTCGTCTTCTCTACCGCCTCTGCCGAGGTCACCTGTGCTTCCTGCGGGTCAACCAGGGACACACTGTGCCGTCCGCTGCTACTACGCTGTTGCGCCCTCTCCACTTCCTCTACCGTCACCTCGCGCATCGCATCCTTCTCATAAGAAACCGGCGAGGTGAATAGCTGCTGCGGTACCCCGCGAGGGGAATTGTCGACTTCTCGAGAGTCCAAAGCAGTTGGCAAACGAGCAGCAGAGTCCGTCACCGCTGGGTCAACAGGCCACTGTTCTATGGCTGTCGTCGCGGTAGCAGCCGCTGGTGTCGCGGAGGACGGCGTCCACAATGGCCGCGCCATCGACTTGACAAGCGAGCGCTGGGCCCTGTCCAACAATGCGCGCTCCTCCCCTTCTAGCGCATCCCTCGCCGGCAGCACCAGCGGCGTGGGCGTGTACTCGAACATCTCTGGCGGTTTCCCTGGCGACAGGCGCAAGTCCACGCGCCACTGCACTAGCTCAGGCCCATCGTAGGCGTCTGCCGGAAGAGCCTCGCCCACCTCGACGTCACGCATGCCGCCGAAGATGCACATGTCGCCGTGCTTCAGCTCGGTCGGATCGGTGCCGCTAATGCGAATCCCGTTCACGAAGGTGCCATTCGAGCTGCACATGTCCGTTATGTACACTCGAGTAGTGTGGCCGACGTGCTCGCAACCCCGGAGGGTAGGCTGATGGTGCGGGGTGTTTAGCGTGCCGGCTGCGTCGATGGGTGTGTCCTCAGAGTGCGGAGGTGTGTCGCCGACATGGGCATGGTTAGGCGTGGAGCTGGCGTCTGCTGTCACCCGGGAAGAGTCCGTCGCCGTGGCTGTGATTGACGTCGACGCTGCTGTTGCTATAGCCTTCACTCGCATGGCGAAGAGGCTGCACTGCACCTGGGAGGAGAAGAGAAGAGACGGGTCGAGGAGCGCAGTGCAGTGCGTGGCGCGACCCACCGTCACTGGTGTACCGTTGCTAGGGAGTGGGATGCACATGCGCCGGTCCAACGACCGCGGCCCGCGGACAAGGACAAAGTGCACCTCTACGGCATCCGTCATCTCTGCCTTTGCCCACTTCGACGTAAGACGCTCTCGCCTTCGCTGAGTGGCGGAGTTCAGGTCTCGTATATTCGCTCTCGTACAGGTACGCCCCCCTCAGTCTCTCTCACTATAGGCGTGTGCCTCTGTGTGCCTCTCTGCACGCACGGACAGAGAGACAGCGACTGCGTGGTGGTGGTGGTGGTGGTTGCAGATCAGCTGCCTACGCGTGTGTGGGTGTGGGTGTGTGTGTGGGGAGGGGGGAGCGGGGGAGAACGTACGACCAAGGGAGAGAGAAGCGCAAGAGAGATGCACCAGATAAGGGCAACAACGAGAGAAAACAAAGAAAGGCATTGGCTCACCTGCCGCGCAGAGTCGCTGCTGCCTTCACCCGTCTGAGGAGGGGGCGGGCTCTGGCGAGGAAGGAAGAGGGATGGGGGAAGGGAAAAGAATTGTCTCAGCGGCGCGTGTGTGTCCGGGGGATAAAAACACAGCGACGGAGTTGCTCTTGTCGTGGCGGAATCGATGCGCTTGCCCCTCCTTCGTTGATGGGCGCGCCCCCTCTCTCCCCTCCTCTGCTCATCCTCTCCGTATACCGCTTGGTTTGTTCTTCTTTTCTCCGACGTTTTGATAGGCGACGTGTGGGGGAAGGGGAGAGAGCGTGCGAGGTGTTCATGGAAGGGGGCTGATGGCTGAGACACTCACGGGACAGAGAGGGGTAAAAAATTCATCACACTACCCCCCCCACCCCTTCCTCCCCACAAAATCAACACCCCACGCAGACACCAACACACGCCCACTCCTACTGTACATGCGGTCCCCCAACTTGGTACTTCTGCGCAGAGTTGCTGACAGGCTTGAGGGGTGGCCCTACAACTTTCGGTCTCTTCCCCCCCCTCGCACCCACCCACCACCACCACCACCCATCACATCTACATATTCATTGTCGTCGCCCCTCCGGTGCACCCTTCAAGTTGCGCGTGAATTGCTGAGGAAGGCCATATTTTGGCAGGCTGTAGTCCGCCAACGTCGACGCCTTGCCATACTCCCCGTTCGTTGTGGTGTAGAGGGGATGCTGGCGCTCCTCGCCGAGTAGACGACTTTGACAAGAGTAGGTGCGGGAGACGGTCACTTCCGAAACCCCCTTGCCCTTCTCCAGCTTCGGTCTATCGAGGCAAAATGCCCGTGTGCACCACAGTTCAAAGTCGGTGTCCTCCTTGATCAGCATCGAAACACCGATGCAGTACATCCGCATCTCTGCCACCGTCAGCTGCACCATGGGTGAGCCGTCGATCGCAAAATTCTCAAAGAAGGAATCCACTACATCGCTCTCGGAGCGGGCACCGTTGCGTACCTCTGGATGCCGCAGCACGTCGTAGTGCTCGCTTAGACTGCTGTAGGAGACAGTACCGGTGCCGCTGGGATCCAGCTTGCGGATAACGAGGTCAACGGCGTACTTCCGGCGCGGCATCAGAGGAGCTGTGCTCAGACTATGAATGAGAGCAGGCGTGTCGATCATCCTAGCGCCCTGCTGTCCGTGAGCAGCGCCGGTGGCGTAGGCCTCGCACATGTGCGCGTAATCCTCATCGGAGAGGAAAATAGAAATGTCCCGCAACGCATCACGCACCGCGTCTGCCGAGGCAGGCGATGACAGACGCTCTAGCTGGTTTGCAATACGCCACAGCTGCTTGTGACCAAGCCGCTCCGCAGCCTTACAGAGGATGTCCGCAAGAAACGACTTCTTCGTCAGATCTAGCGACGAAGACACGGCCACCATGGAGGACTTCATGTGCGATTTTGCCTGCCTGGGTGGGTATGTGTGTTAGGCGGTGATGAATAGCGGTAAAGCGGCTCTCTGTCAAGGACCAAGAGAGAGGGAGAGGGAGAGGAATGGGCGGGAGAGAAAGGGGTGCCAGTGCTCAGCGTCTCAGCGGAAACGCGCTCATTTGCCTTCGCCTGTTGCGTCTTTATGGGCCCCTCCATGAAAGGGGCCGACAACCAGGAGGGGGAGAAAGGGTCCACCGGATCGCACCTGTGGAGCTACCCTTATCCTTCAGATACACAGCCGCGGAACTACTGGGTGCAGAGCCGAGAGCTAAACTCGCGTGGTGTCAGCTGCGCCACATCACGTATGCTTCTCTTCTCCTTTTTACTGCTGAGACATTGGGCGCCGTGCAGACACCTCCCGCTTGGGAGAGAAACTGGAGAAGGGAGACGTGGCAGTGGCAGCGGCAGCACCTGGAGTGTATGCGTGTCTCCTCCTTTGGAGCCCATGCGCAACAGCAACCGAAAAGGAACGGAAAAAGGGGGTGGGAGAACGCTAGAAGACAACCGCCGCGCCGACCGACACCCGCAAGAAAGCACACGGGCGCAAGCAGCAGAGCCGTCACCGATTTGGCACTTCGCCATCGTCGACTGGACGAGTTGCAAGCTGCTACTCCTTCAGCTTCTTTCTCTCCGCCGGGGCACAGAATACGGTGACCGAAACGGCTGTCATCAAGGCAGCCGTCAGGGCAGTGCCCACAACCGGCAGGCCTGCCACGGCGCCAGCAAGGGCCCCAACGATGTGCAGGACCCACGCAGCCATCGCCGCCGTCAAACTCCCGGTAGTGAAGCTTCGACACATGGCAAGCATCGTGACAAGGGTGAGGTAGGCCTCGGCCCCGCTCACCAGATTCGCCGCTTCGAAGCCGCGGCTGGCCAACGAGTGGTACCACGGGAACCAGCGGAAGAGCACCGTGTAGCACAAGCACCATAACGTTGCCACCACCGCGCCTACATCGCCGTCCCCACAGTCGTACAGGTGCATCACTTTTGCGGCCTTCGTGTCATTCAACGTGAAGAAGCAAAACACAACTGTCACCAGCGGCAGAAGCGCACCATGCACGCTGACCTGCACCCCCATCATATCGGGCGGCACCGCCATGGCAATGGTGGACTGGGCTAGCTGAACTGCAGCCATCACAATGCTCAGTTTTGACAGCTTTCTGAGAGAGAGATGGTGCGCCTTCACCATGGCGACCAGCGGAATGATCATGAGACCATACACGCTGAGGTTCAGGATGACGCCCATTTATATGTGCGTGTGTGTGTGTGTGTGTGTGTGTGTGTGTGTGTGTGTGTGTGTTGTGTAGTTCGCGTCGATGGTCGCACACCAGCGAGTGTTGATGTGGGTAGGTGGGCGAGTGGGAGGGGGGGACTAGCCGCCGTGCTTTTTGAATACTGCGCTCCTCGTCCCTTACTGCGTTGCTACTCACGTGCAAGCATGCAAACACCGCCAGCACGCCGGCAGAGGGATGTTGACATTGGGCCATTTTGCATATTTTCGGAGAGGAAAGAGAGAGAAAGCGCGGCGCAGGCGTGACAAACGTGAAAAGACATCGGCACACGCACATACGTGCACAGAGGGAGGAGGGAAGGGGGCGGCTGACCAACCATGCGGCTTTGCTGCACAAGGGAGGGGACGTGCGCTGCGGGGGAAAGGGGATCAGTGAAGTCTTCTACCCCACACTACACACCTGAGCTCATCCCTGTCCTCTACTTGAGTGGTGCTTCCTTTCCCGCTTGTTGTTGCTGCACTGTGTCGTGTGATTCAGAGTTCTGGCTTGTAGTCATCGCATCAGAGTCACCATCAGCCGACTCCCAGCACACACGCAGGTATAGGGGGAGAGCTCGAGAACAAGCATGCAAAGTACACGTGAGAGCGCACGCACACACACACACACACACACACACACACACACCGATCTGCAACAAAGACAAGAAGACAGCGGAGGAGAAACAAGAGATGGAAAGCGTGGCGGGGGTGTGGGGCGGGGATCTGAAATGGCAAAACGGGAGAGCGCGCACGCATCATCAATAAGAGAAAGCGAAAAGAAACACACCAAACAAAAGCGAACAGGAAAAATGAGACTGAAGAACGCGCGACATCAGCGTGGGCCAACGGGAAACAAAGCGAAAGGGGAAAGCAGACGAAAAGACTCAGGGGGTGCATCCGCCCCACGTGTCCGCCTGCATAAAGAGAACAGCGGAGAGGGGGGGGGGCTATGGGCGTGCCACGCCTCCTCCTCCTCCATTGCCTAGCCGGCGACCGACATGCGCATCACGCCACCATCCTCATGTTGCCGACCCCAGTTCTGTCCCCTTCTTCAACGCCTCAGTTACCGCGAGGAATCAGTGTCAAGTGCGTCGCCAGCGTCTGCACCGCCTGCATGGACATGCCCAGCGTGTATTCGGAGGCAGAAGCCTGGAAGAGGAAGGCGTTGCCCTCGCAGCAGACGGCGATAGCGACGCGCAATGGGTCCTCCAGCTCCCCCTGGGAGTGCTGAGACTCGTCACCACGCGGCTCGTAGAAGGGGTGACTCTCGTGATCGTCCCTCGTGCTTGCCTCGGCACCGCCACTAGCCGCAGCACCGGTGGCAGTGACTTTCCGCAAAGACGCAGCTGTCACTAAAGTGCTCACCTTCTCGGTCGTGCCGGAGGACGGCGACGCGTGTTGTGGGTGCTGTTGCTGGCCCCAGAGGTAGCTCGCTGGCGGGGGTGGGGGCGGAAAGTACTGCGCAAAGGGGTTCAGCTGACCAATCGCCTCCTCTAGTAGGGCATCCCGGACCTCTACCCAGTCGGATGTGGCATGTGAGCTGCCACCGCCGCCACCGCCTATCTCGTCCCAGTTGGTCACCGAAGACGTCGTTGGTACAGCGCTGGCACTACCGCCGCCGGTGTGCTGCGTCCCTCCCTCCTCAATACCCCCGCGTACCACAGAGGCTTGAAGCACACACGGATGGCCGGCATCGCGTTGATCGTAGTGCGTTCGTGGGACACAATGTGCACGCCGCCGGGGAACTGGGAAAGGTAGTACCGAATCATGCACTGCAGTTGCCTGAAGGTGGAGCCCTGACGATTACCGCGGCGCACGGCAATGGGGTGCGGTGGAAGCGCCTTGGACGGGGTTGGGGGCTGGCTCTCCGTCGCCGCCATGATCACAGCACCACCACCGCCGCCGCCACTGCTGCCATCCCCTGCCGATGACGTGGTCGACGTGAAGAGAGGAAAGACGCGCACCGTCACGCCGACCTTCTCCACACCATACGTGGCCTGCACTACACAGAGCGGATCAGCTAGCATGGGCTCCTCGACGGTCGCCATCCCAGTTGGCGGCAGCGACAGGCAAAAGGGCAACACATCATGCCGGGTGTTGCAGTACAGCACCGACACGCTCTGGCCGTAGTGATTGCCGAGCGACACAGAGTTCATGACGGTGGCGCAGAAGGAAACGAACTCCGTCGAGGGGTGCCGCAGCGACGAGGCAATGAAGTGGAAACTCACGCAAGCTGTGCCGACAGGCACGTAGAAAGCGCTCCAGTACGCCTTGGCTGTGCCAGAGGTCGTGTCGGCCACCCCCGTGGAGGACGGCGAACTAGCAGCGGCGGCGGCGGCGCTCTCTAGCGCGTCCGGAACAAGGGTCAGATAGGCGCTGTTAACGTCCACACGCACTTCTCGAAAGAGAGAGAAGGCGGTGACGAGCGCTACTGCGTCACTGTCCTCCTCGCGGACGTCGTCACTTGCGCTGAAGTTTCCGTTGAGCGCGATCGACAGCGGGTACGGCTCCACCAGTAGCGTCTGCCGCGAAGGCGGGTGCGCGGCGACAGGGGCCTGAAAGACGACGTGTGGCGCACAGTTGTTGTCACTGTTGCCGAGCACGATGCCCAGCTGGCGTACGGCCTTGCAAACCTGCTGCTCAAGGTACGGTCGCCATGCGTACGGGACCCCGTTGCCGCCTGTTGCAGCTGCCGCGCCGCCGCCGCCGAGGGAAGTCGGCCCTGTGGCGACATCTGTTGGCTCGTATGAGGTGATGAGGCCAATGCGACGACCTCCGCGACTCATCGCCGTCGCGTACGGTATCATCCACGCGCTGCCATCGCCGCCACCGCTGTGACCAACGTAGGAGGAGGAACGGTGGGGGGGTAGATACGCGGCCCCGTCCGCACCTGCAGCACCTCGTGTGTGCTGCTGGGGTGCATTGATGCTGCCGGGGTTGATGGATAGAAAGCCGCCGCCGGTGGCCATAGGGGAGGTGAAGAGGCGGTCCTCCACGCCATCGCTCTCCGCAAGGCCCTCGTGAACGAGGAAGTCCAACGGCAGGTGGTACCCCAAGCCCAGACGTGGCTCAGATACAAGAAGGTACGACGGCGACGGAGACGGTGAGGCAAAGGAGAGGAAGCGCACGATGTCGTAGACGGTTGTTGGCATCACGCTGCGCACACGCGCCGGGGCCACGTACTGCACCGTCACCGCAAGCCGCTTGTAGACCACAAATATGGAGAAGACACAGCTCATGTTCTGGTGCTCATCGACATAGCAGTACTCCGCCGCTGGGTACTCGTTGCTACCGATGCGCGTGGTCGTCTGCCCTACAAGTCTGGCGCAGTCGGCAATCCGGCCGAGACTGGCCTCGCTGTACGCCGCCGCCGTCTGCGGCTCGTAGAGCTCCTCGATAGTGACGGCCATGCGGTGCGTTGGCTCCCGCACTGTGCGGAAAGTTAGCAGAATCAGTGGCGCCTGCCGCTCCTCTTGCTTTAGCTCAAAGAAGACGGGGGAGAAGGGCAACTGGATGCCAAGTTGAGCGTCGTACCACTCCATCAACTTTGCATTGTGCCTTTTTACGTGCATGGAGGCGCGAGCTGTGAAGTAGTTTCGCGGCGGCAGTTGAGGCCGCTGCCGCAGGGTCCGGGTCCCCACTGCCGCCGCTACACCAGCGCTGCCACTGCTGCCCGGCACCGCCACTTTGCTGTCGCTTCTACCACTATCATCACCAGCGCCAACCGTGCTGCCACCAGCCGCAGAGACACCACCAGCAGAGGACGTGCCAGCTTCCCTTGCCCTAGCGCTTGACGTTGCCTCCTTCGACGCACTCTTTTGCTGGCCCCGCTTGGTTGTCTCTGCCTCCCCCTCCTCCGCAGCGGCGGCACGCCTCGTCAGCCATTTCTGTACATTCACGTAGGTGGCGATGCCGAGCATGACAGCTGCGCACAGTGACACCTTGCTGAGCGAGCCTGGCAAGGCGTCAAGCCGTAAAAGCGCCTTTGAGTTTGCAGTAATAAGTGTGTCAGGCATTTCCGTGCCTTCCTCCTTGCGCGTCTGAGTGAGTTAGTTCGTGTGTGTGTGAGTACTCTCTAGCCCTAGTGGTGATAGTTGTGAGCGCACAAGTGCGTGCGAGGAGGAAAAGGGGGGGAGATGACAGGCGAGTCAAGGAGATGCGGCTGTTGGTGCTGCTAAGCGCAAGGCACTACTCAAGGTAAGCATAACGAGAAGAAGACACACACACACACAGCTACTATCACCTCCTAGGCAGGTAAAAATACAGAAGGGTTGATGAACGACCACGCTGGCGATGGTGGTCGCAGTTACCGTGGTCTCTTTCGTACTCCTCACGGGCGGGCAGGGAGGTTGTACGGGATGTCCTTGAAGATGAAGAGAGGAGAAAGAACCGCAAGTGTGTGCATGTGTGTGTGCTAAGGGTAATGAGTACTCCAGTAGTGGCAGAGGACGTGTAGGTGTGGGTGTGCTAGCGACCCTGGTCAGAGGTGCTGTCGAAGGAGCAGTTGGAGGAGGGAGGAAGAGAAAGTACACAAAGAACAGCATGGCGATGGCAGACGCAACACCACTGATAGTAAGAGCCGCAAGAGCATATGCAGGCCAGGGCCCTGGTCCACTGAAATGACTCCGCAACACGCACACGGCTCTCGTGGCTGTTTATGTCTACGTACGCACGCACATGTGTGTGTGTGTGTCAACACTGCCCGCCTACGCTGCGTCGTTTGTACGGCTGCGCCTTTTCCTCTTGGGTGGCGGCACTCCGCCAGCACTTCCGAGAGACACACGCGTCCAGAGGAAGAGAAATAAGCGGGACGGGTATATACACTACGCACAAGATGGCGCAAGGACGTGCCGTCTCCCTCCACCGTCCTCGAGAGCGCGTGCGAGAGAGGGGGAGGGGGAAGCAATGCGCAGAGAGAGAAAGAAGAGCGGCAAGGTGAAACACAGTTGCTAAAGCAGCCAAGATCATCCAGACGGAGTTGAGGTAGGGAGTCCACCGACAAAACAGCGATCAAGCAAGCGCACAGGCAGGAAAGAGAGAGACAGAGAGGAGGCGAGAGCTGAAACGCGCGCATACATGCAGGCATAGAGCCATATACAGCCAAGCAGCCTCACTTGCTCGTTCAACCCGCTCCCTCTCTCCCCTCATTCCCTCTTCGTCACCACCACCTCAACTCGCCCACTCCATCGACTACCTGTACTACGCGGCCTCCGTCATCTCGCACTCAGTCGTCCTCAGCAGCGATGTCGTCACCACAATGGGCAAACGACGGGTCGTAAGCAGTCAGCCGCTCACGCATCGCCTTGAGCTGCTCGTTGCGCTGCGCCAGGAGCCGCTTCACTTGCTGATACTGCGTGGATTGATGCAGCCGCGTGGCAAGCTCGCGCTTCGTCTCCGCTACCTCGGAGCGAAGCTCTTGCACTACCGTTGCGAGCGATGCGTCCTGCCCCTGACACCGGCGCGCCAGCTCGGCGGCAAGGCGCTCCGTGTCGTTCATTGCGTCCTGCATCGACAGCAAGTTAGCCGTGTCCGACGAGCGCCCGCTCATCACTTGTGTGTAGGCGTCCGTCACTTGCTGCAGTTTCATCTGCAGCCGCCGCACTTCTGCGTTCGCCTCCGCCAGCTGCCGCGCCGCCTCCCCGCCGGCCTCCGCCAGAGTGAGGGGAGCCAAACGACCTGTCGGGCCGCTCATCAACTGACGACCATGCTCCCCCATCGCGTTCACGCCGCCGGCGTTGTTCAGCACCGCTCTCACGTCAATGCTCAGCGCCAGCCGCTGCCGATCAGCTTCGCGCAGCACCGAGCGCATGAGTTCGGCCGAGGCTGCCGTAGTCCCCTCCATCTGTGTGTCCACGACACCGAGCACCAGCGCCAGCTGCCCATTCAGCATCTGCGACACCTCCTCCTTTGTGTATTGCTCCCGCCACAAGTTGCCGGACTGAAACGCACTTGCCTCCACTGCCAAGTCACGTTTGAACTTGTCGAGGGAGAGGCGTGACCAGCGGAAGAAGTCGTCGATGGCATTTCGTGACTCGGATGTGAGCCCTGAGAAGAGGTCCATCCGTGCCTCTCTTCTTGTGATTGTATGGGGTGATGGTATGTGGGAGGTAGTGCGTCTAGAGGAGAGCGGGGAAGGAGGAAGAGGACGGGAGGAAGTCGTCCGAGGTGTGGGTGAGGAGCAGCTGCTACAACAATGACGCCGATGACGATAAGGGCGATGTCCTTGAGTGGGGTAGGAGTGAGGCGGTTGGCGGGAGGTGACAACGATGCGACTGTAGAGAGTTCAAACAAGGCGTAGAACATGAAGGAAAGAGCGGTGCAACAAGGCGGTGGCAGAGCGTATGCACGTGTGTAGGTCGTCAATCACCCCTCAGCCCCACCGGTGCCTGGCACGCAAGCACAGGCAAAAGAAACGCCCAAAGAAAAGAGAAAAAGCGAGCGAGCGATCAGTCGCGGGCAGATGTGAGTCTTGCCTCGTGCTGGCTGCGGGTTTCGATGGTTGTGTGCCTGTGCGTTTGTGTGTGTGGGTGTGTCGGCGATTCCTCACACGACGATAGCCGTGAGACTGCACGCAATGAAACGAGTAAAGAGACAATGGCGTGTGGTGGCAGCGAAAGAGAGAGAGAGAGAGAGGGGGGCTCCTGGCATCGTCGTGCGCGCGTTCGTGCGAATGCGCATGCAGTGATGAGAAAAAGCCCTTTGGGGTGGGAGAAAACAGTGAGAGAAGGGGGGAAAGGACAAGGGTGCGACTTGCAGCAACAGCGAGCGCATGTTGAGTCACCCCTCCCACCCTCTTGGTAGCCGCGCCTATTGAGACGGAGAGGAGGCATCTCCCGCAAAAGCACGCGCACACGCAGGTGGATATGCCAGCCAACAAGCGAGTCCACACACATCCCACCACTTCACTGCTCCCCATACCTTGACAGGGCACAGTCCGTGTAGGCTGAGGGGTAGTGGCGTCCATGCAAGGGCGGTATGGGGGGAGGAAGGGAGGGAGGGAGGGAGGGAGGGATGGGCATTCCACAGCAGAGACGTAAGGAAAGGAAGACGAAGGGCAAGAGAAGGAGCCGCATTAGCACCCACACAGAGAACTCTGCTTCTCACCTAACCAGATCCTACGCGAGTGTGCTGCTGCGAGTAGGGTGCTGACCCCCCTTGTCTTGTTGACCAGTGGCATTTCCGTGTTAAACAGCGAAACACGGGGGAGTGGATGAAAGTGCAGACGGCTGCTACACACATCAGCACATCCACGCCGATATAACCAACGACACATACACACAGAAAGAGCGCGCGCGGTTAAGGCAACCAGAGACGCGTTGGAGGAGGCAACGGGAGAAAGAAACGAATAGACACGCCCTACTTGGCTCATCATTCACGGAGAAGGGACGAGAGAGAGAGGGGGGGACACGTGAAAGTAAATGTCCAGAGAGACACAACCGCTATCATTTGCTTTACGTGTCGCTATCAAAGCCACACTCTTATGTTCGTCCATCTCTCTCTCCCACACTACCACTTAGAGAGAGATGGAAGAACGTCATGGGGGGAGAATGAGTGAAGCATAACACCAATGCGACCCGCATGAGCACATACGCAGTCATCTACATCGATGCAAGAGTGCACTCATGTATTAAGCCCCTCACTCTGCAGGGAAGACGAGGGCATGCATATCAGGTGGGGGGGAGGGGGGACAGGGGCGGATAGCACACAGAGGATGGTGGACATGGACAGAGAGCGCCATCATCGAGTGAAAGAGGGCAGCAGTGCAATAGGAAAGCGAGAAATGCAGAACGGAAGAAGTACACGAACAAATCGGCATCAGCAACGGCAACACACACACACACGTGCAGATCATCGCGCATGAATCCCTACACATCCTTCATGCATCTCGGCAGTAGTCTTCACGTGGGATTCGCATTCTCCCCTGCCTCAAGCTCGGCGAGGGTCTTGCTCACCGCCTCCGCCGTGAAAGTGTTGAGCCAGCTGCGGAACAACGAGCCCGTGTTCGTGTACTTGATCTTGAACTGCCCATTCAGGAAGTCCCCCGGGATGACGTGCAGGTTGCACGACTTGGGGCCCGTGGTCAAGCCAGGAGACGCCTCCTTCGACTCGTTGCTTGGGTGTGGCGAGGCCGTCCCCACCGACGCTGCCGCTGCAGTCGCTGGCGCAGGTGGCGGAGGCGAAACGGGCGGCGGCGAGTGTTGGTGCTGCTGTGCAGACTTAGGTGCAGGGATGGTGATGCCAGTAGGCGCCGTTGTCGTTGTTGCCGCAACCGCAGTCGACGCTGGAGCGTGACTAGCCGGCGAGGCGACCGTGGCGGGCGAGAGCTGGGAGGTGGAGGTGGGCAAGTGTTTGGCCAAGTCCTGGAGGCTGATCCCGCTGCTCCCCGGGGCAGCCGTTATTTTGAGGCTCGCGGGACTGGTGTGAGACTCTCCTGTAGCCGACGCCAATGAAGACGCGCTGGAGAACAAATGGGCGGTGGCAGAGGCGGGGGTAGCGCGCTTGCCTGGTGTCGCTGACACGGGCGTCTGCTCCGGTGCAGCCGCACTGCGCGGCCGCGGCACAACGCTTGCACTAGCACCAGCGGTGAGGATATGGCTGGCACCAGAATCGGCCAGGCCAGCGCGAGCCGCGGTAGTCGCGGGGTTCTGAAACGCTGCAGGCAGCGATGGTGGAGACCCCGTGGATTTGCCCGATGGGTCTATGTGAATACCGTTCGCCTGCAGGAGGAATTCGAGCTCCCTCAGCCTCGCTGACCCGTCCGTAGAGGCGGTTGAAGTGGCCCTCATGTCAGGCTGCGACTGCGGCTGGGCTTGGACCTCGGGCTGTGGTTGCGGTGCATCCGTCGACTTGAGCACGAGAAGCGCCGACAGCTTGGTGATGGCGGCGCGAGTGTCCTTGAGACGGCCATCAAGTCGAGTGCCTCCTGTGAAGGGGGTATCATACACGACCTCAGCCTCCCTGCCGCTGGCCAGCAGGCGCACGATCGTGCCCTGCGTGCCGAAGGGAACAGTGCCCGTGGCGCGGCAGTTCGTGACCCGCGAGCCCAGAGAGAAGGTTTGCTCCTTCGGCAGTGGAAGCGGCACGAGATGGCCGCTACTGCTGTAAGTGACAGGAAAGTAAAGCTGGCTGCGGCTCACCTGCCGAAGCGAGAGCTCCTTGAAGCTGCGACTCTGCTGCTCCTGCAGCGACATCTCGAGCTGCTCGAGCAGCTTCTGCGGAAAGGCCTCCTCCGTAGCCGTAATCATCGGCGTTTCGCGCAGCCCTGACTCGATCAAGAACGTCTCAATATCTGTTAGCACCTCGGCCGCGTCCTTGTCGCGCCACTTGCCCGTCAGAAACTGCTGTGGCTCAAGGCTGCGTGTGTTTACGCCACCTGCCTCGATGTACTGGATGAGTGGACGGAACCGCTTCACGTAGTCGTGGATCAGCCCCTGCGCGTCGCGGGAGAAGTACCACGTGCCGCTACCACCTCGATTGTTGCTCGAATTGCCTACGAAGTCGCCCTTCTCGCCCATCTCCAAGTGGTAGCCGATGTCCTCCGTGTCCTTTTCCATGCGAGAGAAGATGTCCTTGTTCCCCACGTACCACGGGTTGAAATTGTGCTGGACCAGCTTCGCATACCCAACCTTGGCAATGCACGCCCGGAGAACTTCAGGCACAGCCCTAGCTCGCGAGAGCCAAACTGCGGTGATGTGACGAGGAGCTGCAGATGCTCGTGAGGGTGTGCGGCAAATGTCGAGACTGACAGCCACCTGCGGCAGCGCTGTCCAGTTGCGCAGCGCAGCGAACTGCAGCAGCTCCTCCGGCAGCCGCAGCGGCTCCTGAAACACCTTGAGGCGCACTGTCAGCTGATCGCCCTGCTGCGTCGCCGTGTCGTGCTGGCCAGTCGTCAAAACCGTGCCGCAGCAGCCGTACACGTCCACCTGCGACTTCTTTGACTTGGGCTGCGGGCCAATGTAGACGCAGCGGGCACCGAATGCGCTGTCCCCTTCGCTGCGGTAGCGCTCAACGTAGCGGCTGTCCTCCTTCATGTCGATGCTCTCCAGGGTACAGATAAGATGGATTGGGTAGCACGTCCAGGTGGTCGAAAAGTGCCTCTCAATGTGGCCTTTGCGCGTCACCTGCATTCCATTAAAGCGGTGTACGTACACAAGAACGTGGACCTGCTCACGGCGAGGCCCAGCTGTGACTTCATAAGACGCGCGTGCGTTTCCGCCTCCTTCACGAAAGCCGCCGACTCGTCTCGGTTGTTCTTGTGCTCCTCGGTGCCGCTGAAGGTGCCTTCCTTGCTGTATAAGGCAGTGATGCACTTGTGCACATCCTTCACGCAGGCGATACGGGCGCGCTTGTAATGCGGGAAGCCGACGAGTACCTCCTTGCCGACGAGCGTTGCCACCTGGTCGATCGATTTGGCCTTGAAGAAGTCGCGCATCTGCAGGATGAGGCTGTCGTTCCTGGTGGGGCGACCAAAGATCGTCACGACTCCGGCCTCGAAGATCGTCTGGATGAGGTCACGCTTCGACTGCAGGGTGCTGAAACCCTCAAGCTGCCGCGTGCCGACGTGCACGCCGGGGCACAGCTGTGGGATAAACTTGTCGATGGGAGGGAACGCGTACGTCTCGCGCTTCACGAAGACGTTCCGAAGAGAACCGAACATCTGATCCTCCAGGTCGTACGGCTTCATCTTGCTGTCATAGCGGAACCGCAGCGACGGCCCGTTTACGTTGTTGGCGGCGTCCTCAGGACTGACGTTTTGCTGAACAGACTCGTAAGCGGCGAGCAGCGTGCGCTCGTCGATGAATGGAATGAGCACGATTCCCTCCCACGGGCACGCGCGCCTTCGCGGTCAATGACGATGTGCTCTGGCAAGTACTTGGCAAGTGGGCTACTCGGGCTGCGTAGCAAAGGCCAGTAGGCCTTGGGCATGGACAGGTATGACATGGGTGGCAGCACGGCCAGCAGTTGCTGGTGCGGCTGGAAGGGCTTGCCGACCTCAAACGTCACGCGGGCAGAGATGCCGGGGAGGTTCACCATGTCACTCGCCATAGGTGCGTAGTAGTGCGGAAAGAACCACTTCCATGAAGGCACGCCTTGATAGTAGTAATGCATAACCCACATGAGCCCCTCCACGTAGTGTTCCCGCAGTCGGCGCATGTCTTCACTGTTCGCGTCCCAGCCGCCAACGAAGCCGTGCTTCTCACCGTAGTAGCGTTGCTTGAACTCCAGGATCGATGTGATAGGCATCGCGGAGGTGGTGTCCACCTCGTGGGCGGGGTCACGGCGAGCGCGGTTCTTCTGGTACTCCGCCTCCTCCTGCTGACGGCGGCGCAGCGTCTCGAACTCGAGCTTGCCCACCTCATTCAGCCACACCTCGGCGTTGCGCCAGTCGATCTCACCCTTGTGCGTCAAGTACCTGCCCTTGCTAAGCAAGTTGTCCACGTAGAGGCGCAGGAGCACTGGTATGCTGCCATCGTTGATGCCGATGGTCGGCAGTGTCGGCAGAAAGTCATTACCAATGAAGAAGCACATGAAGACGAAGTCGTCAATGATGCGCTCAAAGTCAATGCTTGTGTTGCTCTTCGCCTTTGCCAGACAGTCCTTCACCTCTAGTTGGAGGTAGTCGCGGAATACGCTGATGTGTAGCAGCACAAACTCGTCCGCCTTGTGGTACGCCTTGTCCTTCACAAGGCCTTTTGCCTCATCCTCCTCTTGCCGCTCCCGCTCCTTGCGAGAGCCGGGACCGAACGTGACGACCTCGCGCAGCAGTACAAAGTGTGGCTCGTGTGTGGCGAGCGCCAGCATGACGAGATCGGCATCGAGGCCGTACATGCAATGGGTCTCGTCGGGGTCGTAGTTAGGCTGCATCTTCCGCCGGCGGATGAAATCAACGATCTTGTGCTCGCCCTCACCAGGGCAGTCGTGGCCGGAGAAGATGATCTCGCACCTCTGCCACGCCGGATCGGTGGACAGCTTCATTGTGATGAAATACTGAAACGCTGTGCTCACACGCACCATGAATGGGGTACCAGGAGTGATGCAGTTGCTGTCGAACATGTCCTTCTCCTCCGGCACCTCTTCACCCATTGCGAGCGCCTCCTCGCGCGCGACCATCATCTCGTAACCGGCTCGGTAGCGACGCTGGCGTTGTTGATTCATTTTCGCGCGCGGCGCAACACCATCGACGGCAAGCAGGAAGTACTTGCGCGGCTGGATGGCATTGAAGAGCTTCTCGAGATAGATGAACATAGCCTGAATCATCTCCTTCTCTGTCGGACTGCGCCGCGTTGCGTCTACATCGTTCGGGTGCGTGCAGTTGTGGATGATACCGTTGATATCGAGGTAGAGGTTGTCTATCGGTGGTGGCGAGTCCTTGAAAGGGGTGATGATGGAGGGGAAGCGCTCCGCCGCCCAGCGGAAGAATTTGGGAACACCCATGGTGGCACCTCCTTCAGCGTGAAGAGAGCAACAAGGGCGGCAACACAGCTAGAGAGAGATCAGACACTTCCGCGAGTAGCCGAGAGTGCCGCGATAGTGACTGAAGGAGAACGAGAGAGAGAGAAAAGAGAGAGAACGAACACGGAAGGATAAAAACAACAGGGCAACACGACGATGGCGTATGTCTTTACCCGTTTCGCTTGTGTGTGTGTGGGGGGGGGGGGGGGGGGGTCTGACTGCGCCTGCCTGTGTCGGCGGCAGCCCGTTACAGTGGGGTGCGGTGGAGTGGTGTGGGTGGCGGTTTTATCTCGGAAGTGGTGCCAAAGAGAGAAACAACAGCGATGTTTACGCGAAACAATAAAGTCGAGTATGAATGGGTCTCTGGAAAGCGTAGAGAGAGGGGGGCTACACACCTGCAGACGCGCGCCAACACCTCCGCCACGACTACACCCCAACAACAACAGCACCAACGGGCGAGAAGAAAGCGTCTCCCAGGCGTCAGCGGGGCTTTGATGCACAACGGCAATCACAACCGCACCCAACAGTACGTATGAACGCAGAAACACAGAGGGATAGAGAAGAGTGAACCACAAGGGGTGAAACAATCAGGGAGAGAGGGGGGAAGTGATCACGGTTAAGCGTACACGCTCACACACACACACAGAACACGCAACCAAAAAGCAAGACTGAGGAAGAGGAACAAGAGCGATTTACGCATACACACGCACGCGCAGAGAGAGAGAGATGGACCGACTACCCCTGTGTGTGTGTGTGTGTGTGTGTGTCGACACCCCCCTCCAGGATGGAAAAGAACAGAAAAAGCGCAGAGTTCGAAGAGGGACCCTCGAAGACGCTCCACTGCAACTGGATGGGATGGCAGTCAAACAGAAAGCGCGAAAGGGCTTGGGGCAGGGGAGGAGGTGATGGTGAAACTGAAGACGGGGATGCCAACAGGGAAAGAGAGGAGGAAAGAAACAAGATGCGCACACATGTATGTGCGCGTGTAGACTTCACCCCACATGATCGCATGCACGTGGGAAGAGAGGGAAGGGAGTGCACGTATGTTTAGGCGCGTCATGTACAGCCATATACGCAAACAACAAGAGAAACGCGTAAGACGGAGGGGGTGATGGTGTGAAAGGGCAGGAAGGGGCGAGGATGGAACTGCAATCGCAGCGGTGGCAGTTGCATGAGTGGATTGCGAGTCGTCCATTCCACACATGTGAGGCGGAGATGGAGCCACGATGCCGGCGTCGCCAGTAGAGGTTGGGACAATGAGAAAGGACGGGTGTGTGGCTCATGCCACGCTGGATGTCATCCAGGGTGGCATCATTACCTTTCCATGAACTACGCCTGCAGGTAGAGAAGAATAAAAGAGAGAGGGCGGCCTCTTCTACCCAACACGCATGCACGCAAACTCAGTCTCTTTTCTCTGTCTACTTCCCACTGGAATGCCGGGATGTGCGCCCTTGTCGCCGTTGTCATTGTCGTTTTCTTGAAGACCGCGAAGGATAACTTTACATGTACAGCCACACGTGCAGCCACAGACAGAGATACGGTTCTGCCGTGCAATCCCGCCACATGGCAAGACACACGTTCGCCATCTCTTAGGGGAGCGATGCTGCATCCCTGGTACCTCTCTACCGTCCACAGCACGCGCACACGCCCCACAAAGGAAAAGGGGCGAAAAGCGGAACTGCGCGAGAAGGAAAACGACAACGGAAGGGGAAAACGAGCGCGTGATGGGCGAGCGGCAAGAGCAGGCGAGCTGGTAAAGGAGGTGCGGCAGAAGCTAAAGGGCCGTGTGCGGCTGTGCATCAACTGCCATAAAACGAGAAGTCTCTCCCTCTCCCCTCTCTGCCTGTGTACGTCACTGCCTGTACGGATGCCCATCTTGCTGCAGAAGTGGAGCAGGAAGAGGGGAGGCGACACACGGCGACAGCGGCTCTGCCAGCGCAGAGAAGTGGGAGAAGGAGAGACAAAGAACAGAGAGCGGTGGTGGGGGTGGAGTCGCAGTGCACACAGCCGAGAGAAGGATCATAGCCAGTCCTACCCACACAAAGAGAGAACAGCATCTACAAAATTGCGCCCAGCAGGCGTGCACTCATAACCTGAGGCACACACACATACATCCACAGGGCGCCATCATCACCACCTCAGCCTTCAACCGCCGAACACACACGCCTACACCGTCCCCTCGTCGGCTGCTGAGGAAACCGCGGTAGCGCTAGACTCCCTAGCCGCCATGGCAGTGCAACCAAAGCGCGGCCTGCGGGCGTGGCGGCGGCCAACAACAGAGGAGTTCTCCTTCAGCGTACCGATGAGTGAGTAATCCTTCTTCACGAGGCGGTTGCGGTGGTTGACTGTCGTCCCCTCACAGGCAAAGTCCATTGTGTAGTCGCCGACCTGAAACACTTCGTTGCAGTGGCAATGACGGCTGGCATGTGTAGTCCCCGTCGCCCCCTCCGGGCGAAGGTACGAGCGCGGGCGGTAGTCACAGATGCTGTGCGTGAAGTTGCTCTGCACGTTGCGCACCCCCTGCGGCGGGTCCTGCGGCTTCAGCAGGAACGTGTTGTAGCTTACTGGTGTGAAATCATAGCCAGGCTGGCACAGTACCGGCGGAGGGCAGTTCTTGTAGAGCTCCTCAGGAGCAAAGGTGCGTGGGATGGGCTTGCTGCTGAGGTGGTGGCCGCGCTCATCCACCAGCGGACGAAGACGAGGCTGCTGCTGCGCGCGGCGCATCGTTGATAACGACAGGGTCTCTTCCTTGAAGACACCATTTGGGTTGTACGTCGTGGTGCTTTGAAGGGAATCCATGACAGACGGCGCCGCCCGCTCGAACTGCTCGTATCGGCCATCAGAGAAGTTGAGGCGGATCTTGATCGGTCCCCATGGCTTCGCGTTCGCCGTCTGCACCGCCGTCACGGCATCCTTGTATGTACATCCATCTGGCAGGCTGAACGTCCTCCAGGTGGCGAGCGGGTGCAAGGCAAGGCCGCCGTTGTAGTTCACGTCATCCGGGTTGTAGCCTTTGCGGCGCATGGTCGCCTTGCTCGGCAGACTCAGCACTGCGTAGCTGGTCGGCACAGCTGCGCCGCTCGGCTCCTTGTACGTCGAGTCCATTACCTGAAACGAGAAGGACAAGCAGATCGAGTGATGTGCACACGAGTGTGAAGGGGGGCTGAGTCTGCGCAGTTCGGCGCACTGGGAAATAGTAACTAACAGAGAAGCACCAGCAGAAACGCAGAGGATGAGGACAACGGAAAGAGTTGTTGCCCCCTGCCTACACAAGTGCACGGCTATATCTATATAGATGTATGTGTGCTCGGATGTAGTGATGAGAGTAGCTGATGAAAGTAGCAAGAAGCAACCGGTGCGTGCTTGGGCATGCGTGCGTGTGAGTGCGTGTGGTGGGAGTTCATCCACCAATGGTCACGTGGCATACAAACATTCGGGGGAGAAGAGCCGAAGAATAAGGCCCATCATAGTCGTGACGAGAGAGGGAGAGAGGGGGTGCGAAGAGTAGGCGGAGGAGAGGTGGGGAAATGCAGGTGATACGCACAGAGAGAGAGAGGCTGCAGGAACTCCGACATTGCCCCCCCTTGTCTGTATCTCGCTGTGGAACGAGTGGTGTGAGTGATGAGGCTACACACACACTCCACCCCCTACACCGCAGACAGTGTCACTGCTCTCAGCGAGCATAGGCAGCAATTCTTCTTCTTCTTGCGCGTGCCGCCACTGGTGAAGGTTCGCACGCACAAACACAAGACGCTCTCAGAATATGCCGTCGACGTCGAATATGCGAAACGCGTCCTCGCCACGACCACCGTGCGGGGCGGTTGCCTCGACAGACTCCACCATGACGTCCTCATCATCGTCCACAGACACGGCGCTGTCCGCCGGACGACACCGCGCTGCGTGTACCGTGCAGTTGCGAAAACGATCCGCGGGCCCCCTGACTGCGGCAGCAGAAGCGCCGCCACCGCGTGCTCCCCGTCGTGTAGCCGTTCCCCGCCGCCTGCTAGATGCATGGTGCGCCACGGTGTCAAAGACATTAAAGGTAGCACTGGTCGCCTCCGTAACACGACTCGCCAGGCCGCTGCTGCCCATCACCACGTGCTCTGGCACGATACCCTCGGCGTCTACTGTGGGCACGCGAGCTGTCACCATGCTTACCGCCACCTGACGCCGAGCGCAGTGCTCAAGCTCCACCAGCGGCTCAGCAAGAGGAAGCGCCTGCTTCACAAAGGGCTTCACACCGCGTGCGAATTCGACAGCGGCGGCGCCACTTGCGCTCGTATCGGTAGGGGCAGCGTTGGCATCCTCGAAACACGGGTAGGGAGGCAAAGAGTAGGGCCCCACGTGCAACTCCACTGTGCGCCCAGTGGCATGCGCATTGGACCTGCTGTCCACAGAGTGCCCGGTGCCCGCTGGCGCGACGGTGGCGGGACTCCCAAAGCTCACCCACCCGTCTATGTCCTCCTTGCGTGGACGTCGGTAGACATTCGAGTCGCGTACATCACCGTAGACCACACCGGCGTCGCTACCGGGCTGGAGCACCGTACCCGAAGTACCGCCGCCCCCGCCTCGCAGCTCCGGGAAGAGCGGCTGCGCGTCAGTCCGGCGACCTTCCTGCTCGTCCACGTCTTGCGTGTGCTCCTCCTCCGCCGCTTGCGCTGTAGAGACGAGCGAGGTGGATAACAATGCCGTTGCCGCTGCCACACGAGCCTCCACCTCTTCAATAGTCTGAGGCATCTGCGCATCAGCCGGATACGCTGACAGTGGCAAGGGCCGCATTGTCACAATCGCATCGATGAGCGTGCCATACTCGACACTGCAGAGGCTCAGGCCGTGTCGCACAACATTCACGCACCCTGGCCACGGCAGCAGCGGCTCTGTCTCGTTGAAGAGCAACACATGCCGCTGATGACGCACAAAGAATGCCTGTAGAACCTCAAGCTCCGCTCGAGAGGACGAAGTGGACGGGCAGAGTGGGGCTGAGAGACTGTGAATGCCGCCATCTTCCCAGACCACGCGGGCACCAGTGCTATCGAGGTAATTTAGCACCTCTTTGTACAGCGACCTCTGCAGAAGGATAAAGGTAATACCGCTAAACAGCTGTCGGCGCTGCGGATGTGGAGCGAAGTAGCGCAGGTGTGACGCGGCAGCTGCTGGCTCGCCTGCCACTGCCGTCACTGTGCTGGAGGGAGGTGTGAAAGTGGACGCGGCCGCTGAGACCCCGCCGCCTTCTGCATCGCTGCCACAGGGGCGCGATTCGTCGGCGGACGACAGCATAGGCATCAGGAAGTCGCACCACCAAGGCGACAGGGGCGGCAAGTAGTGCAGCGGATCGGGGAGCGGAATCTGCGGCGAGGTACGGTCACAAATGGCCTCGAAGAAGGCGGGGGTGACGATGGGCACGGCCCTGCAGAGCATTGCAACGACCGCGATCGAGGGCTGCACAGTGCTCGTCACCAAGAAGCTCACCGTATTGTAGCAGGGTAAAACGCCTGAGAGGCGTGCTGTTTCGCCAATAGCCGCGGCTGCAGCGGTCACAGAAGCGGTAATCGGAGTCGCCAAAGGTGAGCCTAGCAGCATCGACCGCTGGCCCAGGGAAAGCCCGCTGCACATGCGTCCCTCAGCGCTGCCTTGCGTCTCGGTTGCACTCACACATTGGGTATTGGCAGGGACGGTCTCCTGCCGCACACCGCAGCAGCACAGCCCATCCAACAGCTTGGCTTGCACCCCCACGTCCACGTCCTCGCACAAGACCGACACGTCCAGCCACACTAGCTTCAGCGCAGCGCTATGATGGCCTAGCTGAATGGTAAACTGGTGCCAGGAGGAGCGATGCACCGGCACATGGAAAGGAACTTCCTTGGTCAGCTGCAGGGTAAGCTGTGCCCTGCAGCCCGAAGCCATGCCTGAGCGCTGCCGCTTGCGGGCTGCCGCTGCTGCTGCAGTTGCAGCGGGGGCGTAGCACAACTCAAGAATACCTGCCCCCAGTGTAGGAGATGACGCAGCCCCGACACTGCCGGCGTGGCTAGCACCCCCGCTATGTGGGGTGTCAAGTGTTTCGGCGTCGTCGACCTCCTCTCCGCCTGCCACGATGGTGGTGCCGTAGGTGGAGGAGTCGAGCAGTGAAATGGGCTGAGGGGCCCACTCCCCGGCGCCACCAGCCCCCGTGGACAACTGCAATCCTACGGTGATGGTGAGGTGTGTGCGGCTGATGCTGCGGTCATCTTGAATGATGATGTGGCAGTCCTTCTTGCCGACTCTGTAGGACTTCCCGCCAATCAACCAAAAGTGCGGCGTACCCTGGAAGAAAATGACCCACATTGGAGGGCTGACCGAGAGGGGGTGAGTGAAGGAAAGGCCGGGGCAGCCGCAACAGCAGGGGAGGAAAGGCCGGGGCAGAAGGGCACTATAATCGGATAATAAAGCGCAAAGGGGGGGCACAGAGAGAGAGAGAGAGCGGTAGTCAATGAACCACTCTCTCACTTTCCTCTGTACCCGTGTGTGTGTGTGTGTGTGTGTGTGTGTGTGTGGTTTGTGGTGAGGGGCGGTGTGTAGCTGATCTGCAATGATGTACTCTGTACTGTAGTGCTATTGGAAGTCTATGAGGAAGGAAGGGGACCTCATGGGTGTGCACCCACACACAGCCACAGACACTGGTGTGGACACGCTCCGTGCACCCCTGTGTGGTGGCTCCAGTTAGCCTCTATCGGTGTGGCTGTGTAAGTCTGTGTGTGTGTGTGTGTGTGTGTTGACGTTGCTCAGCCTGGAAGTTGTGAGAGCAGCAGCAGCAGAAGGAAAAAGCGACGAAAAGCGACCACCGCGGCACCAAGCAGCGATGCGATGGGGGGAAGTAAGAGGCCTGTCAAAGGGGAGAGATGGCGAAAATGCAGTCGAGCATGTGCACAATAGCCGGCGCGTTCTCCTCCCTCCCAACCGTGCGCGCACCGTGTAAGGGGGAAGCGCATGCACGCGTATAAGAGGCAGGCCAAATTGTTCACTCGTGTGTGTGTGTGTGTGTGTGTGTGTGGCACATGCGGATGTTTCTGAGTTTGAATTGCAAAACTCCACAGCAACAGCAGCCGCAACCAGAGAGTGGGGGAGGGTGCAGAATTCTCCTCCATCTTGCAGAGAACGATTCGCTCTCTCTCTAGCACTGAGACACATCGAGCATCCAACTGTGACTACGATAGAGTTTTCCTTCAACAGACCTCACAAGCCAGTCACCCCCGACCAAGAAGCAGCCAGATGCTACGCGCTGCCAGCAGTACCAAGATTGTCATCAGCACGGCGCCAGTCACCTCATAGCCTCGCGTGAGAGGGCTGATCAGTTCGGAGTGGCACTCGGTAATCACAATGATGCAATGGCCTCCGGAATAAGTGACGTTGGGGCAGGTGTTCAGCTCTGCGTCCGTGGCAGCAATAACAATGGAGCTAAAAGAAGACCGGTCACCGCTGTCTCTCGCATTGGTTCTCGCCAGAGGACTGGTGACGATGGGAGCGTCGCACCCGATTAACGGATCGAGGCCAGCTGAGCTGCTGCTGCGGTGGGGGTGGCAACAAACCTCACTCCAGCGCGGCAGTATTTTCCACCGCTTTCGACGCACCCGCGGCAGATTGGCCGGTTTCCGTAAAAGCGCGTGGTAAAGCTGAATGCACGATGTCTGCTCCCTCACACACACGTGCAGTCTGGCCCGCTCGATCGCACCGAATCGTTGTCGGGACGCCATTGCTGCGATACGTTCATGGCACACTCGCCGCAACCCGCGACTCTGCACAGGGTTCACAGGCCTCCGTGGGCAAGGGCAGAGAAAGGGGGGATGACGACGACGTCCCAGACTCCGTTGCAACTGCCCAACTGCATCAGTAGCACTGCCCCCTCCCTCGAAGCCGCACATGCATCACCGAAATCCGCAACTTCGAGAAGTTCGTCAACGATACTAGTGAAGAGAACCCATTTCCATTAATATCAGAATCATCCCGCCACGCATCAACAGAGAGCCGCCAGCGACCTCTACTAGCGCACGCCGTGTACACGCCAAGAAGATAGCGATAGAGGCGTGCTGATGTGTAGGTAATTGCGCCCAACGGCGCTCTCTCTCTACCCCCCTCACCTCCGGATCCATGCTACCGGCGCTGTACTCAGCTGGTCGTGTGCGTGACAGTAGCCGTGAACGGCGCGCCACGAAAGCGGTTTGAAGAATCCGCGACAAACTAAAGTGACGGCGACGTGGTGAAGTACGCAGAGACACACGTTGGAGAACAGGGAGGCTTTCGGTGTAGTGGTGCGCGCATACATGCAACTGCTACCTCACGCCTTCTGTGTCGCTCATCTGTCAGGTGCACTTTCACATTCACAGGCACCCACAGCACTACAGTGTGTGCCGTCGAGACCCACTCACCGCCAGCGAGTCGGCCATCTCGTTGCCGTGCACCTTCGAGTGGCCTCGCACATGAATCAGCTCAATGCCTTCACTCTTGTTGTTGTGAGTGTTGTGGCACGTGTGCCGCAGCGGCTCTACGAGGTCTGCTTCGCCGCAGTGCTCGCCTTGCCATCGCTGCATGCGCTGCTGGTCGTACTGCTGCCGCGCGTAAAGCGTGTTGTACCGGTCGCGCAGCCGGATCAGTTGCTTCCACAGGTCTTGGTTCTGCACTGGCCCCTTCGTCGACAGCAGAAAACCATTCTGCACCCACGCCTTCGCGTGCCGGGTGAGCCCGTCAATGACGTAGCGGCTGTCTGTGTAAATGATAAGATGCAGAAGTGGTCGTGAGAAGTCACTGAGGGTCCACGCGGATGGGTCGACGCGGTGGGTCGCCTCCAGCGCATCTGCAGGGGCACCGGCATCGATGAACGCCTGAACAATCGCATGTATGACAGCGCGCAGCTCTCCACGGTTGTTCGTCTGAGACTCCGTCAGCGGCACCGCACACGAGAAGTTGCGGGGATCTGACAGGGAGCCGTAGTACCCACCGTAGCCAGCCCGCGCTTGGGAAGTGCCATTGTGGCTGCACGCACCGTCCACGTAGACCACCACGAAAGTCCCAGATGTGCTTGTCATGGCGGTGGTGGCAGGCGGGCGCGAGGCTGCCATCGAAGGAGTCGCTGCAGAAAGAAAGGTCGATGTAGAGGACAACGCAGGAGGAGAGGCAGCAATCTGTGCGTGATCCGCACGGCGCCGTCGCGCCTGTCGCAGTGTCACCGCGTCTTCTCCTGTTAGGAAGTTGTCACTTGTCCCCCGTTTCAGCCGCCCCTTGAAAGCACTGCTTCCGAGGGCGTCATTCTTGCGACTGACTGGATACGAGGCAGTGACAGAGCCGCTGCCGCCGCCGTCAACGTTCACTGTGGGGCCAGTAAAGGGCAGCGGATGAGCGGCTAAGAAGCCTTTGGCCTCATCCAAAGTCTGGAAGCCTCTGTAGATGCTTCCTGGATACCCAGTCACCTGCTCAGAACATTGCGCCCATGTCGAGTAAATCCCACGCGCCTTGCCAACGGCCACAGCGTAGAAAGACGGCTTCATGCGAAACTTACAAGATACGGCGGGTGGAGTCGGCAGGAGCGGCGGCAGCAGTGGTGGCGACGTTTACTGCCAACAAAGAGAAAGACACCGGTTGGAGAGAAAAAGCTTTGCAGGTGTTCGAGCCTGCCGGGCACCACAAGTGACCTATAGCCTGTCCCTCATGCTCCGGTGTTGGCTCCGCGTGCGGCCTGCGCGCATTCGATGTCGTTTCTGGTCTCCTCCAGTGAGTCCTGCTGCCCAGAACAACCGCGCTGGACGATACCAGAGACTCACTGACAGGGCAGGCACACGAGATAAAGCGAAGCGGCTGCAGCACCGCCACGTGATACAGCTTTGGCAGCCGGTGCCTCACCTGAGGAGAGTGATTAACAGGGCAGGTGAACACGTCAGCAACGATCGAGAAAGCAGATGCACACCGTACACCACCTTCGGAGAAGAAGACACGATGGTGACGGGGGGAGAGGGGGTCCTGACGAGCGTGTGCTAAGACGGCGACGAGAAAGGCGAAAGGGACAACAGCAGTGATAAAATAACAGAGTAGCACTATGAAGAGACCCAAACGAAGATACGTGTGCTCCTCCTCGCATGCAAATGCACTTTGCTGCTGCACGTGCGTGCGTCTGTGTGCGTGTGTGCTAAGTTGTGTGTTTTCGACCCCGTATCGCTCTGCTTGTAAGAGAGAGAGAGACCCCAAGAAGTGGTCGGGGGGGGGGGGGGGAAGGGGGTGATGCGTACGTAGAGAAGGGGGAGGTGAGGTGCAAAGAAAAGTGAGTGCTGATTTGCCCCTCCCCAGTCTCAGTGAAGCAACCGGCTGCACACCCTTTCCACTGCCCCTTTCCTCTCCTTTGCCGCTTTATGCGATCAAAGCTTGCAGGGCAGATGTGACTTGCAGAGGTCATCAACTAGAAAAAGAGATGGGGGCACGTCAGTGCATCGGCGCTGTGCGGGGCTGCTGCACAAGGGCGTCGATGTGGTGGGAAGAAGTGAAGAGCAGTGCGTGGTGAATGGCCGTAGCCAAAAAGGCTGCTGCGGTCTGAGGCACCCATATGGGGAAGAAAAAAAGAACGCACGTGCATAAGGCCCACACGCATAAGCCTACAGTCGCACACGGAGACACGCACACCCAGACAGCGTCGTACCTGCCGTCGTGGTAGCCCCCCCCTCCCGCCGACTCACTTTGTATTAGAGCAGTGCACCCCTCCTCACTCTCCATGGTCATCATGCCAAGGCATCGCCTCCTGCTAAACGCACGCTTTCACACTGATGGGGATTTGACAGGACACACGAAACGCGCATAAACACACCACCGCCGCGCTCTCTTAGCTTCGGTGAGTCCAGAGAAAATCCGGAGCGTGATGTCGTGTGGCTGTTCGTCCGTCTCTTGTCTGTCTCTTTCACACACAGGCGGCTTATGCCGTTGCACTTCGTAGCGATAGATGAGTTCAAGAAGGGAAAGAGATCAATCAGGAAGAGAGGTGGGGTGGGGGGTAGATGAAGACCGGAGAGTCCAGGAGCTACAGTAGCAACGATAACGCGCAGAAGAAGAGTGAAGAGAGTCCGCGTGAGAGAAATATGTTAGCGTTGTAGAAGCGAAGTAAAGCGCCACTCACAACCGACTCTCCCTCCGCACCCCTCTTCTCTTCACACGCCTCACTTTTCGTTGGGTCGTTGCTGCCAGCCCATTCACCCACTCTTTTCTAAGCCACGTGCCTGTATTCTCTTATGCGGTTGCGTGAAACAGCACCGGTGAACATGTGCGTACGTCATCCACACTCTGTAGAAGCGGGGAAGCAGCACACACATACGCAGGCACAGAGGCGGCAGTACCCTCCGTGCGAGGAATGTGAGTAGGGTGAGGGTGCCGTGGAGCGGGTCAGTTAGCAGCAGCAGCAGCAGCAGGACGCCGCGGCACCGAGGAAAGAAGCGAGAAGGCAAGAGCGAGACAACAGAGAAAAGAGGCGTGTGTGCGTGTGACGGTGGATACTGCGCAGGCTCATCTCTTCATCATCCGCTCCTCCTCCGGCGTCATTCTTCACTTAACCTGCGCGGGAGTACACACCCCCTTGTGCACCTTCCAGTCCGCCTTCTGGCACTCGACGCTGCAATACTTGGCCACCTTGCATCGACTGCAGCGCTGAAGTGGTACTGCCGTCGTCGTCAGCAGCAGCAGCAGCGGCCGAAGCAGCGCTTCGCGCCCCTTTGTGACAGTGAAAGCACCCGTTGGGGCTCACCATCCCCTGGGCCGTGGTGGCATCCTCCATGTCCATCAGGTAACTTGCCTTCGCCACTGCTTCGCAGTTGGGGAGTTGCACACCTGCTGCGGCAGGTCTTCCACACGTGGGGGAAGGTCTCGGCGAAGAGCATCGTGTGGTGAATCAGCCGCGTCGCCGGCGCTGCCTTGCATGTGCAGCACAGCGCATCTCCGCCGGTCAGCTGCTCGAGAATGGTGGAACTGACTTCCTCGATAGCCTTGTTCACATCACGCTGATACGTCTCCTGTGTGCGCTTGTCGATGTTGGTAGAAAACTGGAACTCCTTCTCCCCTACGGTGACGTGGTAGATGTGGAGCACCATCGGGAGTGTGGGGAGGAGGGGGGCCGGGAGGCTAGCAGGAAACCCAGAAAAGGATGACGTTCACACGTGTATGATTACACGCGCGCATGAATGCATGTGAGTGAGTGGGTGTTGTGAGGAAGGAGAGGGCAGAGTAAAAGACGAGATTGGCAGCAAAGCAGCAGGGGAACAGTCGACTCCTTGAAGGTGTGGTGACATGCACCCCCTTCACTGGCGATGGATGTCAACATCCCCCTCCTATGATGCGAAGGAGAAAGAGCGGGTGGAGGAAGGAAGGGTGGTGCGCTGTTGGTGCCGGTGGCGAATGCAAATCAGGAGGAGAGGCCGGGATTGACTTACGCAACACCCGCACATGTGCCCCATTAAGCATTGAATTGAAGGGGTACTTCTCGTCTCGCCTTTCTCCGAAATTCCTTTCAGTAGGCTATTGGGTTCGTAGGAATGCGTGTGGTTGTCTCTCTCTCTCTCTCTCGCATTGACCACCATCCTCGCCTCTTGCAGATGCGCGCGCGCGGACGGAAGGCGATCTAAAAAGGCGAATCAGACACAGGAAAGGTAAGAGAGAGAGAGAGAGACAACCACACGCGCCCACACCTTCCCCCCCTCCTCCCTCCCTCCCTCCCTCCCACACCGCCGTGCCGAGTGGCCATAGCGGCAGCGCGGTATGGCCTGCAAAAGAAAGGGCACAACAACCACAAAACGACAAAAAGAGGCACGGCAGAGAGGCCGCAAAGGTCGGGAGGTACCCGAGTACTCCGGACAAAGCAGAAAAGCCCGGCGGCACCGGCAACCAGGCAAGAGGGGAGAGGCTCCGTTTCACGTCAATGGGCAGCACACACACACACATAGACACGAACGCTTCGTGTCTATGTGTGTGTGTGTGTGCCTCTCTTGCTGAAATGCATCACTTGCCTTTCTTTTTTCCGCGGTTCCATCCCGATTCCCTTCGTTGGCCCTTCGCAATTGACTTACCTCATGAGACGCAGGGTGTTTCCTCTGGCTTCTTTCAGAGGAAGACCAGGGCCGCTACGTTAGCTGTGCCGCTGAAGACTATGAGGGAGGGAGTTATCACCACATTCAGGATGAGACGATATGCATTACAGTAGAGGTGCAATGCAGCACCCCAAACGTACGCCCACAGTCGCAGCTGCCCCCTCCCCAGAAACGGGCTGGCTGTGCTGGCCCACGGTCGGGACTACAACTGCCACGTGGCGCATTCCCGATTTAGCGATAACGAGCACACCAAAGGTAAAAAGAGGAAGAAGAAACGACTCGGAGGCACGCGACTTCGTCTGCTTAGGTGGGCAGACTGGGTGGGGAGTGAGGGTGTCCTGAAACCCAAACAAAAAAGCGTCGCTTCCACCTGTGGGCGCGCTCCGCTAGGAGGAGAAAGGGGCCGGCTACGAAAGAGAGAGAGATGGTCCCTTAGAGACTGTCGACGATGGCGTTCGCTCTGAGGAAGGGAGAGTAGAAAGAAGGCGAAGGTGCAAAGGCACTGCTGCAACAACCCGCCAACGCCTCCTCACCCACGTACCCACATGCTACTTGCTAGACGTGTGTCCTCTCACCATCCCGCTGTGTGTGTAGGGGGACCTCTGTAAGCGGCCGCTCAGCCTTTCAGTCGCACTCGCACACTCACCCCTTATTGGTGCCACTTGCTGATTGGCTCCCCGGCTTCGCAGTGCTGCGTTTGGTGCAGTGGCCCACCCTTCCTCACGATGGTGTTGTCGTTGACGTCGATGTCGTCGCAGATACGCGCGGTCGGCACCAGCACAAAGCTCAGCGGCACAATTAGCATCGCCAAGAGGATGTGGCCCACCAAGAGCAGCATCGGCACATTCGAGAAGCCACCCGTGCCCTTCATCGTGGTGGGCCACTTGAACTCTATCAGTAGGGAGCCCACCGTGCTCGATAGGGAGGCGCCAAGATTGCCGAAGTTGGCGACCAGCGCGTACACCATGCTCTCGGTGCCGCGCGGGCAGATGCGAGACAGCAACACCACCGTTGGCATCCAGGCGAGGTAGTAACTCACCTCGCACACGATGGCATCCCCTAAGAGGTACATAGCGTGCTCTGGGATGCCACTGTACAGGTTCCAGCGCTGCACGCGGAGGATGTCGTGGACGGAGGCGAGCACCTCGATGACGTACGTAAACATAAGCGTGAAGCGGGAGCTGTGCTTCGAGAAAAGGCATGGGGGCGCAGCGACGGCCGCAATACCAGCCAAGTTACCAATCACGGCCCTGATTGTGTTGTAGAAAGTATAGGTGAAGTGCGGACCCTCAGGGCAGCACTCCTTCGACGCCACGTAGAAGCTGTCCAGCGCGCGGGGCAGCTGCAGGTACAGGAAGGCGTAACTGAAGAAGTAGATGCTCACCTTTGCGAATGAGGAACGGCAGAGCCCACAAGGCGCAAGTCCCACACGCCACCACCACCGCAATGCGGGCATACAGTAGCTGTCAGCGCGTGCCCAAGATGGTAACGCAGGTCATGATGATCACCGAACATGTTATCCCTGAGCTGCACACAAGGATGCATCAGTTGTGCAGGCAGACGTCCTTGTTGATCTCCATGATGCCGCCGCAGCAGTTCAAAATGTTCAGCTCGGGGACCTCATCCTAGGCCATTTCCTTGCTATCATGCAGCGCGTCAAGCGCTAAGCAGTCGTTCAGCTCCCCCTCAGTGTTGTCACAGACAGCCACCTCCTCTGACGTGGGCTTCTTGAGGTCGGAGTTCCACGCGCCCTCCTCTTGCTTGCTGTTGCACGTGACCCGGGACGACGACACAAGCTAGTGCTCCCGCAGCGCGTGGTTCAGATCACACTTCGCTATCAGAGCATCCGTCAGCTGCTCCTCGTTGTTCGTTCCCTCACCATACCAGTTCAACACAAAGAAGACAGTGCTGATGAACTGAGCGACACCGGCAACGAACAGGCCGACCTGTGGCAGCTTCGTATCCGATAGCGGCCCCTGAATAACGGCGGCGACAATAGTTGCCAACAGGATGAACCACCAGATCCAGATAACGAGGGAGGGCCCCGGCCCGGGTGATGGCGCATGTAGCGCCTGTAGTGGCCCTCGGAGAGAATGTCCACACTAGCGATGCAGAAGCTCGTGAGAAAGACGAAGCCGGACGTAATGTTAGCGCTTGACTCCTTCTTCAGCAGAGAGCCATACCCTACAGTAAGAGCGGCGCCAACGACGCAGGCCATCGCACAGTACCGGCGCTTCGTTTAGCTGAATACAATCACCGATTCGGATGCCATGGCAACAAAGGCCTTGATGAAGAAGCCCATCTTGGCAATGCTGGCCAGGCGCTGGTAGCGCACATCCGACACGCCAAAGCGGGGAGTGAACATAGCGAAGTTCGCGTAGCTCATCAGTTTGTACCCGAGACCCTTATTCAGGAAGTACACGAGGCCCAGTGACAAGGTGCAGCGAGGCCCGTAGCCCTCACAGCTCCTGCAAAAGATTGTGATGCGCTCCAGGCACGGTACCTTTGCGAACAGCACACGTGCATCAGGGTGGGTGTAGTGGTCCTCCTCTCCAACAGCCGCATTTGCGTTGTAGAGAGTCTGATTCACATGTTCGTTGCCATCGATCGCGGAGAGGTTTACGCAAAGTCGAGTGTTAAACTCACTGTCCTTTTCGTGGTCTTCTCGGTAGTTGACTGCTATGCGGCTGCAGGCTTGGTGTTGCTCTTTCGTTTTGGGTGTTGTTGTTGTTGGTTTGTGTTCGCTTCCCTCCGCTCGGCCTGCATCATGTTGAGCTCAGGAAAGAGAGAGGAAGTGGGGGGGGGGGGGGGCGTATAATGCGGGGGAAGGCACGGAGGAAAAAAAAAAGAGCGACACCACCGGAGGCTGCCGGTAAAGGGCGAAGAAATAAAATAAAAAAAACACACGAGAAGGGGGAAAAAAACGCGATATGTTTGACGGTGTTGGGTCGTTCAAAATTCACCGCGAAGGAAAAGAAAGGGAGGATGAGAGGCAAGAGAGAAAAGATGGCGTGAGGAGACAGCGGTGATAGACTGGAGAAGTGCAAGACTTGGCCGCCCCGGGTAGGACTGGAGAAGGGGTGACCGAGGTGCAGAGAACCTCCCTCCTCAGAGTCACCGTTACCCCCCTCACCCCTTCTCTCCCCCCCGTGTCCGCGCAAAGCCGATCGCAGAGGGGGGAAATGCTCATATACGTGAAAAAGGCAGAAGGTTTGGTGCACAAGTACAAGCGCCACACACAGGGGGGAGGGGAGTATAGGGGTAGTTCACCAGAAGCGCACTGTCCCGGGGAGGGGGAGGAGGGGGGTTAAGCTACCAGTGCGCGTATCGTGTCATCACACCTGCTGCTCTTTTCCTGTCCGGTATGGGAAAGCGCGGCAGTGAGGATATGGGAGGAAAGATGGGGAGGGCGCTATTTGCCGTACTTACTGTGTTCGCTTTCTTGCGCAAGAAAGCAACGATGATGACGGCCCGTGTGTGTGGTGTGGTGTGTGTAGGCGTGTCGGTGACGTAGTGGCCATCGAAGTACAGCCAAGACCCCCTTCCTCTCTCGACACAGAGAAAGCGAAGTCAACAATAACAAACAAATCTCCAGAATGCGAGCAGAGAACAGACCTGACAAATAAGGCGCACTCGTGCCCTGCAGGTGCTAGGCCGGATACTGCTCCGCAAACTCCATCACAGAGGAAACAAAGGTGGCGTACTCCACAGAGGTATCATCGCCGTACCATGCAGAGAGCTCAGCAGTGACTCCCGCTGAGTGGGCAGGTTGTGGCAGTGGCGGTGGTGCTGACTCCAGGCAACTACACGGCGGCACAACTCTCGGGTGGCGCGGATCCGAGTCACACCATGTCTTCCAGCACGCAGTTTACCGCCTCCGCACACATGCCGTACGTAACTCGACTCTCCTCCCACACCGTCGAGTTGCGGGGCAAACTATAGGCAGTGTTGTGGGTCGACGTCGGCTTGCTGCGGCGTTGCACTTGACCCCGTCGCCTATGCCGACATCGGATGTTCGACTCCTCCACGAGGAGGAGGAACATGAGAAGCAAGTCCCGGGCATGCGGCCGCACTGCCTCGCACATATCCATCACTAGACCAAGTCGCGCTCGCTCTGCCTCCGCTGCAAGTCGCTGCTCTCGCAACTGCTCTTGCGTCGCCACGTAGTCTGCCGCCGGTGCGATGAACCGGGCGGAACGCATGCCCTCTCGCGCATCGGCGTACCTGTGTGACATGTAGCACCCCTACTGCTCTCTGAAGAACGCGTCTGTCGCGCGAGTAGCGTGTGCAGAACTCTCCTCCGCTCTCGTTGTACTGTGAGTGGGCTGCGGTCCTCACACCTAGTGGCAGAGTTGAGCGACGACGGAGTGGGTTGGGCAAACGCACCAGAATCGCTGAAATGACGTGATTTGCCAAAGGATAGTCCGGAGCCCAACCGCCCAGCGCCCCGGCTCCTTCGCTGGGCACATTGGAGATCGACGCTGAAGGATGAAAGGCACGGACAGGTCCCGGCATCTCCTCAACAGATTCGACCAGGTGCCGCACGTCGTGCGGATCCGGAAATGAGGTTTGAGGAAGATCCTCGGTAAAGCGAGCACCAGGATATGCCTCGCGTGATGGCGAGTGAGTGTACGTCTGCGGCAACCATTCGCGCGCGACCGTCTGAACTGCGTCACGTTCGAGACGTCTGGGATGTGGCAACCATGGCGCCGCTACCGGCAGCCGGGCCCATCTCTCCTCCACGCCATCTGCACCGACTTGCAGTTGCTCCTCATCCTGCGAGGCCGAAAACAGCACTCTGCTCCCCTTTGGAAAATCTGCTCCTGGCGCAGTAGCGCCATTCGCGCTGAACGTGGGGAAAGAGTGACACCGCGGTACTTCGTGATGAGGGCGACCTCAGGCGGTCCACTTGTGCCACAGCCCACACGGATCGGCTCGACAGAGTACTCGCACAGGACGAGAGACTCATCTTGCCAGCTGCCCTCCATAGACTCAGTTTCCACGCTGAAGTCGATTAAGTCTGGCACCGCGTTCACCTCTTTCTCTCTCCATGTCTTGGCTGGCGTCAAAGAAGGCGAGGATTCGAGGCCGTGGTGACGCGGCTCCGGATGCTGCTGGTAGGCCACTGTAGCTGCATTACACCAATAAACTGTGCGTCTGTCAGTGAGACCAGTGGGCTTCCAGAGCGAGTGGATTGCCAGGTGCGGCCGTGGTGCAAGTCCTGGTCCGGCGTGGGTGAACGGTTCGAGGTGTCACGATTACCACTACCCTCTCTCCCTCCACCTTTCCGCAGCAGTACCCCATCTGCTGAGACGGAAGAAGAGAGGGGGAGGTCGGATCTGTCGTATGTCTCAGTGTACACGCTGGTGTAGAGACCAGCAGTCACGGTACCCTCCTCCTCACTCTCGTCGCCTTCCATCATTATGTCGTCGACAAGAATGGTCCGCGTTGGGGTCGGCATGTGACCCGTGCACTGGAGAATCAGCGGCGCGCCGCGCGGCGGACGGTCTCGCACCACACGAGTCAGTGGGCCCATCAGCTCTGTTGTATTGAGGGTCGGGTGCATCACGCGATTGAGAGTGCCGTTTTCATGTGCCTGTGGCGCCATAGATGTCTTCGCTGTCATGACAAGAGGGCGTGGTGGAGGCGAGTTGGCGGCTGCTCTGTCGTCCTTGGGTGAGAGAGAGACGCGAGCGTCACAGCTGCGCGCAGCCACGCGCGGGGGTGTTGTCGGCGTAGCTGTAGGTGTCCCCTTTCCTCCTCCACATCTTTTAGGGTTACTGCTTTTCAGCATATCTGTGAGTGGCAGCACGTGCACTGCGTCGATACTGGCCAGGGTAGACGCCTGAGAGGACGAGGCGTAGGTCACTCGCCGGCGCCCACGTGGAACTTGATCGGCCCTGCAGGAAGCAGTAGCGTCCAGCTCTGACTCGGGTGGAGACAACGGCACTACCGCACTACCACGCACCGTGGCCAAAGAAGGTCTTCCACGATAGGGTAGTGCGTTGAGCTGCCGCTCGAAGCGCCTCTCGGACGTGCGAGGAGGGGAGTGTGATAGCTTTTGGTGCCAACAGGACACGTCCTGCGACAGTTGCGGCTGCTTGAGGTGAACTGCAGCTGATTCCTTAGAGAACGGTGTGGGTAGGGAACGCAGTGGGTCCAGCCGGCTCTTCCTGCGCCCTCCCTCACTCTTCAGGGGTGAGTCGTACCCTATCATCCTTGTTGAATGAAGAACAACGCCCAGTTCTAGCACTGGGGTCGGAAATGATTCGTCTCTATTCCTTGTCATAGTGGAGTCGTACTCGACGTCGCAGGAGCCTTCTGCGTCTCCTTTCACCTTGACGTCTGCCATCGCCTGTGAACCGTTTCCATTTCTACAGAGGTGCGGAAGCAATTTTCGACTGCACACATCGTCTTCTTCATTGACCCCATCGCCACTCAGCGATGGAGATGGCAGTGCTGCCTGGTTATCACGCCCTGCTTCCCTCTCTGCATAGTCACTGAAGTACGAGACATCCGCGATCCTTCTCACTTCCTCCACATCAGGCGAGCCGTCTTGTTGAAGGGGACTGCCTCCACCTTAAGGTCCGGCGCTCCCTCATCGTCACTGCTGCAACGATCAGTCGAAATAGTAGACACGTGCAGCTCGTCCTCATCGGCTTCATTCGCAGAGGCGTGATACGCAGCGGTGTGCATATACCTACTGGCGAGCATGCCACGTCCACGTAGCTAGCCTACAGCACTGGAAAGGAGGTGGGAAAACCTAAGCAAACGAGTTGAGTGGCGTAATTGATCGAAGGAGACGAAGGGAGCAGAGACAGGCTAGTGGCGCACACGCACACATGTCTATATTGGGTAAGGAAGGGTTGAGCAAGAAAATCCGAGAGAAAAGAGCCACGTCAGTCGGGGTGCCGAAAAACTACAGAGAGGCAAGGAGTGACGAGGGAGACACCATGGAGAAAGCATACCGGAAAATGAGAACTTCTCTACCCCCGCGTGAGGCGATCCTGGCTGATTGTTCGCTTCTGTGTTGTGTACGCGGAGGAGAGCAGTGCTCACCTACACACGTGCACCCACACCACCCTTAAGTGCCTTCTCACGCCCGCGTGGAAGGAGGGTGGGGAAGCAGATATAGTCGGAAAAAGAGAGAGGAGGTATGACGAGAAAAGAGGAGGAGAAGCCGCAGCAAATAAAAACAAAGAAGGATCGCTGCCCTGTTCGTATTTCCCGTAGCGAAGTGTGGGGTGTGTCTATCCCCGTCGCGGTACCAACTCCTCTGAGTGTGTGTGTATGTATGGGAGAGGGGGGGGGGGCATGCGTGCTACTCGAGTATCGATGTCGCTACCGGTGAGTGTGGGTGGGTCAGTTGTGATGGAAGGAATAAAGGGGACAGCAAGAAGGGAGAGAGAAGGGAAAATACAGTGAGAGTGACAAGAGAGGAGGAAAGAGGAGGGGGAAACAGCACGAAAGGGGGATTGTGGTCGTGTGCGCATCCAGTGAAGGCGGGAGCACACCGTCGACCACCAGTAAGACCAACAAGAAAGTAGAAGCACAGGGCTAGAAAAACGGTGGGTTTGTTGGTAGTAGTGGTACATGGATGCCTGCTCAGCGAGGAAAAGCGCGCAAGTAGAAGAAAGGAGAAGCAGCGAATTGCGGATGCCTGTCCATGTCCTTCGCCCCTGCTGTTCTGCGACCTCTCCCCGAAATTAACTCGGGCAGCGTGAACGATTGGCTGTTGTGCATCAATGTGCACTGACCTCACCGCCGCGATCCCCTCTCGCCGCCACCGAGCGTACCGGGTGATCCGAACGTCGTCTGCTGCGACTACTGACAAGAAGCGGCAAGCTTAGACCGTAACTCCCGGGCCCGGGCACTTGCCGCTGCGTCGCCGAGTGCAGCGGCACGGTTGTACAGTCGCAGAGCCTCCTGCGGCTTGTCGAGCAGCGCCTCCAGAAGCACAGCGTAGTTGTACGCGGTCATGCGGTCTTGCGGATCTAGCTGCAATGACCGGGCATACCACTGCGCGGCTGCCGCGTAGTCCTTCTCGATCGCCTCGGCAATGTACGCGTGAGCCTTAGTGCCCATCACGTCGTTGGTGCCGTGAGCGCGGCACACCGCCGCCCACGCGCGATGCGCTGCGGCAACATCCCCACGTCTTAGTAGAGCCCACCCATGCGTGAGCGCCTCCTTCGCAGAGAGGTAGCCCATCCCTCCCCCACCGTCGTTGTCCTCGTTCGCGGTAACGGAGACGGGACAAGAGCGACTGGCCAAAACCTCCGTGCTGTGATCCAGAGTTGGTTGGTCAATGCGAGACGATCCTCTTGCAGAGTCCTCGGCAGGCTTTGTCCATCTGAGCCAGCAACCGCGAGATACTGGGCGTACAAGCTGCTTGGCGACAGTGATGCGTGTGTTGTATGGGACATAGGTGGGGTACGTGGCGCGTGTGACACTGCAGCTCTTGACGTGTGAAAGTCACGCCGGTCATCAGCCGAGGCCTCAGGCGCGCGACTCTCGTTCAAGCCCATCACTACCCGAGAGCCTTTTGAATGCACTTTGGAGCTGGAAGAACGGGCGGCACTGTCGCCGGAGGCCCATCCAAGGGCAGAACAAGCTCCAATGGAGCCAATGGCACCCTGTCATGAGCCCTTGCCATGAGCTGCTCTACCTGTCTCTCCTGCTGGATGTGCTGCAGCGTATTCACAACCGCAACTGGTGCACGTTGCTGCATACCAGATGACAGTCTCTCATCAAGCCTCTCACAGCCTCCAGAGTTGCCTGCACCTCGGTGCGCTCAGCATTGATGCGGGAGAGCTGCGCCTCCTCCTCCAGCTGCATCCGTCTTCGAATCCTGCGAACGTGCTCCTCCGTCTCCTTCTGCAGTCGGTTGATTTCGCGCTCCGCCTCTACACGGCGAGGAGCGGTGAGCATGCTGCTCTCTTCGTTTTGAAGCTGGTTGGCGTAGGCGAGCATGCTCTCTTTGAGCGCTTTGACCGTCCGCTCGACCTCTGCCAGTCCTGCCCGTGCCATCACCGCGGCCTCCTCGATCGGCGTCACCTCCTTACCCTTGTAGGCTCCCATCACAACACAGCGGCTGCACGCGAAGGCGTGGCTTTCCATCACGTAATACTCAACCGGCCTACCAGGGTGCGCAGGGCAGGGCTGTAGCTGCGGGTCGACGATGCACTGCAGAAAAAGTCGCGGTAAAATCTGCTGGCGAGAGTAGACAGCGATCACTGGTCCGTTGGCTTCGTCGACGTAGGCGCAGCTGTCGTACTTGGCGAGGAAGTCGGCGGTTAACTTCCGCGGTGCATGCACAGCGGTGGGGCACGAATATATCTCGCCCACCGCGACATCACAGACGAGAAGGGAACAGGAGTGCTTTTCCGTGCAGTGCCGGAAGGGCTCGCGTAAGAAGATAAACGGGCCGTCGCCTTTTGCCGCACTTGTGTCGTGGGCAGTGGCCGAAGAGGCAAGCGCATCCCTGTACAGGCCCCTGGGGTCCGCCGCAGAGTGAAGGCCAAAACGTGCGACATTCATGAGACTTTTCGAGTCTCCGACCAGTACCAGACGCTCCGTCTTGATCCGTTTCGCCTGCCCCTCCACGTACGCCGCAAACCCTGCGTACTGCTCCTTGTGAAAGAGAGAGCTAACACTCATCACCTGCAGATGCAGAGACTGGAGTCCGGTCAGCCGTACTGCCTCCTGTACAACCGCCTCATAGTACGCATCGCTTGAAGTGAGTGCCTCAGTGTGAAAGGCATGATCCACACGGCGCGACCACTCCTCTATGAGCACCTGAACCTCTCCTCCGTTGGGTGCCTCACTGAACACATGCAGGGCACGCACCGCCGCTGCAAACTCGTCTTGGTCTAAGAAAAAAAGAAGGTGCTCCCGCCATGGCTTGGAATGCTCTTGCCGGGTCTGCATCACCTGACACATCTTGCGCCACAGAGAAGAGTCCCGCAACTCGGCAACGTCTCGTCGGCTCGCACCAGTGGTCGCGTCCAACACAATCACCTGGTCCTTTGGCGTGATGATGGGCTTCGCTTCATGATGGCTACTAGTCACAGTGGCCTTGTGTCCACCACCACATGGAGCATCATCAGCCTCAACCGCAAAGCTGGGCGACCGGTCAAGCGAGCGCGCTGTCTCCAGCGGTGCCTCCCGAACTGGAATCGGCGTGGGTGACATAGGTACAGAGACGTACAGGTGCTTCGCGGCAGGCGTCGGCGGACAGCGCTGTAAAGCAGCAGAAGCAGCAGCACTCGCACCTGCACTACCTCTCACGAGTGACGAGGAGCCGTGATGCAAAGAAGAGTGGGAATGACCGTCTCCACCGTCCTTCATTGGGATTCTCCTAGTCTGCGAGGGTGATGGTGGTGCAGGGGTGTACCGAGGCGTAGGGAACAGATATGTGCGCGGGTCCGGCTCCGGGCCGTAGCGTCCCACGAGGGCATAAAATAGACCCGCAGGTGTGCTAGCCTTCTCATCGCTCGCGTGCGCGGTGAGTATCTCTTGTACGCTAGAGGAATTTTGGTCAAGCTGATAGGCAGCCATGTACGCGGTCAGCCGTTGGTGTTGATCGATCGTGGTCACCTCTGGGCCATTGTCGAGCACCAAGTTGCGCATCAGCTCTTCCTCTCGGCCCTCCCATTGCCGAAGCAGCGACGGGATTTCGCTCTTGTACTGCGGGCCGTATACATCAAAGAAGCTTGCCAGTCGCTCCTCGTAGTTTTGAATCGAGTAGCGGCGATACAGCTTTGTGAATGTGTCGAGTTCCGAGACGACCTCAACCACGCTGGGCACAAGCCGAAGTCCTTGCGGGTTGTACGTGCGCAAGAAGTTCTCCAGGCGTTGGCGGTACCCCCCCTTGTCACCTGGGTCTACGGTAAAAGAAAGCCCCACTTGACCCATTTCAGTCCCCACGATCCGTGTGGTGAGCTTGTGCACCTCCACGATGTCCTTCGCGTTGAGTGGCAGTGGAGCTGAGGTGCCCACAACGCGCGTACCATCGACATCACCGTCTGCGCGACGATCTGTATGATTAGGAGAGGAGGACCTTCTGATCCTGTATGTGATTTCCCGCACCATCACCACCACCTCGATCTCCGGAACCGCACACCGCCACACCTTTGGCCCGCCCCCATCCCCGCCGTCAATGCGCCGAGCGACATCGTCCAAACGCACCTCAAATAGATTGGGAGTGGTGGACACCACATCGTCCGTGGTGAACGCCGCCGTGGCCACTGGTGCAGAGTAGGCAGACACGCGAAGCACCATGTGCGCCTCCACAACGAACGACCGCGGGCCATTCTCACAAGCGGACAGCGGCACATTCACCAGGTTGTGGATAGTAACGAGTATCGGCCATGACTGCATGATGATATAGCGCCACTGCACGTTTCTCGTGTCACCCGGCGCTTGGTGGTCTTCTAGTTGAGGTGGACGAGTGCGCGCGCACAAGTTCCCTCGTGGATGCCAGCACACTCTTTATGCCTGTATATGTATGTATGTATATGCATGGGCGTCTCGCCGTGTAGCGTGAGATGGCGCGCCGTAGCCGCGCGCACATGTGCTGAGCTGATCCTGTGGAGGTGAAAAAAGGAAGGAACGGACAAGAGAGACCTAGTAAGCAAATTCAGCGTGCTTCTGTGCACAGGCACAGCAAGGCCTTTTGCCGCGTAGGCACACACACACACACAAGGTCTGTACGAGGGGTCGAGATAGGAAAAAAGGGCCCCCGCACGGGAGGCCATGGTAGCGGCACGGATACTTTCAATCCTTGCCCCACCCCCTTTTTCGCTGCTCGTGTCCGTCTCCGTGCTCTCCCACACTGCAGCTGCGGAAGCGTTACAAACAGGCCCGCGTCGGGCTCTGCGACAGGAGTTTAAAACAAGATGTGTGAGCAAACTCTACTTTCTTCTCAGTATTTCTGTGGATGCAACGGTGGCGTACACCCGCTGTACATATCAGCATCATCATAGTGCACACGGAGCCAACTCCATCCTGCGCAAGCACACAGTCACCACCGAAGAGCTTCGTACACGTCATCATCGACTACGGCTTCCCGCGCTGCTCCTCTTGATAGAGGTTGCGCCCGGTTGCCTTGCCAAGGCTCCCCACCTTCGCCCCGGAGCGAGCGCTCTCGCGGGCGTCACGCTCCTTCGCGCGAAACATCTCATCCACCTTCTTCTGATCAAGGTCCGTGTCCGTCGGCACCCAGAAGAACGGCTCCTTCTGCGCCTTTACCTTGCGGAAGTTCGGCTCCCAATTGAAGGAGTTCAGCTTCACGTGGTAGTCGATCCGCTCCCTCTCCCAGTTATCCCACTTCAGGAACACTTTTTGCTGGTCGTCGTGATCCATGGCGCCGGTGGTAGTAAGGTTGTGCATGTGGGTCATGATGTCCATGTCGTTGAGCACCTTGCCAGGGCCCTCGAGGTCTAGCTGCGAACACAGAAAAGCAAGCTCCTCACAGATGTTCTCCGTGTCGCCCCACAAGTAGTGACCACCGCTTGGCCGCATGCGCAGAACCAGCGGACGAGCAACCGGATCCACGTCCCTGCGGGTGCGCTGCTGCCGCAGCTTTGCCACGTACTTTAGTGCATTCCACGCCGGAACACGGTCGTCATCGAGGCAGACCGATATCATCATGCCAGGGTACGTCACACGGTCGTTCACATTGTAGTACGGATCGTACTGCTTGAGCAAGTCCAGGTCTCTCTTGTTGTTGAGCGGGTCACCCCAGTCCTCGCGCTCGGCGAGCGACAGCGGAAGGTCGGGGTCGATCATGGTGTTAATGATGTCCAGGAACGGCGACCGCATCAGTGCATTGCCGAACAGTCCACACCCACGCATGTTCATGGCTGCCGCGATCGGTACACAGCCAGCGCTGGTCCCCGCAGCCACCATCAGCTCCGGTTTTGTGTAGCCCATATCCACCATGTGCTCGCAGCACGCGATGAAGTCCTTGATACACTTGATTTTGTTCTCTCCCTTCCCAAGCTGGGCCCAGTTGGGCAGCTCGCCGCCGCCGCGGACGTGTGCGAAGGCAACGGTCCAACGCCGCCGCAGCATCCAGATGTACGGGGCCAGTTGGAAGTGCATCGAGGGAACTTCACCGTAGGAGCCGTATACGTAGATGAGGCAGTGCTTCGGTGTGTTGGGCTGTGCCTCAAAGTCAGTCGCTTCCTGAATGAACGCGTCGCGGCGCTGGCATATCGTGATTGGAATCTCTGTTCCGTCCTCCGAAACGCAGACATCTCGGTAGATGCTGTAGGGCCACATGTAATCCCACGGCGTGAAGTGCTCTGACTGGCGTTGTGTGAAGAGGGCCTCAGACGTGCACAGCCTCGCCTGGGTGGACGTGATGTCCGAGCTGAAGTTGAAGACGCAGTCGCGCGGTGGCTGAATCAGGCTGCTGTAGACAAAGCTCATCGCCTCTTGCCCAAAGTTCTTGTTCAGGCCAGGGGTCACTGTGGTCAGCTGGGGAAAGTGCAGCACAACGTCCTCGATCCGCGGCGTCTGCGCAGCAGCGTCGAGACCGCCGTCACACCTGATGACGCGAATATGCTGAATGCGCTCGAAGGCGAAGTGCGACTCGTAAAGAATGATGCGACCCTGGAAGAGATCCACGTCGGAGATTTGCACGTCGTCGCGGTGCGGCACAAGCTCTTTCCACTCCGCCTCTTTCCCATAAGCCAAGGCCACCTCGTCGCGAATGTACACCACACGGTAGTTCGGTCCCTTGTCAGATGTCACCATGAGAAAGTTGCCGTTGTAGTGCTCCAGCCAGTTCCATCCCGACTTCCCTGCTATCTCGACCGGCTTGCCCTCCTTGAAGAAGGACTTCAGAGGGGTTGGAATAATAGGGAAGGATGCAGGCACGACTAGGGCGTTGCCGTTCACCTTCGAGTCCGAGGTTATCGTGACGAACCGGTTATCCTTTGTCTTTCGCACATCCACAAAAAACCGCTCGTCCTCATCACGGTAAATCTCCACCGGCGGCTCCAATATGCCGGGTCGTATTTCCTGCATCATGACACGGTGAGGCCGATTGAGCTCGTTCGATTCGGTGTAGAAAAACTGGCTGCCGGAGCCAAACTCGATGCTGACGATGTTCGTCCCGCGAATCACGTGGAACAGACTGGCGTTGTCGATACTACGAATGTGACACAAGTACCTGTCACCACCTTCCACCGAAAGGGTGTATGCGAGGTAGCGGCCGTCGTCAGAGACACGGCAAACACCAATGGAGCAGTCCTTGTAGCCGAAGTGCTGCTGGAGAAGGAGAGGGTTGATGAGTTCCTCTGCCAAGAGATCCACTTCACCAAATCGCTTCCGGTAGAAGCCTGTCGCATTCGAGTCGTGCCCAGGAACGACACGGGTAAAGTACACATAGTCACCGATGCGCTCCTCGCCCTTGTCATACCCGCCCTCACGGCTGCTCACAACTACCTTGGCATCCAGCTCTGCCCATAAACGACCCTTCGAATGTCGAAAGTCAAACTTGCTGCTAATCAGAGAGAAGTGCTGCATCTCCTTTTTAGCGTACTCTTGGGTGTTCCGGTCGAACAAGTCTTCCATGTAGCGAAATGGGTCCGGTTTCTGGACTTCTCCATGCAGTTCGAGACCCTCAGGCCTCTCGGTGGGCAGCGGCCCGTCCAGCATAGGAAATGGGTACGAATTACGGAGTTGTGGACACCATTTGTTAACCACCTTACGCGATAAAGAGTAGCCCAGATTTGACGCCGGTACCCATGGAAAAAGTGCAGCCATGATTCCCACCTGCCCCCTGCGCGTTGCAGTTGGGCTAACCTTCGGAAAGTTGCGTTGTATTTGGGGAGTGGGCAAAAGGGAGGCCAAGCTCCACAGGCTGTGGTGAACAACTTTCGATTACAAAAATCCACAAGTACAAAGAGGGTGTGCTACAACATAAAGCAAATGAACAGAAAAGTCAAAGAGAGGGAAAAATGTGAAGCCACCATAAGTCAGCAAGAGAGGTCGACTCACCTGCCCTACCAGCTTTGCACGGTGTTGTCACGCAAATCCTTGGTAATAATAATGCTAGAGTCAACCACAAGTCCCTTGCCAGTATACAGTGTAGATAATCACACAAATAAAACAAGTCGAATGTTGTGCACTTTTCGCTGTGGAGCTACGCCACTACCCTGAGATCGAAGTACTACAGCACTCGGCGCCTCTGCTTCAAAACAGAAAAGCAGCGCGCATTGTTTTTTGTGAGGAAGGACCTCCCATTTCCTCTGGCACACCGCACAGTACACTTTCAACTTCAGGCTTTCCGCTGTCCGTGTAATGGGCAGTGCAAAGCAGAGAAGAACTACTTTTTGATTTTGAAAAAGTGCAAAGAGCTAATCGCGTACCGATGACTATTCTCCATCCTCTTCATTGATAGCGAGTCAGAGCTCTCAAGCGAAATGGGAGCTGTGGAGCACGCGCACGTATGCACACATAAGCGAAAACAAGAGAATAGGAAAGAAAAAGAGGCGTGGCATCAATATTTCTTTTTCAGTTTGTTACCTGTCCTTTCGCGCCTGAATGTCGATCTTTTGCTGCGAACCGGAAGAAATGCCGGCTATAGAGCTGTGATCCTGCTTGTTGAACTTAGGCAACCAATTCAGCATGAACCACTCGATCGTGTCATTCCAGCCATCCCCAAAAGGAATGACGGGCTGAAACTCGAGATCGTGCTGAGCCGCGTCGATCCGAAACCAGCGATTCATTGTGAGAACAAAAACGTTGAAGACGTTGAGCTTGAACGTTGTTCTCATCATCCAGCCCGCCAATTCCGCGAAAAGTGCTGCAATGTAAAGGAACCAGAACGGGTAGTGAGCTTTGCACATTATGGACCCAAACCCCATTCTCACAATGGCCTTGTCGAGCTCCTTCCAGAAAATGCAGTACGCCGCCGGCTCAGGATGCGTGTCACCGTCGGTCACAATGTAAAACCGTCCAAGATAAGGAGAATCCTTGTATAGCTGCTTTTCTGCAATGATGAGGCCGTGACAATAGTTGTCCACGTGGGTGAAGCAGATGCGGTTGTCGCCTTTACCGAAGACACGCAGCTTACCTGTGCCCGCAGCCTCCAGGATGTTGGGCAAAAACAGGTTGTCGCGTGGGCCATACACCTGATGCGGAGCCACTGCGATAGACCAGAAGTCGTCGTCGATGGCCTCCCGCACCGCCATTTCAGCCTCTGCCTTTGTCTCTGCGTACATTTGCATGTAATGTTCAAGTGGTAGTTTCGGCATTTCATCCTCAGTAAGCCCATCGACATTTGGGCGGTGGAAAAGACTACCCTTGAACCGAGTTGATGGTGACGAGCTGAAAATCATCTTCTTCACCCTGTGTTCCTTGCAGGCGCGGATAACATTCACTGTGCCCCCATGATTGACCTGCTTGTACAAGTTGTGAGGGTGGAAAGGCCCCACAGCAGCCGCAAGGTGCCAAACGCAGTCACTCCCTTTTATGGCTGCCGAAATATCAGAATAGCACGTGATATCGCCAACAACATATTCAATCGCCGGGTGGTTCCAGACACCGATAGCCTTTTCTTTGGGAACAATATCAAAGCACACAACCTTCTCGGCGCCTCGCTCGACCAGCATCTCCACTAAACGAGTTCCTACGAACCCCGTTCCCCCAGTGACCACGCATTTCTTCGGAACTGTGGGATAGTTCTGGTTGGCTGCCCTCTTTTGCTCAGGTGAGAGCACCGGATTCAGTTCCTTCTGTTGCATTTAAGAGTCTGAAAAAGCCTTGTCATTGGCGATTCCCTTTATCACGTTATTTGATGCACCACAACACTATTGCCGTTGTGGAAATGATAGAAAAACTATCTAAAAATAGCAGTAAGGTAGAGAAAAATCAGCCAGGAGAGAGGGGAAATAAAGAAACAAAGCTATGATAGTTCTTTCGTCAGAAGATTTCCTGTCCGATTTCAGAATCCCTCCAATTTGATTGTACAGAAGAGGGGAAAATAAAATAAAGTGCATATCGGTACAATGCAAAACGAGTAAAGAACACAGTGGTTAAAGTAGCATAAAAGGTAAGATAACCCTTATGCCGCTATTTTTGCAGCAAGGAGGGAAAAGACTGACATGCCATATATGACACCAAGTGCTTTTTGCAAGCCCGCATTCGTATCACTTCCTTGCCCCGCATTCAGCAGCGAAATAGATAAAACACTCGGTATCATGTTTCTGTGAGTGTTATTATTATTATTATTATTATTATTATCATTATTATGCCACGTGAAAGGACAGCATAAAGTCATGAGTAAAACTTGCTCAGTTAACAAAAGCAAATACAACATCATACTATATCCTCTCTCCACTTACAGCACAACCTTTCTAGTGTCACTAAGGCATCAGTGTCATTTTTTTCTAGCATGTCAGTCACGGCAGACTTTACAGGAATAAAGCACGGCCCATCAGAGCTTAAGGCACCTCGCATCCTTTTCCTGTTGAACAGTATATCACGGCGCTTTGTGGCAGAAATTCCGCTTACTAAAGTGTCTGTGGTTGGAACAAAAAGGCAATCTCGGCACAGATATGCCAGCTGGTCGAAATCGCGACAAGAGGAACTGGCGCCCATAAAGTCGATTTCATTTGGGATATCCTCAATTAGCTGTTTATTTACGTAGTCTGCGCGGTGCAGTGTCAGAGACTTTTTGCCGTCCATTGTCGGTCTGGCACTGTACTCCTTTGCAAAATATTCACCAATCTCACAGTGCTCTTCGTTGACGTCACTACCATTTAGAAGGGCATTGACACGTGGATCGATGAGTGGCACTGTGTCCACAGAAGATGATGCAAACCGCGGATTCACCGATAGACACAGCGAACAAATGTCCAGAAGAGGGGATAAAAGCTCGCTATAACTTATCTTGCATCCATCAAGCTCAACCAAGCGCATTGACCAGCGTGAGCTGCAGAGGAACAAAGAGAGGTTTCTATATTCTGGAAGGTTCAGGAACTCGGTAATAATAAGAAGGCACCAAAGTGTGAGAAGAAAAATCTTCCCAGACATCCAATCACATGTAGGACTGTCCCAAAGAATGTAAGCTTCTCCTCTGGCTTGTTTTGGGAGTTCTCTGGGGTCAGAGACAATGGTACACTTAGGGAGCACATTAATCAGAAAAGTGCGTACAGTAGAGGTGACGGCAGTGGCCTCCTTCCCATCTGTGTAATTTCCAATGGTCGTCATTTTTAGGATATGTTCTGCAGCCTTCACGTACTCGACATTTTGTTCAGCGGCGGAACTCTTGGGCACAACCATTTGAATTGGTACCTGTATGCTCAGTGGCACCGCAGTCTGGCTGTTGCTCCCATAACAGCTGGGCTGCTGGTACACGCACCGGCGGTCCTTTGATTTAGGGTACATTGAGCTCAGCAGCTGAACGGCGATCGCTTTCGCTGGCGCTGAAGAAAGAGCGCATTTGCTGGTGTGTAGGTTCAAAAGCTCCCAAATTGGCATGCAAGACACTGTTGCAAGGGCCGATCCACCTTGGTTGTTCATTGGAAGCTCGCACCACACATGCTGCAGAAACTGTTGATATATTGCACTAAGCCTATCATAGACCTCATTGGTGGAGAGACTATTAGAGGACCCTAGAACATCCTCCACCTCATCGATACAAGTTTTCGCTTGTATTTGAAGCTGCGACATCTGTGTGTATTCTTCGGAAAATCCACTAGTTACTAAAAAAGGGGGCAGCAAAAACTCTAGACGGTAAATAGTAAAGAGAGTGAGATAATGGTAAGATAGTTTCATAAGCAGCAGCGCAGAAAGCCAATGACCAAGAATATATCCCTATTGCTCCTGTGATGGATGGAGCACGACGCTTCGTTTCTAAATCCCGAACTCTGTCGTTTGACTTCTATTTCACTCTGGGACCACAGTCTGAGATTAGTGCAAAAAAAAAAGATTCCCAAGCAATACCTTGATAGTTATGGTAACACAGCCCTTGTACACAAAGTAAAATCTGGTTTTCAACAGGGAGATTTCAAGCCCCACAAAATAATGCGAACACTGGTGAGTAGTAAGCTGCGAAGTGTGGAATTATGCCGACGGGTCCTTTAATGTTAGGTCTCTCAGTTGCTGGCCGTTTTCAATGCGGAACCATTCAACGCAGCTTCAGCACGGCGTCGAAGCCATCATCTGCCGCAGTTCATGCGACTCGCGCTCACAGACCCTGCGCACCTCCTGCTTGAAAGCTCGCGCTGCTGCTGTGGCGGCAAGCGTCACACACGTTGAGTTGCTGCAGCTGCACCTGCCCTGCCAAAGTGCAATGAACGCTTCCACCCCCTCTTTTCAGGCCAAATACTTCCTTGCGGACCCCTTTCGCAGCACAAAGCCTCCCACGCCCCCCCCCGGCGCGACATGCCGGTCACAATTCCCTCCCCAGGACAGCGCGAAGCGCAACCAACAGAAGCACAGCAACTAGTGCGATTCAGAGCCCTTTTTGCCGAGGCACAAAGGCTCACGAGCTATTCAACACCACCCTTGCCCCGAGGGAAAACGCCGCGCGGAGTCATCACCACCCCCGGCCGCATTTCCCAATTCCCCGGAACACCACAGGAAGACAAATATTGCCCAAACGCCCTGGGGGCAAGTGGCCCCCACACAAGACAAGCAAACCACTAGCACCGTGGGGGAGGGGGGCGAAGAACCCCCGGCGGACCCGCAGGCATTCCGGACCGGACTCCGGGCCCGCCGCACCGAGAGGCCCGGGCGCCGCACCAAAACCACCACATCGCAAAGAACCCGCCCAGCATCCAACCCCAAAAAGGCCCGGGGGGCTTTTATCTCCCCATCAAAAGACAAGAGTGGTGAAAAAACCCGCCGTGTTAGAAGGCGCTGCGGGAACCGGCGGCCAAACCCAAGTGCGCCCTAGCCTAACCGGCACCGGCCGCCACCCCCTCCCCCAAAGCCCCGCCTATTTCTTTTTCCACGAGCCCGGCCCCTGCCAAAACCGCCCTGCCAGACCCCCCATTTTCGCTAAGATTAACACGGCCGCGATCTCCTCATGGACGCAAGAAACATCATACCCCCAAAACGAGTTTTTAAACACATCCAGTTGCTGAATTAAAGTCACCTTCCGCGGGGCGGAAAGCGGCAGGGCCCCATGAAACCCACCACCCGTTTTGGGAGACCAAGCTTCGAATAGCACGGCTGACAACTGGCGGAAAAAGGCACCGCGTGCGATGAAACATCATTATTCCAGCTATCGAAGAAGCCGGGGCTGTGGGCGCGGGGGGTGATAAGCCTTAACGGTAAGCTGTTTCGCGAAGTGGTGGCTGCGCGAAAGAATTTGCGCGGCGCGTTTTGGTGGCGGTGCGGGGTGTGGTCCTTCCACGGGCGGCGTTTCCCCCCCCCCTCGGCGTAGGGCGCGGGGAATGTGTTTTCGGCGGCCCTCCAACCCGCCCCAAACGCCCGGACGACAGAAAGAGCAGCAACCCCGCGCGCCATGGCCTGGGGCATACTGAAAAACGGCACTCGCCGGCAAGCGGACCCCAAATGCCAAACCGAGAGCACCTCCCCCGGCCCCCTCCTAGCGAACAGCGCGGTACTCATTTCATCCTGAAAGGCAAGGTGCTTTATATGAGTTGCGGAACCTGGGCGCGCGGTTCGGCGAGGCCGGCTACGGGGGCCCGGCGCGCCACAGCCGCGAAACAGGAAAACCAACACGGCCACCCCCTTCGGGGAAAAATAAAGCCGAACCCCTGCCCAAAAGGCAAGTCATAGCGCCGCCTACGCTGACGCTTTTCTTTTCGTGCTGAAAGTGTGGCGAACCAGCGGCAAGAGACTGGGGGCTTGCGGTTACCGATTTCCCTGCGGTTTGCGAATAGACAGGAAAGGCGGGACGCCAAAAAAGCGCTTTTGGTAAGGCCCCGGCAGGCGGGGAATGGCCTTGGCCGACGGGCGCCGTGTACACCCGGTGCTCCGAAAAACGGAATGAAAACCAGCAGCGTCAGGCCTGTTGCTTCGGAAAAGCTGGTAAGAAAAGAAATTCGTCGCCGCGGTGGGGGGCGCGGAGGCGGCCGTGTTGCCTGCGCCCCCACCCCAGCCACCCCGCGCCCCCGGCGGCTGGGGGGGACCCCCAGGCGCGGCGCGACCGCCCCCCGCACGCCGGATATCCCGGGGGGCAAGGAAAGAAAAACACCCCCGAAGGGGACCACAGCAAAGGGAGGCGGATTGAAAAAAATGGCTAGCAGAGCACCGAAAAAGCGCGCCACAACCCCAAATGCCGACGGTTGGCATATGCTGGGCAAGGCCTTCTCCAACCCCGATCCCCGCGCGACCCCAAAAGACGCAACACAAGGTAAGGTGGACCTGTGTGGGCTATAGAAATGAGCGGGATTAGGTGCGGAGAAAAAGGAAAAAAAAGCCAGCAGATGGTCACATGTGTTTGTTTTCTCAACAAGTGTTTTTGCCGGAAGAAAGCCAAAAGATGCGAATACGCATATCTGGGCTTCGTGTGGTGTTGCTTGTACCAGACGTTTCGCCAACCTCGCTGGCCTGGTATAGGTGGAAAGCGGGCGGATTATACAAGCGTAAATGCGGTATTCGCGTGCCAGATCTCAATATTGATTTCCTTTGTGTTTCGCCGCCTGATGAAAACAGTTGGCGCTTGTTTGGCGTGTGGGTGTGGGGGGCGGCCTCTTCGATATTTTGTTTGCACGAGTTAGGCGAAGCGAAGTGTTTGTTAAAAGAGTCAGCTAAAAATGTGTCTTTGGGGCTTTGGCGGTGGGCTGTGCGGGTTTGTGTTTTTTCGGCCCCCTGCCGCCTGTTTTCTGTGTGTTTCCATTTTGGGTCGTGCTGGTGGGGGCGCGGGGGGGAAAGCGCTCGTGCGGGGTGGCGGCGCGTTTGGGTTCGGTCCTCTTGATGTTTTTTTCCCCGTGCTATTTCGGGGCGGTGGGTGGGTTTTTCACACAGAGTTCGGCCGATCTTTTGCAAGCATCGCTGGCGCGACCCGGGTGCCGTCGCCGCCCCGCGGGATAAAACTGTGCGGCGTCACAAATTTGTCTGGTCCCCAGCTTTCGCTGCAAGGGTGTATCGGCGTTTTCCGTGGCGCCTTTGGGGGGGGTCGCGGCGTGTTTGGCGTCTTTCGCGGTTGTATTTCCTGCCTTGGGGCTGCGCGTTGCAGCGCTGGTTGTGGGTCGTGTGCGTGTGTCGATGGGGTGCGGGGTCGCGGGCTCCGATAATGTTTTCCCAAGGTCTGTGGGCGATTTAATTTCCTTGCGGTTCATTCGGCGGCGAGAGGGGTGGGTACGGGGGATGTGGCCCGGGGGCATGGGGTTGGTTGTTGTGACCTCTGTTTGTTCATCGCACAGCGATGACGGTAAGCTAAAAGGGCGAATCGGGGTAACCAATGGGGGCAATTCATCACGAAACCACATGTCTTTTCAAATGGTCAGATTTTCAGGTGAACGGGTGTGGACCCGAGTGCCCCCAGATTCTTAATATCATGTCGTGAAAGCTGATGAAAGAAGCCGTGAATGCAGTAGTGGTGTTCTACTGTTCCGGAGTCTATCTCTTTTGCCTGGAAAAATCAGTGTAAGCTTCTTCAGAGCATGCCGCTAAATAAGTGTCCCAAAAGACCTTTCTTCTATCCAAGGCAGTACAGAAAAATCTGTGAGTAGCAGACGCTCACAAAAATCAAAGATTTCAGAGATGAGATTAGCCTTATGTGAATATGCTGCGAGGTGGAGCTATTGCACGCGAATCGCGATACCACTTTATTTGTTGCATTTAGTTTCTTGTTACACTCTCTCATCTCTGCAATTCTTCTTTTAATTTATTCACTTTTATCAGTCCCTAGAAGTAGCAATTTTTCTAGCATACATCCCTGAAGCTGAGCGGTCGACTTGGAGCATATTATTCTCCTCGTGCTATCGAAAACACAACACGACCAACAGCAAAAATTCATTCACCATGTCTTTGTCAAATAATCAAACGGTGCGCGTCACTTATATCTGGCTTTCCGGTAAGGATGCTCATCATGATATTCGCAGCAAGGACCGCACGTTGTATCTATCTCAGGCAAATGTTGCGAAACACCCGAAGGAGCTGCTTGCCAATGGGATTTTCCCGGTGTGGAATTTTGATGGCTCTTCCACTGGTCAGGCGAAGGGGCTAGATACGGAAATTCTCCTGAAACCGGTCAATGCTTTTCCCTGCTGCCTCCCAAGGCCGTCTTCGAAGATACCGTGGATCTTAGTGCTCGCCGAGTGCTACCTTCCTAGCGGCGAGCCGACAACGGACAATTCTCGTGCCGCCGCTCGTGAAACCTTTGAGCAATGCCCCGAGGAGCATCCGTGGTTTGGCCTGGAGCAGGAGTACTTTATCACCTCTCGTGATGGGCGCCCTTATGGATGGCCCGCTCATGGCTTTCCCGCGCCTCAGGGGATGTACTACTGCAGTACCGGCTCTAAAACGGCATGGGGCCGCAAGTTCTGCGACCAGCATTACGAGGTGTGTCTTCAGATGGGGTTGAACATATCAGGAACGAACGCGGAGGTGACTCCTGGACAGTGGGAGTTCCAGGTAGGGCCATGTGAAGGCCTTGAGATGGGCGATCAGCTGACTGTTGCTCGCTGGGTGCTTTTGCGTCTGCTGGAAGAAGAGGGCTTGGATGCAGACTACCACGCGAAGCCTATTGAGGGCGAGTGGAATGGAAGTGGGCTACATACGAACTTCTCAACTGAATCAACCCGCGGTGAAAACGGACTGGATGTCATTCATCAATACATTGATCGTCTCAGGAAGACAGTTAGCAAAGATATCGTGTTTTACGGGCCTGATAACAACGAGCGGCTTACCGGTAAGCACGAGACGTCGAAGCTATCAGAGTTCAGCGCTGGGGTTGGTACTCGCTGCACTTCAATTCGCATCCCCAACGCAGTTGCCAGCGAAGGGAAGGATACATGGAGGATCGCCGCCCTGCTGGTGATGCTGATCCATACTTGGTGACCTCACGTCTCTTCGCTTCATGCATTGGGCTGGAGACTCCGTCTCTCGATCTGGTGTCTCCAACACACGAGAGGGACTGGATGCGCAGTGCTTTGAAGTAAAGAGAACGTGCGTAGGTTTGGGTTGGTATATAACAGTCCCCAAGGGATGAATTCCTTGGTCGGATCATTCTTATGGCGAAAGTGCTATCCTAAATTGCTTTGGTGTATTTGAATTCAATACCTTGCTTATTTTCGAATTACACCTACAGCTACACTAATGATCTTTGAGAGAGTTTGGCGGCGCAATCAACCGAACAATGACAAAAAACACAGGATCAAAAATGGTGAAGTGGCGAGAAGTTTTTTTTTCCCGTGGAGGACTATTACTATGGCTCTTTCTTGAGTTCCAAATGTATGCAGTCATTGTGAGCATTTTTTTTTACTTTCATAATCCCCCCAAAATGAGGCTGATGCTTTGCTACCATTAATAGCTCTTTTTATGCGCATCTCTCTACTATTCACCATTTGATCAAAAGACCTATTCTCTCTATGTCCCAGGTTGATCGGACCGTACAGCATAGGAACCGATGTTCTTTTGAGTCTTCAAAAAGAATATGTCCATGATGAGTAACACAACCATGAGCGCTGTCGTGAGCTTGCTTTTTTTTTTTTCTTTCCCATAGAGAAGTTCGGTCGATAGCGTTTCTTCTCGGTACCATTTATGTTTTGAGTCAAAGTGCCAATTGAGAGAAACTGACAGGGAGTGGAGCTGAATGCTAAAGTACTGCAGACTAACCGAGTTCTGTCCTCAGTTGTTATTGTTTATGATACACCGTGGCTTGACGAAGTCTAAAGGGGTGGCTGTTTCTCAGTCCAATTGGGTTGGGGTTTGTACTGCAGTGTTGCTGGCAGTTGATGTCTGACCTACTACCGTGTCTTTTTCTGACCTTCCTCGTTCTCTACAACCAACACACTCATTATCTTACCTTCAGCAGCAATGATACCCCCAAGGCAAAAGCCAGGCAGCCAGGGAAAAAGGTACTGGCAAAAAAAGAAAAGCCTTTATGATGAATACCTTGCTGACTCTGGGGACAGCGAAGAAGTGGAGGCTGATGAAGAGCAAGGTGAGACGTTCGAATGCGAGCAGTATTGTGTGAATATGGATGTAAACATTCTCATTCAGCAAACGGTGCAGAACATTGTTCAAAGTGTTTGTCTCGAGGACCCAGATGGATTTGCCACCTTTGGGGATCATGAGCTGATTTGTTTTGCGGCTGCGGTGAAACACAACAGCTCGATCATGTCTCTCCAAATCCGCTACTTGGACGTTTCTGATGTGTCCCTCATTCCGCTTTGCAGGGCCCTCCATGAGCACCCTAGTATTCGTGCTTTAGATCTTTCCGGGACTCGAGGTGGAGAGGGCACCAGCAAGGCGCTGCGACAGTTGGTGTGCACAAATTCGAAGATAATTTTTATGCGACTTGAAGACACCATGGTGAACCCAAAGGATGCAAATATTATTGAAAAAGCGACACGGTACAACTCAATGGCATGTACGGATCCCAACAACAATCCCTTTCACTTAGGGCTGCTAAGGCGAATCAGTGCGATGGATGAGAAAGAGCACAAGTTTCACGAGCAGCTTCATGCGCGCCCTTGGCTGCTTGGAAACGGATCGTCCAGTCCGAAGAGATTCAAAAAGACAGTTTTGAGCACGGCTGCATCATCTCATATTGGCGGCGAAATCTGTGCTCAATTCATTCAGGGAAGGTGTCCTTACGGCTCGAGATGCAAGTACATTCATCCTGAGCGTACCGTTGCTCTGAAGAATGTCGTTGCGTTCAGTCTCTACAACCGTTCAGAGCAATATGGAGAGGGTGACCTTGTCTCAACGGTCCTTTCAACTACAGCTGGGTCTCGGCAAAGGCTACAGAGTCGTCTACGACCACCTGCATTTATGTTGAAGAAGGTGGAACAATGCGAGAGGCAGGAAGAGACTCATGAAATGTTTAGGGAGTCTCCACCGGTGGCGGATGCTTCTTTTGCCCAACCCCTGGTTCATTTATGGTGGATGATGAGTGTCACTGTAGTGTGCTGCTGTGTGATAGTAGTTACAGTTTTATAAACGAGCAGATCACTTGCGACAAAGAACGGCGCTATGCAGTATAATAGCTGCCCCCTTTCGCTTGCAACCATTTAAAGACGGATACGAAGGGCAAGCGAAAGTGTCACACACTGATGCTGTCATCGCAACGCTCCAAAGAGCAATCCATTTTTTTGAATGCACATGCTTCTCATCCCTCCACTTACAAGCCCCTCTCTCTACTCATGTCTCTTATTCTTCTTTTACTTTCCACTCAACTCTGAATGCCAATACTGAATGTAGCGATTCAGTCAAATAAATCATACTCTAGGATTCCGCACAATGGGAGGCACGTGAAGGACAACGTGCAGTTGCCATTCTGCTCTGCACCGGATGACTCCCGCTCTGGGTGAAATGATATGTGGAGCGAAACGATCTCTGCGGTGCGCTGTATCTCTTATCCCTTGAGAGATAATATGACCAATGGCTTACTCGTAGTCACTTTGACTTGAGTATGAAGCTTGCGCTTGTTTGCTGCAAGGACTTCACTATTTTTTCTTTGAGGGGAAAGTCATCTGTACTGAAGCACTAGTACCCTTACTCTATAGTGAGCTGTGTGCAAAAGCTGTTAGCGAAGCGCCCTATTGGCTGTTTCTTCCTCCGATGCTCGTGAGGTTGAACAGACAATATTAGCGACATAGAGTTGAATGGTGGTTTGCTTCTCACAGATGCCGATTCCCCCTTTTCACTGACTAGATGGACCTTTCCCCGCGTGCCTATTTGTATACTTCGCCGAGTGGGTGCCAGTCAATGCATGTATCACGACATCTTTCTGTCTCCCTTGGATTTCTTTATTTTACTCCTCTCGCAGCTGCGAATTCAGTTTTCAGTTCTCGGGTTTATTTTAGCATGCCAAGCAAGCGGTAGAGAACGCTTAGCATTTTCCTCGACAGCAGAGGTCCCTTCCCTCGATATGGCTTACTGCACAGCACCACGTGTGATGCGGCGATTGTGTGACTCAGAGTGGTTCAAAGCAGAGTTTGTAGACAAGGAGGCTGTTGCCCTCAACAATGATCTCGCCGTGTCTAGCGACCAATGCAAAAGTGTGGGTCAAGCACGCAAACATGAGTGTGCCCAGCTCATCTCTTCATCATTTCGGCCGTTCATTGAGAAGGTGCTTCCTTTGCCAGCAAATGCATGCGACAGTGATGTGGCAGAGTATGGCGGGTGTTGGTTTTGGGAAACGTATCGGCACGCTCTGTTCGGTGAGAACGTACTTATTCATCTGGGTGGCACTGGTATTTCATTGGCAGAAGACACACTCGACGCGCAAGTTGAGCTTCGATTGAGGATGTGCCCAAAGGTAGCCGAGGGTTTGCCATCCCAGCATCGCGAGAAGGTGTTGCTGCATGGGTCAGCAAAGCTGGAGGTCGTTTACGCTCTCGCTCTGTCTGTTGCGCTGCATGTGGCAAAACAGCCCCTGCTAGAACACGGAGAAGGGCCTCAGGCGCTGGTCTTCTGCGCAACCAAGGATCAGTGCGAGGAGTTTACGTGCGCTTTGAACCAGTTCTGCGTCTCGCTGCACCTGATCGTGCACAACCTCTTTGAACCCTATCCACCGATGCCAGCAGACAAGCGCGCTGAGGTCGTTGTCGCCACTCCGCCGTTATGGGAGAGCTTGGTAAAGTTTGAGCAGTACACCGATCACATACGTGTGAGCACCGCATCACAGAGCGAAGGGTTGGAAGACCTACTTCTAAAGGTGGAAGGAGAGGGCCAGCTTCCGCCAACGTACGATCTCACGCGATGGCGTCCTTATAGTCTTACGCACGTGGCGCAGCTCGTCATCTTCGATGTAGAGTTGCAGGTAAATATGGGATTTGGAGGTCTTCTGCAGCATACTCTCCGACTTCCACATGGGCCATCTCCTGTACTTTACAAGTTGGAGGGTTCCACCGCTGTGGGCAAGTTGCCTCTCTCGTGTCAACTGTATGCCGTTGCAGGTGGCGACCGATTTGCCGTCGAAGCGGATGCAGTGCGTTCACTGCTTGAAGCAGTCCGCTCCAATGGGCGACTCCGATTCAATCAAGGTACTGCAGAGCTTTCACTAGCTAACCCAGGTCTTGTACTTGATTCCAACGAGGGCCGTCGCGCACCGCTCTCACACGGCATTCGCAAGCGACAACGGGCAGAGGACAGCCTGAGTGGCGACAACGGGCAGGAGAGCTCCTGCAAAGCCCACGCTACCGCCTCACCGCGAGGCAATGGCATAGGTTTCGAAGGCATTCTCATCCGCAGCGCATTGTCGCACGCACGGCTCCTCGCGGACTTCACTGCGTTTACCGATTTTGTCAGTCGTGTGGTAGAGGAGGCCAGCGCGTTTTGGGTGAGCTTTGAGAGCGGCATCTGCGACGATGCGGCCTCGCACAGGACGCTGTCAGCAGGCTCGTCGCCCCTGACGACTGGAAGCAACAACAACGTGAAGGACACAGATCGCTTTCCTACCTCAGCCGTTTCCGCATCTTTTCTCCGGTGCGCGCGCGTGGAGCTGGCTCTTATTTGCGTTGACTCAACCAGCCCTGATTCCCAATCATGTCTTACAGCGTCGGAGGCCTATCGTGCGCAGGAAGTAGGTGTGTGGGTGTACCCTTCCCCGTCCTCTCCCGTAAACCTCTCATCGCGCCTGACGCTCTTGTTTCAGCACTTGAATGATCGATTGAACGGCGAATTGTTTGATGGCAGCGTTGTACAGTGTATCCTAGCAAGTGACGCGGCACGTCTGCCCTTCACACTTACCCCCATGACTGCATCAGCTACAGACAGTGAGGGCAACCGTTTGGTACAACACCACGAACTGTTCCGTTATGGTCCCAATCTTATGCAACCAGCTTTGCTGTGTATTGCCCGAAAAAGTGGAGATGAGGCAGCAGCAGCAATAGCAGCGCGCAACGCCGAACGCCTTGAGACTCTGTCTGTGGTAGAAAAACTCGCTGCCGCCACGAAGGGAGCAGAGAAGTCGCTTGGGTATGTGCAAAGATGTTGCTTCTTGTCGACGCCCTCCCACACAGGCCAGGCCGCCTCACTATCGCTGCCTAGCACCGTTGCTCCATCTGATGTCAGTACTGTGTTAGTGGTGCGCCACATAGCCGCATCGAGGGCCGCATTATGCGGAGAGGAGGCAATTACCAGTTCACAAGTGCGTCCTCCAGAGGAGATGAAACCACTTGCCCTTTACTTGCTGGAGGAATGTTGCCAATACGGGCGTGTTTTGTCGTACTACGCCTATGAAACAGCTCCGACGACGATTGTGGACACTGCAGAGGACAGGCAGGAAGTTGGCGAGAGCGACGTAGAGGGGCTTGCAGCGCAAACAGTGACAGCGATGGAGGGAGAACAGCCACTTGTTACTGCGGGACAACTCACAACTGCATCTCTCTTTATTGAGTTCGCTAGCGCTGATGCTGCAGTAGAGGCAATTCGGCTCTTTTCGCGCCGTTTCGCCCTCCAACACCAGCAGCTGCAGTTGCGAGGTACACCTGCTCGTCTTCCGCGGGCTCGTCTGTTTACTAATCGCACATACTACGAGGGGGTGCTGCAGGAGCTGTCATCGCAGATGCTCTACGACGGAATTGTTGACAGCGGCCGGAGCGCTGACGACGACGACAGTCGCTTCGGCGACCTTCATATATCCCTACTCGCGGAGTAACTACATGACTGACCGGACGCACAGCTGACCACCATTACGCTTCCTTTTGACCCTAGTTCGCAACGGATCATAAACTCTCAAACCAGGTAGCCCTGAAAGTGTGGAGCCTGTCACGGCTTAGCCCTTTCATCTACCTGTCACGTTGTACCAAAGAGCAAGACCTTTCATTCCGCTCGCCCATCCTCTCACCCCTCCTTCTGACTTGTCCACTTTCCTCCGCTTCACACACATGCACACAGATTTCTAAGCCCCATCACCCCTGCCATTTTGCTCATTTCCACCCTCCTCGCACCTTACTTCCCCTTCGTACCCCACACAACCAGCCAAGCATCTCTGCCATTGCCATAGCGCTGCGGTCTCAGCTGCCAGCGTACGGCCGCATGCGCGGATGGTACAAGGAGGAGCTGCTAAAAACGGCGCGCTTTCTCGCTGCACCCAGAAAGGCCATCATCGGCGCGGATAAGTCGAACGGCGCATAGGATGCGGTTCGCATCGATGAGGCTGGAGAGCACGCTGGAGAGTCGCTGCAAGCACAGCGTTATTCTGCTGGAGACAGGGGAGCTGAACAAGTACTCTGGCGGCGTTATCCTGAGCAAGGAGGCGGCGGGGAGGAACCGCCGCACCAGTATGATATTTACAGAGATGCTGCAGAAGAACGGGATCGTGTCCAGCGTGAACGTCAGCGGCAGGCTGCACTCGTTCTGCGAGAGCGCACCAGGCGAAGAGATCACGTGTCAGCATGAACGACTACGTGGAGCGCATGCAGTACTGCGACAAGCTGGATTGCCGCTTCTGCACGTGCTGCAGGGTATTCAAGACAAAACTGGAACGTACTTGAGTCGCTGATCCAGTTCAACACGGATACGCAGTCGCGGCTGTCGCTGAGCGGGCTTGTGTCGATCGTGGAACCGAATGTGATGCTTGAGGGTACGCTCGGCGCGGAGATGTGGGAGTCAGTGTTCACTGTGCTGCACCACCACGGCGTGATCCGGAAAGGCATGTTCCTGAAGTCGAGCATAGTTTTTGCGAGGTTTGGGTGGGGGGGTCAAGTGCTAGTTGAAGGTTGTTGGGCTTGTGCCAGTGTAGTCACGGCCGTGAGGGGTGCCGCCGGTGGGGCCTGCGATCAGGTTCCTGTCTGGCGGCCTGGGCGAGCCGCAGTCTTTGGAATGCCTGAACACGATCTGCAACGCGCCTGTGCCGCGGGCGTGGGTCCTGACGTTCACGTTTTGGCGCGCGCGCGAAAGACGTGGAGAGGTAAAGGCGACCTGATTCTGAAGGCGTGCAAGGCGCTTCTGAATCGTGCGAAGATGAACGCTTGCTGCGCACGGCAAGTGCGATGCGAAGCTGGAAGCGTCAGAGTAAGTACGACGCGCACGTGAAGTGCCAGTACGTGTTGTTTAGACTCAGGAACCTCGCCTGACACTCTCCAGTTTTCGGCTGTTACGTGTCGACATGCGCTGGCTTGTAGTGCATAGAGGCACAGAGAGGGTTCGTGGTCTTTGCGAAGCTTAACAAAGGAGATTGATGCTAGTCCAGTCTCGAGGCGGAGAAGTTTTCTGATCGAGCAGATTTCTTCACAGACGACTCTCTGTTGCAATACCTGGTCGATGGGGATATGAGTTTGCCTCCGTGATTGCATTTGTTACCTCCTTGCCAGGACCACTCTGATCTTACCTTGTGCGTGCATGTGCTTGCCTTTAGCTGGGTTCCAAGACGCTTTGCATCATTGGCAGAGGCTGAGGAGGAAGGTGGGAGATGGCGGGTCACATGGGCTCTTGGCACCAACATCGCTGGAGAGAGTAGTACCCAGTTTTACATGGACCTTTTGGTGAGTTGGTACCGTGTGAAGCGCACGTGTACACAAAGGATATCGACTCCGCTCTTTTCGCTCTTTTTTTTACCCCATAGCCCTGTGCCCCTGATGGCCCGAAGAAGGGGGGGGACACACGCCGCAGTGCGCGCGGCATCGCAGGGGTCCGGTGCACCCACACTCCCTCTCTGTGGGGAGGGAAAGCCCGGCAGGCCCGCCCCCCTCTCGCTGCCAATGCGGAGCCGCGTCTCGTGGTGGCGGGGCCAAGCGACGGCGACGTGCGAGGCGTGGGTAGGCAGAGTTTGAGGCCGGCGTTGTGCTCAGCTGACTGTGCCGGCGCATTGCTGTGCCGCGTGCCTACGGCTGCTTCGCACCCCGCGGTGGGCCCCCTGTGGGGCAGCTCCTGCTGTAGAGTGGGGGGTTTGAGGTCATGCTGAGTGGCGGAGAGTGGGCGCGTTGAGAACTGAAAAAATTACAACTCCGTTTGTCTTGTGATGGTGTTTCTCTCTGTCTCTACGTCTTTCGCCCTCTCTGTGTACGTCTCTGTCTGCTTCATCACCCTATTCAGTGGGGGTTGAGGAGGGAGGGAACGAGATAGAGAGGTGGAGTGAGGGCGATGTGCATATCGTTTGTCATCCTCACCTTATCTGCCAGTGCCACCGACCACTACGACAGCGATGGTTATAATATGAAGCCAAAAATGACGACCGTTTATTTATTTATTTATTTTCCTCTCTTGTGGTCTACTTTTCTGCATCGTTCATCTTCCTTTCACCGACGCACACCTACGTATACACATCTCCATGGGTGCAGGACTCGAACGTCTTATTCTTTCCTTGTCATTCCAACTTCCCTTGTTTGTCGATGTGCATATGTGCAGGTGTCTGTGTGTGTGTGGTGTGTGTGTGTGTCCTTCCATTCTCATCATACACGCACGTTCATCCGTTATCCACTGAGAAATTCAGTCAATTTTTATGTTTTAATAGGGTGCGGCGTGGTGGTGGGTGGTGTGGAAGGAAGTGAGATAAGCAGCCGGAAAGGACAGAGGGGGAGGTGGGGCACATGAGTTTTGTGCAGGGGTGAGCAGGAGAGCGTCTCGGGAATGACATGTTATGCGCCAATTCCCACCGTTCTGCTCTCTCCTTCATTGTCCAACATCTCTCGGTCTTTTTCAGAGAGGACATACGTATTTCTGCGTGTCTGCGCTTGTCCTTGGCAGCAGCACTGTCTTCCACCATCGTCAGTGCTTTGTATGGCTGCTCTTTTCCTTTAACTGATTTCTCTGCTCATATCCTTTGTAACTCTCCGGTGACTCGCTTTTCCTGTGCATTCTCTCTCTCTGTGTGTATCTTTTCCTCTTTGTGCGATGTTTCGCGCATGTATTGGTCTGCGTCTCTGTGGCTGGGTGTCCTCGCTTCGCCGTGAGTTAATCGTACCTCCTCCCCCTTTTCTCTTTCACCCTCTGCTCCCTCTGACAGCTGCGTGGGGTGCGATCATAGAGGTAGGGAAGTGTGGTGGGGTGGGCTTTCATCATCACTTCAAGAGGAAGCACGCACCTCCATATACACCCAGACAGACACATGCACCCGTACCCGCGTACGTCTCTATGGGTAACTCTACGCAACAGTTCTGCTCGCATGTGTGCTGTGCATTCTTCATAGCAGAGCATCTTACATGCACATGTTTGTGCCCGGAATAAGTGAACGCTGTGCATTCCATAAAGCAGCACTGTCTCTGCTCTGAACGCCCATAGTCTCCCCTCCTGCACCAGATGACAAGGAGAGGCGTAGTGTAGCGATGGTACTCGAGTGCAGACCTGTAATGACAATGCTGTGTGCGCTGCTTGATCCCTGGGTTTTGGATGCGGCTATGCATGGTAACGAAGGGGTGGGGGATGCGTCTTCTTTATCCCAGACCTGCACTACGTATCCTCTTCGTCTTTCCGCCCATGTCCTACCGACTACCCAACCTGCCTGTTTTCCCTCTCCATAGCATTGCTTGGAGACATCCACCCCCTTCTAGGCCCAGGTGCCACCTTCCTATCCTTTACCTCCTCTGCCCAGTTTCGCTCTCCTACAACCTTGCCTCTACTTGTCTCTCTTCACTGCTATCACCACACGCGCACATACATCGGTTGCTCTTTCCTCTCTCTCACCCACATTGCTTTTTATAGAGGAAAGCGCAGATAATGGTGTCTCTGAAGCTGCAGGCTCGCCTCGCGTCGAGCATCCTCGGCTGCGGCCGTGCCCGCGTGTGGCTGGACCCCAACGAGGCGATGGAGATCCAGAACGCAAACTCGCGCAAGAGCGTGCGCAAGCTGATCAAGGATGGCTTCATCATTCGTAAGCCGGTGAAGGTGCACTCGCGCGCGCGGTGGCGTAAGATGAAGGAGGCGAAGGACATGGGACGCCACAGCGGCGTTGGCCGGCGCGAGGGTAGCCGCGAGGCCCGCATGCCGAGCAAGGAGCTGTGGATGCGCCGCCTGCGCATTCTGCGTCGCCTGCTGCGCAAGTACCGCGCGGACAAGAAGATCGACCGCCACGTGTACCGCGACCTGTACGTGCGCGCGAAGGGTAACGTGTTCCGCAACAAGCGCAACCTTATGGAGCACATCCACAAGATCAAGAACGAGAAGAAGAAGGAGCGGCAGCTGGCAGAGCAGCTTGCGGCGAAGCACCAGCGCGACGAGCAGAACCGCAACAAGGCTCGCAAGCAGGAGCTGAAGAAGCGCGAGAAGGAGCGCGAGCGCGCGAAGCGCGACGACGCTGCTGCTGCTGCGCAGAAGAAGAAGGCGGACGTCGCGAAGAAGTCTGCTGCCCCTGCTACGAAGGCTGCTGCTGTCTCCGTCTCGAGGGCTGCTGCTGCTGCGGCGGCGCCCGCTGCGAAGGCTGCTGTGCCGGCGAAGGCTGCGGCGCCCGCTGCGAAGGTTGCTGTGCCGGCGAAGAAGTCGAAGAAGTAAGGAGCTGGGCTTGGCGTGTGAGCGTGTCTGCGTGCTCATTCTCGCTCTCCTCCCTCTGTTTGTCTGCCTGTCTGTGTTTTTCTTTTTCTATTTTGTTTATGTTTTTCATTTTCTTGCCTAGCAGAACGGCGTACGTAGAAGTGGACCAACACAACGTCTGGTGACGCACATGTCGGCCGGATTCGAGAGCGCAGATCTGCACACACGCGGACGTGATCTCTTTGGGACTTGGTTCTCAGAAGGGGGGCTCTCGTTCCCCCCTGCGCTTCTTCGCTTTCTTCCTTTTCTCCCCCACCCTCTCTCCTATGAAGGTGGCGGATGTAGGATGAGAATCCCGGGTAACGAGGGAAGGAGTAGTGGTAGGCAGCAAGCTCCGTGAAGCTGCTTGGAGGTGGCGGCAGTGTTTCTGGTGGGACCTGTAGAGGGGTTGCGGCGGTACAAACGTATCTCGCGATATGGCTGATGACTCTGTGAGAGGTCTTGCAGCATCTCTCTCTCTCTGTGTTTCACTACTCCCTTGAAGCCGCCCACTCAGCCTTTACTCGCGCACGGCACGCGCGTGCGCATTCTTGGTGCTGCAGGCTGCTGCCTACTCAAGCCGCAAGGAGCATGTTTACAGACAGCTGCATGGGATGGTCCGCCGTTCCACTTCAGCTGTTCTTTCCTCATCAGTGTCAGCTCTGTGTGTATTCCTTCCTTTTTTTCTTTATCACAACTGCGGTCATAGGAAGCAGCAGGTGACAAGAAGTGTGCTGCAACACAGTTGCACCTCACCCCCTCACCCTACACACTCCTCGAGAAACATCACCACCGATTTATATTTTGTTGTCACTGTGCCGAGATCATCCTTGTCCTCGACCAACGATCTACCCCGCCCTCCTTTCTCTACACCTCTCCCCCTATCACCTGGCTGAGGTCTATTTCGGATCCGCTGTCTTTCTAGTCACACCGTACACACACGGATAGTCATAGCAAAGAAGGATGTCGCACATGACAGCTGATCTCGAGTACTTCAAGTGCGACTTGTGCGGAGTGTACCTGCATCGAGACATTTTCTGTGATCATCGACGGGATTGTCACGGTCTGGGTAGCACACAACTGAAGCGAGGTGAGTGTCAGCGACTTGCCGAAGCGCTTGGCCGGGAGACCCGCGAACTGCTGTTGAACAAGGATGGCGGTGACATGCTCGCTACCTCTTCCAGTCGAGGTAGCGCACACCCTCAGACTAACATTGCTTGCACGACCACGCTGGCCGCCGGGGCATGCAAAGGCGTGGAGGCGCGTGCTGAGTCGACCATGGATGCTGAAGGAGCGGCTGTGACGTCCTCAGGACAAGCGCTGCTCTCATCTTCTGTGTCTGTGTCGAGCGTCAGTGCCGGCGGCGTGGTGCCCATCAGTGTGACGTTGTCGACGGAAGCGATGGAGAAGCGGCAGGAGGCGCGAACGCGGCGCACTGTGTCAGACCGCTATCAGGCTGGCTTAGATGCGAAGCTCAGCTTGTTACTGACAGAGGACAAGAAGGCGGCATTGCTAGGCTTCTTGAATTCCTAAAAAGCAATTGTCTGTACTTGCCTCTCAGTGCCCGAGGAGGTTAGTATGTGTGTCACTGGTGTAGATGACGTGATGCGTTGGTCGTACGTGTCTGTACATGTGTGGTTGTCTCTCGGTGCAAGCAACGTGTGGACGTTCTCTGTCTGCCTTCGTTCTTCCACCATTTCTTATATTACCCTCTGCTCACAGTCATGCCCTTCTTCTCCTTCTCCCCCCTCTACTCCTCCTACCTGAGCATCAGGGTACAGCGGGGAGAGGAAGAAGACTATCGGAGGCGCATGGGTGCAGGTGCTCATGAGAGAACACCCAAACATCATGAATAAAGGGAAACTGAAGATGAGTATGCCCCACTCACCCAAAGAGCGCACTTACCAGCCACGTGACCCTCTTAACCTTCGGATGATCACACACTCCCTTTTCTCCCGCTTGTGCAGCGCGTCTCCTTTGTGCATGACATCCAGTGCCCGGATCCACAATGCTGATACCAGCCGTAATATGCCCCATCGCCATCATTTCTGTCGTGTTCACCCTCCGCCGTCTCTTTCTGCATTTACCGCTTTTCCTGTGGTTGTTGTCGCACACATCACTGCCGCAACACGCGGGTACGTGTGTATCTCCGTCTGTGGTTCATCTCCTTCTTTACTGTGGACCTCTCGGCTCTACTCCAACCCACGCACGTACTTAACAACAAACGGATTGCACCTTCACTAGGAGAGCATTTGCGAACCCCAACCCCTCTCAAGGCAATGGTGTCTCTGAAGCTGCAGGCTCGCCTCGCGTCGAGCATCCTCGGCTGCGGCCGTGCCCGCGTGTGGCTGGACCCCAACGAGGCGATGGAGATCCAGAACGCAAACTCGCGCAAGAGCGTGCGCAAGCTGATCAAGGATGGCTTCATCATTCGTAAGCCGGTGAAGGTGCACTCGCGCGCGCGGTGGCGTAAGATGAAGGAGGCGAAGGACATGGGACGCCACAGCGGCGTTGGCCGGCGCGAGGGTAGCCGCGAGGCCCGCATGCCGAGCAAGGAGCTGTGGATGCGCCGCCTGCGCATTCTGCGTCGCCTGCTGCGCAAGTACCGCGCGGACAAGAAGATCGACCGCCACGTGTACCGCGACCTGTACGTGCGCGCGAAGGGTAACGTGTTCCGCAACAAGCGCAACCTTATGGAGCACATCCACAAGATCAAGAACGAGAAGAAGAAGGAGCGGCAGCTGGCAGAGCAGCTTGCGGCGAAGCACCAGCGCGACGAGCAGAACCGCAACAAGGCTCGCAAGCAGGAGCTGAAGAAGCGCGAGAAGGAGCGCGAGCGCGCGAAGCGCGACGACGCTGCTGCTGCTGCGCAGAAGAAGAAGGCGGACGTCGCGAAGAAGTCTGCCGCCCCTGCTACGAAGGCTGCTGCTGTCTCCGTCTCGAGGGCTGCTGCTGCTGCGGCGGCGCCCGCTGCGAAGGCTGCTGTGCCGGCGAAGGCTGCGGCGCCCGCTGCGAAGGTTGCTGTGCCGGCGAAGAAGTCGAAGAAGTAAGGAGCTGGGCTTGGCGTGTGAGCGTGTCTGCGTGCTCATTCTCGCTCTCCTCTTCTCTGTGCGCACGTATGTGTGGCTGTCACATTCGTTTGTGGCGAGTGCACGCGCGCGTTAAAGGGGGCGAGCGGGGCGTGTGCGTGTGCGCGATGGTGATGCGTTCGCGAATTCCCCTCCACAGTTCCTTCTCTCTTCCCCCTCTTTTCCGAGGATGCGCCGCATGCTGGTTCTCCGTCCTTTCTCTGTTCTTGTATGCCTTTCGTGCAACCCCCTTTCCCGGCCCTCGCTGCCGACACCACCGTCACGCGCGCACACACACACACACACGCACATATTTAGCACGAAGGAGGCGTCTGCGCACTCAGGCAGGCCTCTGCCTTAGTGCGCCTGTGCGCCTGTGCGTGTGTGTGTGAGGGGGGGGGCGGTGCAGGACTGTGGACGCGCGAATCGGCTGTTCTCGCTCTTTTTATTTTTGTTTGTCGTTTTCGCAATGGTTGGCTGTCATTTTCCCACGACTAAAGAGCACAAGAAAAGTTCAGCAATCCCAGCAAATCCATGAAGCAGTGGAATGATGGGCAACCACCACATGAGTCGACGAGGAGTGAAACATAGGCGGCTCTGACAGCAGAGCAAGAGAGGGAGAAGAAATTCTGGTCGTTTTCTTCTCTCATGGTGGCTCCTGGAAACATGAGCAACGAGTGGAGGCAAGCACTCCTTGCGCCGCTGCTGCTGCTCATATCTTCTCATCTCTCACGACACCAGCGCTGCGAGGGAAGAGGTGCTCCTGTGTCCCTCTATTTCGTGCTTCGATGCTCCTCTGCTCCTTTGCATCACCTGGAACGCACAGCTGGCTCCACATCTCTCCGTGTCTAAGCAGCGCACTTGTCCCTCTCCCTGTTTCTCTCTCTTGCGCACACCCGTACGCATATGTACTTCTCATTGCTGATGCACTCCGTCATGCACACGTGTTCACCTAGGCTGCAGTTTTGCAACGGCCAGCGTGTACTCCACCTACACAGACACGTGCCTCAGCTATCATCATAGAGAGCTGCTTGCCTGCTGCCTGCCTACTGGCCTGGCTGCTGCTGAACACACCAAGCGTGCGTAAGACACACAAAAAAGAAACACAGCAGTGCTTTGCTCCTTCCTATAACTCCACCTCTCTCCTACCTCTTTTCCGCGTGCGTGTGTGTGTGTGTGTGGGCATCTTTGCCTTGTACTTTGTCTCAACTCTTGCTCTGCTCAGTGCCTCTACCTCACGCGTCTGCCTGTCTGTGTCGGTGTGAACCCAATGCACCTCTTCACCATATTTACTGCGTCTGTCTACGTTTTGAGCTCATTATTGCTATTGTTTGCTCCTTTCTATTCATCCTGTCATTGTTTTTCTCTGCCTGTGTGCGTGTTGTGTGTGTGTGTGTGTTGTTGTTGTTGTTGCCGTTGCTGTTGCTGTTCGTGCCACTTGCAGAGTTAGACGCGTAAACCTACATCCCCACCTACATATCGTCATCCTCACCACCGCAGCTTTTACTCGTACATACCTACGAAGAGGTCGTTATCGTCTAGCTCAGTCTGCGTGTGTTTCCTGCTTCTCTTCCCCTCTAGCGGTGTGTGTGCGTGTGCGTGTGAACGCCATTTTCTCTGCTCTTTTCTCTTTTGTTTCAGATCTGCTCTTGTTGAGGCCTGGAGGAAGAGAGGGGGCTAAAGTGCTGTGATCGATCGCAGACGTATAGGAGGGATATCCGCGACGTACTTCTTGCGGCTGTTGTTGTGGTGATTGGTACTACTTGTGCTTTGATCCCCGATCTGCTTTCCGTTTCTCTTCTCATCTTTTGCTCCCTTGTTTTACTGCGCGTCGATAGCAAGGTGTGTGGGTGTGTGCGGGTGTGTGTGGCGCGGGGTTGGCGCACGTCCTCTTACCGACGTCTTGATTCAGTCCTCCAACCTCCACTCCTTATCCTCTTCTTTCTCCCTCTATACATCAATACGGCTTTCCGTCTTCCTCTCCTTACCGTGCACTTGACTTAGTGGTGCAGAGCACGGAAAATGATCCCTACGCTCAACATGAACAAAATCCGCTCCCACACCACCGTTGCTGTTCCTGCAGCTGGTGGAAGTGGTGGGACGGAATTGAACAGCAGCGGCTCTGGCAGCAGTGGTCCACGGTTAGCGACGGGGCGACAGATCTCTCCTCGCCCTTCGTACCTGGCCTCTCCACTAGAGACGTCGAGCCTGCCGTCGGCGCACCTCCAGCGCCGCGCGGCGGATGTGGCTACCGTGCTAGATATGAACCCACTACAGTGCCACAGCGTCGGTGACCTGCAGCGCAAGCTGATCGAGACAGCGGAGTGGGTGGTGAAGCTGCGCCACTGGTACGTACATCAGCTGCAGGAGCGAGATGCATGGTACGAGTGCCGCCTGAGAGGCTTGGAAGAAGCTTTTCATGGAGCTTTAACTCCCGCCACTGCAGCCAGAACGGCATACGCCACGGCTGGTGCTTATGCAGCCCAAACTGTCGCAGCGTGCATCCCCGCGGAGCACGCAGCTCCCTCCACCATTGCCACCCGTGTCACCGCCAGTGGGGCGTCCGTGAGCAGCGCGGCAGCGGCAACTGTTTCGATATTCGCGGAGAAAGAAGTCGATAGTGGCACAGTGCTGCAGAACCGTCGTCGCGCCCACAAGAACTCGCCTGCAGCAAGAGCAGCAGCTGGCCCCAGAAATGACAAAAACCCCAGCATGATTAATCTCAACCAGTCATCAGCAGTGGATACGGACCCTGCTGTAGCGGGTGCCGCTAACAATGCAGACGGAGGCAGCAGGACCCCACTACGAGTGGGTCCGCCGAAGCGCTCGGAAGTCGTGCCCATTGTGCATGGCCGCCGCACGGCCTCTGTTGGTGCCCCTTCTCGACAACTGCTGGCCCTAGAGGGCCGCAAATCTCCGCGCATTAGCGCGGCAGGTATCGCAGTCGATCGGGACGAGTCTCGTCCGGCCTTCGCGGAGCGCTCCCTTGCAGCCACGGTGCCAATCATCCTTGACAACGGCGACAACACATCCAGGGAGCCACACAGCCCATCACCTCTTCTGCACCTACGCGGAAGTGGTGCCGGAAGCATCTCTCTCACACCCTTCGCCACGCATACACAGGTCATCGGCACCCCTACGACTGGCACCCTTGGACTGCGCAGGGATGTACCGTTTGCTACGACACCTCTGAGTGGTCGGCCATCGTCAGCGAACGCAAGGTTATCGACTGCTAGTGCTGCGGCGGAGTCCTCAGGGCGCCTCTCCGCGAGGGCGGGAGGCATCGGAGGTCGACAGAATGACGCCGCGCGGAGTGAGCGCAATCGATACTACCTCTCCTTATCACGGTCAATCTCTGGCAGCACCAAGATTGGGTTGTCCCACTTTGCCCAATACTTGAACGCTAGTACTTCACTCGATTCCGCTCTGGCAGGGGCGGGTACTGGAAGCAGCGCCACTGACGGTGTCACCTCTTCACCCCACGAGAAGGCTCCTCGCATCAGCCCCTACCTCTATATCATCCGCAGCGGCGACAACCACAGTCGAAACCTGAAGCAACGCAGCGCCAGCACTGGAGGAAGTCGCCGCGCGTGTCCAGTGTACATAACCAGGAAGGCGAAGGCGAGCTCTGCAGGTGTCGGCGTCTCTGGCCAACACTGCAAAGAAACCGGCAGCAGCGACGCCAGTGAGCAGAGCTCGCTGAGGCGTTTCGTCCGCGAGTAGAAGTGGGAGTAAGCCGACATCGTGCAAAGCACGGACGTCTACAAATACCTCTAGACACGTCGCGGCATAGGCATCCCTCCACACAGATGTGCGTACAGTGCATACGTGCCTCCACATCCGCACATGGGCGCATTCGGGGTATTTTACGACTGGCGCTGATTGTGTGTGTGTGGGATGACGGTGATACGTGCGTCACCGTGCGCTTGGTGGCACGGACGGCCATAATCTCTACTGCATTTTTGCGTTCTCTCTCTCTTCTCTCCTTTTTGTTTGTGCTCTCGCTCGTTCTCCGCCTGCGTGTTACACAAGGCAACATTAGAGTTGTCTTCATCGTATTGGCTAGCAGCGTGAACAGCCGCCACAGAAGCAGCAGCACTGGCGTGTCACACGCATATACGGTCGCGACGACTGGTTTGCCATGCAGAGCTAGCAGAGAGAGGGGTTGCAGTGAGCTCAGCATACTTGGACTGGGCCCACATGTATGCGTGTCTGTGTGGTTAGCCGCGCTGGTGGTGGTGGTGCGAGTTGGGCTACGAGGCTGCTTCCCTCCTTCTGCCTCTCACATCATCTTCGCATCTTATTGCATTTCACTTGTACTACGTGCGCGTGTAATTCTCACGTGTGTGCCGGCGCACGTGGATGACAGTGGCGCGAGGGATACGGAGAAAAAGAAGGGAAGAAGGGCAGGAGAGCCCCCACATACATGTCCTCGGGTTTTTTTTTTTTGCCCATCGCCATCATCTCTTTCTCGTTTCATCCCTTGCCTGTGCTTCTCTCGCTACTCCCCCCGCCTTCGCCTTTTCCTACGAACGGTGCTTTGTTTTTTGTTTTTTTTTTCACAGCCGCAAAGCCGTGTAGTAAAGCTGCTGCCTCTCTATTCCCCTCTGTGCCGCCCACGCACTCACACGGCTGCGACACACACCCACTCACCCACCCACCCACACACACACACACACACACGCAGTAATGCACCGTATAAGACTATCTTTTTCTCTCTTGAACTCGTCTCTCCTCTTGCCAATCTCATCCCAACTGCCTCATACGCGTACCTTGCGTGTATGTGTGTGCCTCTCTCTGCGCGGTATTGAGTGAGGTCAAGCAGCGTCGTAGGAAGGGCGCGGGTGTTGCCCTTGTCCTACTCGTCCAGGACTGCGCCGAAAAAGAGGAAGCGGAAAAGCCTCCTTCTCGATCGTTGTTGTAGCCAAAGCGGAAGGGACTAGCAGACGCTGCTCTTCCCACTTCTCGACGAACTCCTCCACACAGTGCAGAGGAACAGAGGCCCCCGCATCCACACGCACACGCGCACACACGCACTTATCCACACACAGCGAGCGACGAGGAGATCATCTCTCTACAGAAGCCGACACGGAACGTTTTCACTTCGTTCTCCCTCTTCCCCCCTCTTTGCTCTTGTGGGCTCCTTTCATTAGACTGCTAGACATACAGAGGCTCCCCGGCGCTAGAGGCGCACCCGGGCATCTTTCTCTCTCTCTCTCTCTTTCCTCTTTTACCTGTGTGCCTGTCTGTCTGTGTCACCCGATTCCTCTGCATCGCCTCGGTCCGCCACTGTCTTAAACTCAAGGTGTGCAGCAACACACGCACACAGACAGACACACTACCATCAGACAAGTCCACTTGGCTGCTTAGTGCGCGGGCCTGTGTGTTTCTGTCTGTCGGATACGCGCAGAATATCGACCTCTTATAGCTTAAGGCACGCTGTACACAGCGTCGGGTGCTGTCCAAACGGGAAGCGGCGTCAGCGGCTGTCAATATGGACGCCTTCAGCCGCAGTAAGTCGTACAGCCAGGCGACCTCAACCTCCACCCCGCCCCCACCGCGTGCCGGGGCCGCCGCACCACAGCAGCAGCACGTCTTCAAAAACATCCTGAAGAACGTAGAGAGCCATGTGCGGGTCATGTCAGCGGTGGAACGGACGGCGACGTCGTCGAGCTACACATCGCTGCGTATTCGCCAGCCGGACAGCGACGGCGCTGGTGGTAGCAGCACTGTCTCTTCATCGCAGGGCCCGCAGAGCAGCCAGTCCACCGCCGAGTGGTCGCAGCCTTTCAACGTCACCCGTGTTCACCGCGGCGGCACGACAGCACGCTTCTACGAGGAGGTGGTGGCGCCGTGTGTGTCAAACTGCACGTCCGGACAGAGCTACGTCTTTCTAGTGAGCGGGCCACCTGAGAGCGGTCGAAGCCAGACCCTCTACGGCAGTCCTCACCACAGCGAGCTAGGCATCGTGGAGCTGGCGGCAGCCGACTTACTGGAGCGAATGTCGTCCCGGGGCAAGGTCATCATGCGTAACCGTCGTGATCGCCCAGATGCCACGGGGAAGGAAAACCAAGCAGTTAACGGCACACAGTCGTCAACCTCCGCCAACAACGGGCGGGAGGATGTGTCAGAGCTGACCGTGACGGGTGGCATCACCGTCACCTACGCCGCCTTCACCACTCGCGGGGGCAAGATGGTTGAGGCGGAGACCAGTGAGCCTGTACCGCTCGTCGAGTTCCCGCCACCTCTGGGACTGGTGCCGCTCCCCCGCATGCGACTGCTCGAGGACGCCAGCAAAGCGGTCCTGCTCCCCGAGCGCAAGCACGTGGATACGTCATGTGTGATCCAGTTCCATGTATACGCGCCAGTAGACTCAACAGGGCGGCGGTCCATGGCGACACTGACCTTCGTCGATGTCGCCGCGATCCGCGAGCCACTGTGCAAGGAAGTGTCGCATCTCATCGACACTGTAGAGCGGGTGGCCGGTGTCTCCACCAGCGGCGGTGACCCCAACTTCAAGGAGACGAAGCTGACGACCTTGCTAGAGCCTGTGCTAGTGGGGTACATCACCCTCGTTTCCATTACCACTGTCAGCGGCCGCGCCGATCTCTACGAGTCCACGTGCACAGCATTGCGCTTCGCCAGCAACCTCAGTCGCATTCACCAAGTTCTCATGCTCATCCACATGAATGCTCCGCGATGGATCTTCGACACAGCAGTGAGCCTGGAGCAGCTGCGGGTGCGCCGTGATCAACTCATGGTGGAACACTACGCCCGTGGAGTATACGATTATTACGAGCGCGCCTCGCGCTGGCTGCAAGCCAACGTGAGCGATGCTGGCGGCAGCGTCGAGCGCCTGCTGCAGGAGACGGCGCATCTTCGCAAGGAAATCGCGCGCTCTGTGGAGGACATAGCGAAGGAGCTGCAGGCAGCCATTGAAAAGGAGGACGCAGACTGCCGGGCTGAGGTGGAGGCGGCGCGGACGGCTTACGAGGCCACGTCGCGACTGTTCGACGAGGTGCGGCGGCTGGACGAGATCATCGCCGCCCAGCAACAGAAGATATCTCAGACGGACATGCAGAGCAGCCAGCGGATCAGCGAGATGCGACTAGAGATATCCACCCTAGAGGCCAAAGCCGGAAACCGCCAACAGCAGATGCAGCAGCTGGAGAAGGAGATAAGGCTCTATTTGCTGAAGAGCGGCGAGGTGGCAGCAACGCTGAGCAAGGAAGCGGAAAACACGCAATATGTGCAGAGTAGCTACGCCATGTCTCACGAGCTGCTGCAAATTGGACGCAAGCGGAAGCGTCTTGAGACTGATTTGGAGCTGGCGTCGCGCGTGGCACAGCGCACGACGGACACAATGCGGATGGATCGTGAGCGGCGCTCGCGCATTTCGCGACTGAGCGCGATGCAGCAGCGCGTTCATTCCCTGCGCGACACAGTGCGCTACTCCACAAGTAACCCGACGACAGCGCCATCGCAGCCCCCACAGCAGCTGTTGCAACGCACGTTGCCTGGGGTGAGTCGCCCCGGCCAGGCTCAGTAGGTGTATGTGTATGTGTGTGTGTGTGTGTGGGTGCTTTCCCCCTTTCTCTGTCTCGTCCTCCCATCCTCCTTCCCCACTTGTACAACTCTTTCTGCCCTTTCTCTTCTTGCACTTTAGATCTTTGTGTCTGATGCGGGTGTCGATGTTCTACCTCCGTTGTCCACGGTCGGCGCACACAGACCCACCCACGCATGTAATGGCAGCATGCGTGGGTGGGTGTGATGCGGCGGATGCGTACGAGTGTGTCTCTGGCGGTGTGCCTGTGAGACACCATGCCATGCACCTTACTTGTATGTCTTCTCTCCCCTTTGACTCCCTCGCCGTCCCTCGTGCGGGCTACTCCTGTTTCTTTTTTTTCCTCTGTTTGGTGTTGATGTGACAGCGTCAGCCTCCCTCGATCTCTACGCTGCCTTTACACGTCATTGAAAGTAAACAGACAAAGGAAAGAGAGCCTCCGAGCGTCAGAAATGCTCTGTCGAGGTGCGGGTGGCTGATGTAGAACTTGTGATGGTGTATGTGTATGTGTGTGTGTGTGTGTATGTGGTGTCGCCCATCATGCGCTCTCGCTCTCGCTGTAGTCTCCCCCTTTCTCCAAAGCGTTGTTTAGTGGATGTCGCACGGAACGTAATTGTGTGCGTCGATGCGCACTCGTGCTTCGGCAGGACTCACTGCCGTCTCCAGAGCTGCTGCTGCTGCCTCTGTGAGGGAAGGCTCTCCGGAGAGAGAGGGAGTGGGGGTTCCTCCACTGTTGAGTATTTATGAAAACTGTCGATCTCTCGCGCCCTCTTCCTGCATTTTCTCTCACCATCGCCTCACCCTCTCTATCTGCCTGTGGTGTGTCACTCCCCTCGCTTTCTGTTTGTCTCGACACTGGTGGCCACCCCCCTCACACTCACTCATACGCGTGCGTTCCTCCTCCTCTTCTGCTATCGCGCAGCTTAACAGACGACTTGGAAAAACAGCGCTTTGGCGTATTGTGTTTGTTGTGCGTGGAGTCACATTTCTTCTCTCTCCCTGTGTGCGTGCATGTGTCTGTACGCACCCGACACTGCGCATCGACTTACCACTACGGCGCCACACTCGCTCCCTTTGCGTTTCAGCGCCAGCGCACGCGCACCCATTAAGTACACGACTCGCGCTCGGGTAGTTGCGGACACAGTCGCCATCGGCTAATCTTGCTGGGTATCCTTAGCTGAACCTTGAGCTATCCTCTAAAGCCCTCTCATTTCATCTCACCCCAAAGCTCCCGAGAGCACTTGCACGCGCTAATACAATACGCAGCCCTGGTGATGCTGCACGAGGCCCATCCCACGTACGACGCTGCACCGCTCGCTGGTTTCGACACGGCGGACGCTGTGGCGGGAGTTATGCTCACCTCCACCGGCAGCGCTTACTCTCCCTGCCAGAGCATTTCACCAGTCCGTCAACAGCAGCAGCACCAGCAGCGCATGCTGCATCGCTGCCTCAGCAACAGCGGCTCCTACATCGCGGCGGTGCGCTGCAGCAGCACACTACCTGTACCGCAGGGAAGTGTTGGCTCTAATCCACTCTCGCCAAAGCCAGCCGCCGGTGCGGAAGGGAGCGCTACTCGGCCTCAGCTGCCCTTTGCGCAAGTTGCTGCAGCTGCTGCTGCGGGCGGGGGCGATCATGAATACTCTCTCCATCAATCGCATCAACAGGAGAAGTTTCCGCTGACGCCTGCCGCCGAGGACTTGTACACGAGATACTGGCAATGAACACGTTGGCGATGGAGCAATGCTACGCTGCGGTTGCAGCCGGCGGTGGCGCTGTTGCTGTTGGCGGCGCTGCCATCGCCAATTCCGCCCCCAGCACTGCCGCTGCCTCTGAGGAGCCTATGAGGATCTTGGGCGAAGCCTACATGCGAGTCGACGAGACTTTTGCCCAGGATATCCCGGCACCGTTACTTGATGAGCTGAAGACCACGACGCTCAACAACATGGGAGTTGTGGAGTGCAACCGCGGCCAGCCGCGGCAAGCCCTCAGCCATTTCGAGGCTGCTCGGCAGTTGGAGGAGAACAACGGTATGGCCTCGCCTTCCATTGCGCTCAACATGTGCGCAGCGTACAACGCGCTGCGGATGTTTGACAAGGCGACGGCTGCTGCGCTGGAGGCGATCGACATGCTGCGATCGTTGGAACTGCAGCGACGGCGCAATCGCCGACTGGCTGCTGCCGCGGCTGCTTCTCTTGACGGCCACGGTGGCGGCGCGATGGATAGTGCCAAGGATGGAGACACGTCAACGATGGACCTGTTGCTCGAGGCCGCTGCAGCGCCGAAGATTGCGGACTCGCAGAACGACGCACTGTGGGGTGCGGCGTGGAACAACTTGGCGGTTGCGCAGATCAACACCGCTCGCGGCTCCAAGGACACGAGTGAGTACACGAATGCGCTGTCCCTCTTCCAAAACGCAATGCGAGCGACGCAGGAGCTGCTCGGGATGCAGCATCCCATGTCGAAGGCAGTCGTCGTAACATTCCGCTCGGTGCGGCGAGCCTTTCGCAAATATGGCGCTTTCAAGCAGCATCGCTCGCTGCTGCGTGCGCCCTTGCCGCCGGTGGACCCTCGGGAGCAAGAGTGGGAGGAGGCACAGGGGGAGGTGATGCCGGGGCACACCCGTCACGGCACCCTTCTGCAGCAGAGGCAGCAGCTGACCATTACGTTTCGCGGCGAGGTGACAGGCGGACAGAAGATGGTGGAGCGGCTCGACAGCACCCCGTACCCCGGTGCCGTCGCACACCCATATCAGAGACAGCAGCGCATGGAAGGCACGAGCAGCGGTCGCGGCACCACCGCCGCCGCGACTGGTAGCCGCCGCAGCCGCTCCAGCAAAGGGAGGCAGCCCAAGACGCAGACCGGCACGTCGCAGCTCCTACGCAACATACCTCTCAGTAGCACACTCTCTCTCGCTAGCGCCGTGTACGGCAATCCGCACCCTCTTCTCTACTCACCACCGCCGTCGGGCCAGTGCAGGGAGTCGGCCCCACTCTTCTTCCCGGACAGCACACGTATGGCGTTTAACCAGTACAATGGCCCCGTCGCCACCGACTCGAGCCACCAAAGCCACGACCAGGGTCAACACGGTCACCCCATTAGCAAACGCGGCCCCGCAACATACAAGGATATGAGCAGGAGGAGCAAGTCCAGGACAACAGGGAACCACTTCTCCCAGACGGCCCCAAGCTCCTCGCGCAGTTACGTGCAGGGCAGCGCGGCAAGTGCAGCCGCAGCGTCCTCTCCACTGCAGCCTACTCGTCCACCAGTGTCCAAGGTGTTTCCACCTATTGGTGTCAGTGCTTCTACTGGTGCTGTAGCCGTTACTACTGCCGCCTTTGCGGAGTGTGGTAAAGGGCATGGAACTGCACCTGGGGTCGTTCCTTTCAAGCATGCCACCAGCCTCGTGAACGACACGTTCAACAGCGCAGCCATCACCCCCGTCTTCATGCACCATCCACCTCAGCGGTCGTCGACAATGGCCTCATCGGCGCCGTATAGGTCGACGCGGACTTCTCCTCCGGCGGGTGTCCACAGCGGCCCCGCCGCCACGGCACATTTGCATCAGTCGAAACTGCTGCTTTTGGCCACGCCGTCGAGCACCGTGAGCCCGACGACGACGACCACCACCACTTACTATCCGCTCGAAGTACCATCAGGGACAGTAGCGAGCTCTGCGGGGCACCGTGAGCTGACGATCACATCGGTGACCCCGCCACCCACTATAGCTGACACCGGTGACCCAAGCGCAGGCACTCACGAGCTGTTCCGAGGGATGTGGGTCACCGCCGATCCGCACTACGTGCACCGCGGGCCGCGCGTGTTTGGCCGGCCGGCGTACTACACCATCGCCACGACGCTGGACGTGACTGAGGATGGTGTGAGCGGTGACGGTAGTGCCGCAGGCGCTGGGACGGGCGCTACGGCTTTGACGACATGGACGGACTCGACACCATGTCCAGTGCTGCCTACGCTGACGTACAGCACCAGCGACAGCGAAGAGGACAACAGTATCGTGGGTGAGGGTGGCGATGAGTACGACGCGCCGGATGTGCAGCATCGCATCTCTGTCTCCACCGATGCGAAGTCGTCGTCTGTGTCGTCGCCGACGAACATGCTCGCGGAGACATCGCGGATGACGGAGTAGCAGAGTGTGTGTTCGCGCATCCCATGCAGTGAGATGAGATGAACGTCTCTCTCTCTCTGCTTGCCTACTACTGCTGTCTTCCGCCGCCATTGTTGCTACTGGTGATGTGCAACGTTGAATGACGCTGCGTCGTGTGCCATGGCGGTTGTCCTGTGTGCTCGTGTACGCACTCTGGATGTGTTGTCTTTTTCGTTTTCTGTGCTCTACACATCATCGTTAGCAACATCCGCATCAGCACCATCCTCGAGCATGTGTGTCTGTCTCTCTCTGTGGCTATGTATACCAGGCGTTGTTGGTAGTATCTGTGCTTGTGTGTGTGTGTGTGTGTGTGTGAGTGTGTGTGTGCGTGTGTCGGATGTACAGTAGTCATGTATCAGGCGTGTTTCTTCTCCTCATGGATCAAGCGGAAGGGGCGGGCGGGCGGGCGGCTGTGTCTACACCCCACTCCCCCTTCTTTTACTGTCCACCCTTCTCTCTACTAATCTTCTCACGCTCCTCTGTTTTGCTTGAACCTCTTCGTGCTCACCTCACGTATCAGGACCGCTAGACCACCCCTCCCTCCCTCCACCAGCGACGATGCGCACACACCCAAGTCCTCTCTTCCTCTCTCCCCTTCTCGCTGTGTGCCTGCATATATGTGTGCGTGTGTGTGTGTCTGGCGTATCCCTATGAGGAAGGGGTGGTCTCATGTACATCTTTTACTTTGCGTGTGCTGACTGAGAGGGACTGACTGACAGTCCCTCTCCCTCTGACTGCCTGCCTGTTTCTCACGCCACCCTAGACTATCCACACTGACGTACACCCACACGCGATGTGTTGCTCTCTGTCTCTTTCTCCCTCGCTGTGTGTATGTGTCTACCGGTGTCGCAGTTGGCCTACTCATCAACCGCAAAGGTGTGCGTACAAACGAGGATGACAACGTCAGTGGCTGACGGTGCTGGCCTTTGTGGTGGGTGGGGGTGGATGACTGTGGACTGCGGCGTAGTGACACCTTCCCCCCTACCTTCCGCAATACATCCTGCCTCCTGCTCTTTGCCAACCGAGTCTTGACGTTTCCATGGAGTCCTCTCTCTTTCTCTTGATGTGTGCGTGTACGGACGCGTACTCCGGTGAAGGTCTCATGTGTGCCGGTTCGACTGTGCAGCAAGAGAGCACATCTGCATGTGTTTCTCTCAGCCTTTCTTTCGTTTCCGCCTTAGTGTATACGCGTGGACATGAAGGGTGTGTGTGTGTGTGTGTGTGGTGTGTGTGTGTGTGCACTGGTGACTGTCACAAACGCCCCCCCCCCCCCTGTGTCTCTCCTCCCCCACCCATTCCCCACACTGACCTCCCCCTTCTCATTCTCTCATTCTCTCATTCTCTCATTCTCTCTTTTTGCCAACTCGCAGGGCCACACACCTACAACCGCCTCCAGTCACATGAACGCGTCATGCAGTGGCCTTATGTAGACTACACCTGCCGCACACACCTCCTTTCATACAGTTCGTGCCCGTACGGCGCGCTGCATGCGCATGAGAGGGACTGCGTGTGTGTGTGTGTGTGTTAGTCTGTCGCTGGGTGTCTTGCGCTTTCTTTCCCGCAAAGGCTCTCCTGTTTCCGCGCACTTGTAGCACCGACACACACACACACACACACACACACACACACACACACACACGCCAGAACCGAAGCAACGTGCATCACCGGCTACCTAACCAGGGAGAAAAAAAGGAGATGTGGCTGACCACTAAGCAGCCGCTTTCCGCCATCTCCGCGCATCAACACTACTTGAGCACATCATCCTCGCCCTCCAGCGCCTTGAGTGAGTCGAGTGATGGCGACACCAGCAGCGGTAGTGATAGCTACTCTTACTATTCTGAAGGATTCGGCTCCTACCGCTCCGCGTCCTCCGTGTTGACTTCCTCTTGGGTCGCAACGACCACCATTGCAGGCACGACAGCCAGCACCTTCTCAGCCGTCTACTCGTCTTCCACGAATGCGTTCTCGGATGCGCCGACACCAACGTCGGTGGACTCGTACCCCTTGGTGCCGACCAGCTGCGCAGTGACCCGCTCCGCTGTCTCCAGGCGCGACGCCGTTGGTGACAACGCTGCTATAGGTGTCAGTGGCCTTGCCGTCTGTAATCACCATAACAAGCAAGTGCCGGCGGCGCTGGCACGGCAGACAGACTCCGCTGCCATGGCGATCACCACCTTCAACGGTGTCATAGTGAGAAACACCGGCGCGCTCGTGCGCACGCGGCGGTCTCGGAGCGGCTCGCCCTCGCCGCTCTCCGGCACCGTTGCTGCTGCTTCTGTTGCTCCAGGGAAGTCGTCTATGTCGATTGTGGCGCTGTCGCCCGTCTCTAACCGTGCCGCGGTGAGTCCTTACTACTCTGAGGACGAGCAGGTGCGCCACCTGTGGACTCCGGTAGTCTGCGACGCCATTGCGCACACGCGCAAGAAGGGGAGCGGTCGGGGTAGGTTGGCACTCAGTGTGCTGGACAGTATCCGCACAGTCCCGATAACGGTGCCACCGTGGCCTGAGGAGGTGCAGCGACACGGTGAAGAGGACATCCTGCGATGTCCGAGCCACCTCATGTTCCACAGCGCGCTCAGTCCGTCACCGGTGCGCCAGAGCGACAGTGCTGTGGCCGAGGAAAAGGACGGTAAGGGGAAGGGGGACAGGGGAGAGAGGGCGGAGGTCCACGCCGCCACTGCCGCACACGCACGCAAGACCTCTTTCATTTCCTGTGGTTTCTTCCACTGTTGCCGTGAAAAGGCGCCGCGCAAAGCCGACAGTCGTGCGGTAATGCGGCAGCGGGCGCACTATCATCTGCGTAGCCACCACGTGCCGCTGGTGAACTTCCGCACGACGTGCGAGCACGACAGTCCGATGGAGGGCGTCCGCAACGTGTTGCCGAGCGTCGAAGAGACTGTTGGTTATCGCAGTCTCGAGGACAACATGATGGGCACTGAGGCGTCTCTGAAGAAGCTGCAGAAAGGAATGCAGCCACGAGACCGAACCACCAGCAGCTTGCCCTTCAAGATGTCATACGCCCTTGACCACCGAGCCGGCAGAGGGCCGGACGGAGCCGGGCAGTCTACCTTCATGTGCAACGGCGACCCGAAGAGCTTCTGGATGGTACAGCTGCACGAGCGTGCAAGCTTGCGCCTCGAGCCAGTTGAGATCGCGGCGTACAGCTGCACATGACGAGGGTGAGAGAGAAACAACGCAAGGAAGGAGTGGTAAGGGAGGGGGGGGAATGGACTGGAGAGTGTGTGGTCGCGCGCTCTGTGTATGTGTGTATACGATGAGGGGTGTCGTACAGGCATAAGCAGAGAAACTGACAGCACTCTCCTGAGTCACCTTCTCGCCAGCGTGGTTTCTGTACCCACGGCCTTGCGCGTGTGTCTCCTCTTCCTACTCGATCTAACTGTTCCTTTTCCTGTAGATCAACTGATCAGTCGTGAACGCCACCACTTCTCCCTGCTCATGTCTTTGTCCACGTGCGCGTGCTCGTGTATGTCGATTAGTACACCCACTCACCCTCTCTCTCCGTATGTTATACACCTGCACCCATACCACTGCATCTCTCTTGTAGGTTTGTCCAGGTCTTCAATCTCTCTTCGTCCCTCTCTCCCTGATGCTCCTCCATCATTAACATCATCACCCCGCTTCGACTCCCTCGCGCGGTTTTCGCGCTCTCTCTCTCTCCGTTTCGCTTTCCCACGCTCACTCTTAGCCTTCCCCAGCCCCTCCTCCGGCCGACCCACGCCTCTCTCCTACCCCACGTGCTGGATGAGTTTTATCGGCTCATAGTCGCTGCTCCATTCACCCTCGAGCGTCTGATTGTGCACCGCCTCACTCCTCCGTTTTGCATTTCCTCGTGCGCGTGTGGGAGGACGCTGGTGTGCAGCGCGTGATGCGATAGGCTGGCGCGGTTGTTGTGGTGGCCTGGGGGAGGGTCTATTGGCTGAGCAAACGAGCGAGCAGGCGGAGAAGACACGAAAGAAACGCGCACGTGTGTGGTAGAGAAGGATAGACTGGGCGAGTGAGGAGGTGAGCGACAAGGGCCATCATTACTGTGCACCCCCGCACTTCTCTTCCACCAGGATAATAAACGAAGACACGACCACCGCTCGCCAACCGAGCAAGTTTGCGTGTCGGTGGGGAGGAGGGGGGGGGAAGGAGAGAGAGAGAGAGGCCAACTTCCGTATTAGGATCCGCTTTGCCTCCCATCGCGGTGTGTTTGCACATCGACAGTTGCCGCGGCTCTTCCACCCATTAGAAAAAGAAAGTGAATGGTAGGCACGGAGACCACGCAGGATGGGAGGAGGGGGAGAGGTGAGAGACAGTGCTGTCACACTGCCAAACTCGCGCGCGGTCTATACCAGGGACCTGTTCGAGCCGCGTCATTGTCTTCTCCTTGCCACAGCTGGAATTGCAACGCGTGCCGGCGCTGATGATGAGGGCCAGCCGATCAATGCAACTACTCGCGCCTCTGATAATGAAGCCCTCCGCTGCTTTACACCCACCCACCCACCCACACCTATCCACACTCATTCATCTCCATCTCCTCCTCGCTCTCCGCTTCCTCTCGTCCTCTCCTACGCACACACACGCACGTACAGCTGCGTTGCATATCTTGTGCCCCCCTCCCCTTCCTAGCTTTTCTTCCTCCCTCTTCCCTTCCCTCTTCTTGGTGGCACCACCGCGGTCTGCTGCGGCGTGTGCGTGCGTGTGTGTGGCGCTTCTCTCCTCGTGGGGGCTGAAGGTACTCCTATTAGGCGATCTTGTCACTTACAAACGGAGCACGTGGTTGCCTGTGTGCCTGCTTGGCTCTTCTCAGCTCTTTCTTCCCCCTCTTCGCTCTATATTGTTTGTGTTCGATACACACGCACACACACGTCTGGGGGCAGCGGGTGGAGTAGCCCTCTCCCCTCCCTCCCTCCCTCCCTCCCTCCCTCCGTCCCTCTCTTTCCCCGTTGTGCGTGCGTGTGCGTTTCTTTTAGCCACCTCTGCTTTCACTTTATTCATCCCCCCCTCTCTCTCTCTCTCTTTCCAGCAGACCATTTCTGCTCATCTTCGAAGCCACCATCATTGTCATCATCGCGGCTGTGTCGTCATCGATACTGCTGGTGCTCTTGTTGGCCTCGATTTTGTGTCTGCTTGTGTTTTCGACGAAGAGGGGAGAGGGGAAGGTCTGTCACTGCCTTCCAGAGTAGCGAAGGGTGCGTCCCACGCACTACCGACCCTCCACTTCTTCTCTCCTTATTGTTCTCCTTCTCCCTCCATCTTCGTGTCTGTGTTGTCTGTTGGCTTCATTTCTCTTGTGTGCTTCCAATCTCTCTTCGTTCTCTTCGTGGAGACGTTTGCGGCTGCGTTTCTCTCGGTCCACCCCACGAACGCCATTATCGCCGACGTCAACCTTTCCAACCTCGCCTTTCCCCCTCTTATTCATCGAGAAGCCACTCGTTGGCGCAGAGGCGAGGTGTGAAGATGCGCCGAATGTTAGTGGTGCTCTGCGCCAGCGGTGACCCGTATCATGTGCCATCGCTTGCACGTGTCGCATTGTTCCCGCTGCATCTCGACCCGCCAACGAAGCAACATCGCGAACTATTCCGGCTGCTGCTCGGTGCGCCAGATCTCGCTGCTGCACCGCCGATGGCGTTCTCTGCTGCATCAAAGCCCCATTCACCATCATCGAACATCTCTAGTGCTGCGCAGATGGCGGCGACCGCGTGGTCGTCCTCTTCCTCTTTCCTCCCTCCGCAGTCGTCTTCTGCTTCTCCTGGGTCTTCATCAGACGCCGGGGTGACTTCCTATGCGAAGGCGATCCATTCCGGCATCGCTGCGCGGGTGCAGAACATATTCGGTCGCTCCACCAAGGGGACAGTAGGTATATCATCGTCGTCACCGGTGGAGCAGTCCGGGTCCAGCGACGAGTGGCAACATGACCTGCAATTCATGGGTCGTCAACACCAACGCCGTCCTCCAGCAGCTCCAGTTTCAGCGACTTGGACCCCATCTCCTGCGGCACCTCGTCACCGTACTGGTACATGGAGGCGTTCGCGACGAGCCTGCGCGAGGACAGTCAGCTGGCGCCCTTTGACGACATCATCCTTATCCCCAACACCCGTCACCCTGTCAGCCTGCGCCAATCGACGCACCTCGCGGCGCTAGCGGTGCTTGCTGCGCGCGGCTTGGCCCGCGTTCACGTCGACTTCACTGCGCTGGAGCACCCGGACGAGTCGATGCCCATCGTGTACGACCTCATCTGCCGCTACCCCAACAGCGTGCTTGTCCACTGGCTGCATGATGCGTACGAGGTACTCAACTGGAGCCACTTCGCCGACTTTAAGTCGACAGTGCCAATGCTGCTTCTGCAGACGCAGAGCTACCCACCTAAGGCGCTTGAGCGACAGCGACCGGCGGGCAGTGTATCGCGGCTCACGTCACGACAGTATCACTCACCCATCGGCCAGTACGTGCGCAGTCCGGAGGAGGCGGACTACTACCGACGTGCAGAGCGCTTCATGAAAGCTGCATCCATGCACCGCCGATGCAACCCAACGCCGATGATGATGGCAACAGCGGACCGTAGCGATCCAGAGAGCAGCATGGAGATGCGCTGCGAGAGTGTCTCGCTGGTGGATCGCGAGTCAGACTACTTCGATGACGTCCCCAACGTGCCGCGGCGGCGGCGTCAACTTGACAACGACGTGTCGGACAGCGGCTCCAAGGAGCGCAAAGAGTCTCTGCCACCGAAACACGCGAAGGTGCGGGCCCGCTCACCGCTGCTGCGCGGCGGCGACACGACGACGCGGACAGCCTCCACGGCCTCCACGTCAGTCACCGCTGCCACCACAGGAGGCCCCACGACAGTCCCGAAAAGGGGACTCTCACGGAGGCGGATCTCGCCTGTGCACGAGGAGCTGGGGGTGAGCTACGTGAACTGCGCTAAGGGTCGCTGGTGGAACACGCCTGGCGGCCGTGGCGATGATGAGGTGGAGGTGAGCCGCTCGTACTGGAGCTCCACCAGCAGCAGCTGGCTCGGTGGCGGCACTGCATCATCCGCCACTCTGCCGGACTGGATTGCGGAGGAAGGAGTGACAGCGGCGGACCACGAGTGGAGGAGGTGTCAGCACAGCGATGGCAGCGACGGCAGCAGCATCGATGCCGCGGTTGCCGCAGCCGAGCTTCACGACGACGGTGACGTCTTTGAGACAGGCGGCCGTTCGGGCGTGAGTGATGGCGGGCTGCCGAAAGTGGACACGGTGGTGTCTGATGACGGCTTTGCGCTCTCGGTGAATGCCCCGACGGATGAGGGAGCCGACGCCGGTGTCCTTCGAGCAGGCACGACAGCGGCCAAGGTGGCTGGTGTGGTGTCTACAACGTATAGCACGGGTACAGCGTCCGTCGTGCCCACCTCGCCGGGCGGCCAGGAGACCGCCAACGAAGACACCCGCGAGCATTTTCTGGCGAGCAAGATAGAGGATGTGCATGCCGAGCTGAGCCGCATGTTGCGGTCGGCCAGCGCCGCCGCTGGCACCGTCGTTGCTGCAGCAGGCGGCCAATCCTCTCATGGAGCAACAGCAACGGACAGGTCAAACTCTACGTCGAGCCGGGCGTCGAAGACGCATGACAGCGTTGTGGCCCGTTTCGTCATCCGCAGTACTGCCCGCCCCTTTGGCGCTGCGGATGCTTCTTACGAAGAACACCAGCCGGCACGTCGTCGCAACCGCACCGTGCGCCAGCTGATCGACGAGCTCTACCCGCCGCGCGCTTATGCCTCGGTGGGCGCTTCGAACAGCACGAGTGCCGTGTCCGCGACCACAGAAGCCGGCATGGTGGGCGAAAGCGACGCATTTGGCGCCGAGTTATCGCTGCTCTCTTCCTCGTCGCACTTGGCGCCAAAGCCCAGTGTGGGGCCGCAGTCCTCGGCGACTGCAGTACTGTCGAACGACTGCAACGACAGTAGTCACAACTGTGAGAGTGGCGACAGAAATGGAACCAGTGGCAGCGCGTTCGTGGACATTAGCGCGTGGATGGACGCGCCGATGGTGGAGGTGCACCCCATTACGCGGAGCACCGGTGCAGATGTTCGGCAGGCGCTTTGGGAGCAGGAGATCAACCCCTCTTTCATTCTAACTGACTGCGTGCAGCGGTACGTTGAGGGGCACGGCCTCTACCGTGACCCCCGCAAAGCAACGGCTGCCTCTCGCTATGGTAGCGTCGGCGTCAGCAACGACTATGGAAACGGCACCCGCAGCGGCAGCAGTGGCTGTGGCGGCGCCTCCGGACTGGACGGCAGCGCCGGGGCGGCTGGACAGATGAGTGGCGCCGATGCCGGGTTCCGTGACTCGGCAACTGTGGGCACCGGTGGGACTGGTAGCGGCTTTGGCGGCGGCATAGGCAGCAGCACCGGCAGCAGCATTGGCATCCGCCGCGTCGTCGCTTCACGCGATACTGCCACGCTCTTCTTTCCTGGTCTCATCCCTCGGCTAGAGCTTCACTACGATAGCAACAACCTTCTTGCGCGGGAGCAGTTTGAGAAGCTGCGCATCTTCCAGTGCCAAGACGGCGAGGAGCCAGACCTGATTGTACCTATCGGTGGCGACGGGTACATGATGCACTGCATTCGAAAGAACTGGCGCCGCTTTATCCCCTTCTACGGGGTCAACGCCGGCCACGTTGGATACTTGCTGAACAGTCGCTCCACCTTGGAGGAGCTCTTCTCCTCACCGCTGAAGTTGCACTTCACGACAATGCTCTATTGCCAGGCTGAAAAGGAGGGTGACACTGGCGAGCGGATGTTACTGTCAGAGCTGGCATTCAACGATGCCTGGGTGGAGAGGTCGAGCGGACAGACGGCGCTGATCCGCATTCTCGTCAACGGGCAGGAGCGCATTCGGCGGCTGCGTGGCGACGGCGTGCTTGTCTCTACGGCTGCCGGTAGCACAGCCTACAGTCAGGCTCTAGGCGCGTCCCCTGTGCCGGTTGGTGCCCCACTAATTCAAATTGTTGGCAGCAACGTTGTGTCACCCGCGCAGTGGCGGCCGGCCCACCTCGATCAGGAGGACCAGGTGGAGTTTGAGGTCATCGACAGTACAAAGCGCCCATGCCGCTGCTACGTCGACTCCGTTGATGTTGGCAACGTGACACGCTTGCTCGTGCGGTCCAGTCGAGTCGCCGGTGTGACCCTCGCATTTTCGAAGAGCTGCGACCTGCAGCACAAGTTATATCAGATGCAATTCCCCAAGACGCTGTGAAGCGCGGGTGGTGGTGGTGGTGGGAGAGGGGCCGTATGTGTGTGTGTGTGTGGGTGGGTGAGGACGGAGGAAAGGAGGCGAGAGCGACGTGGCGTAGGGTTTCGGGGAGGGGATGGATGAATTGCAGGCGCTTCTGCACATGGCCTGTCTGTCTGTCTGTGTCTCTAACGTGTGTGCATGTGTGTGCCACTACGACGGGTGGTATCCACAGAAGAGCCGCACTATACCATTTGTATTGTACCCGCTCCCGCGTCGGTCGACCCACCGCGCAGCGACGCTTTTCCTCGGAGGCCTCGTTGTACTCCGCAAACGATCTGATCCCTCTGTTTCTTGGCCCATCCTGTGGGCAAGATGCTCACCGTGGATCTCTGCCGCTGCCTTCTCTTTCTGTGTCTTCGCGTCATCCCTCAGCAACAAACCCACGCCCACACACCCACCCACACACAGTGCTCGCGACACCCGCACATGTGGCCATAATCTTATTTGCTCTTTCATCGCCCCTTTGTGCGGTTGTATTTCATTCACGATGTAGGGTTATTCCTCTTTCCTCTGGATTCCGTTCTAGTCGGTGTGTCGCCGTGCGGCTTCTCAGCCCCCCCCCCCCCCCTTAGCTTGTGAGGGGGCAAGGCTACCGACACGCCACTTTGCCCGGTGGTTTCGAGCAGATGGCGCCGTCTACACGACTTCAGAGGAAAGAGGGCCCTCACCCCTAAGTGAAAGCACACTCACGACAGTGCACGAGTGTGCCACGGTCCGTCGTATCAGTAGCGTAATCGCTGCGTCTGTTTCCCACAGCAAAGATGTTGGTGGTCTGTTCCACCAGGGCCCAGGGCTAGGTTACCTCTCCTCCCACCCCCCCACTAGCGGGGGAGGGGACGTGGCCAGGTCCTGACCAAAAGCCTCTCTAAAGAGCGAATGAGTCCTACAAGCGCAGCCAAAACGCGGCAGAATTTGTCCTCCCAAGTTGTGAAGGAATACTGAAGAAGCGCATGCGACTAGCGCAGTGGGTGACGGCTGTGTGCATCACACTCCTTCATTCCTTCGCCTTCTCTCTCTTCACCCAACGTGCGACAACATGCGCGCAGAGAAGAGAGGTACCCAACGCGTTCTCTTGTTTTCCCTCCTGCTCAACCCCTCCTCCCCCGCTTTCCCCATTCTGCCCCTGTGCATGCAGAACCACCTCTCTCTCTCCCCTCTGCTCTCCTCGCTGCCAAGCGCGCTTCTGCGCATAGGAAAGCGAGGACTGTTGCTGCTACGCTTATCACTGCCGGCGCTACTGTCGCTCACACCAACAGCATCTACGCTACTTTCTTTCCCCCTTTCCCCACCCCCTCGTGGCGCACCATTAGTTTCTCGTGCGGGAGAGTATGTGTGTGTCGTGGTAGGCAATCCCACCACTTACACTCTCGCTCTGTCTGTCGCTCTCTCACGACAGGCTAGAGCGCGCCATCCACGGCCGCTGCCAGAACGCGCACACCCCGCACACATCCAACATAAACTTCACGACACATTTCTTTCGCTTGCTGCTTCGAGTGCACACATACAGACGCCAGTATAGATAGAAAGGTGGGCGACGGGGACTTCGACGGCTGCACCCGCACCCGCCCCCGTCACTCTTTGGCTCCGCTTTGTACTCTCTTCTTGCACGCAACTCATTTTCAAGAAGCCTCTTGCTTCTGTGACCGTGCCAACTTGCATCTGGCACTGCTACTGGCAAGCGTCGTCACGGCAGAGCACACGTATCGCGCTGCTGAACTCTCATCACGGGGGGGGGTGTAGTCTCGTGCTTCTCTGGGTTTAGCCACTTAGCCGAAGTTTTTGCCAAGGTGCGAGTGAGTGCCCCCCTCCCTCTCCCGAAGCACAGAAATGCACACCCCAGAGCCGCGGCTCCGTCACAGCGGCGGCGGGGTCGCGAGCCCCACACCTCATGTCAGCTCGAGCAACGCAACGCCGACGCCGCGGGCTGGTTTTCTGCGCCGAGGTGGCAGTGACACGCTACACGATGCCATCGCTGCCGGGCCGTCCGTCCTGTTCGACGAGGAGACAGGCACGGCTGTGGCCGTCTGTGCCTCTCCGCAGCCCAGCCAGCTCACGCAGAAGCAACAACTGTACGCCGGTCAGACCCGGCTGCCGCGCCAGCGCCCACGTTTCCACACCGTGCAGGATCTTGACGTTGCGCTGAACCAAGCCATTGAAGGAAAGATCACCAGCCGCAACGCGTGGGCCAGCAAGGAGGCCAGCGACCTCCTGGAGGGCATCACTCACACCATCGAGACGACGCTGGATGCTGCATCGACTGATGACTACTCTGGTTTCGCTAAGGCGGCAACAGTTGTGGAGGGTTGCTCGAAGGTATGGACGAGCCGTGTGGACAGCACCTATCAACGGAGCAATCAGATGGTCCAGCGCCTGCTGCGCAAAGACGACGCGTCCGGCAAACCGCCGACAGGCGACGGAGACGACGAAAGATGGCGAGGAGGGTGATGTGCAGCAGCGCCCGAAGAGCCGTTCGCGTAGCGTGGCCGCTGCGTCTGCGTCTGCCGCTGCCACGCGCACCCTGGCAATGGAGGCTACGGAGATCAATCTGGATAGCAAGAGCCGCACGGCGCTCACGCAGACCGGTGTCAATGCGCAGTTCCGCGCGATTACCTCGAAGTTCGATCAAGGTAACGCGCAGGGACTTCTCATGAACAATGCCCGATGGGCCGGGCCGGCAACATCATCTTAGACGTGGATTACTCTGTCCTGCCCGTTTCAGCGGCTGTGAGTGGTGGAAGTCGCCAGGGCAGCCACCGCATATTGGGCACCAACTCCCCACCGCTATCGAGGAACAGCGGTGCAGAAGGCCAGGAGAATCAGGGGGAGCCGGTGGCACCCTCGCGCGTGTCGCAGCACGCCGCTGTTGAGCTCGACACTGCCGTGTACGAGACTGTCACTGATTTGCCCCCGTACCGGGGTATGATGGCAGCTGTGTCGCCTACTGACCAGCTCAGGAGCGCCCGTGACTCCGAGTCCTTCCCGCAGACATGTGACAGCACCGGCGGAGCCAGCTGTGCCGGCGATGCGCGTGGCAGTCAAGCAAGCGCAATCGATCCGCTGCTGCTCCTTCCGCACGTCTCACCGCAGAAGCAAGAGGTGAGTGACCTCGCCCGCTTATCGCTCAAGTCCAACACATGTGAGGGCTACAACAGCAGCGGCCCCTTCGCTGAGGGGGCCAGCGAGGGTCGCAGCCGCATCACCTCTCACAGTGACTGGACGGTGCCCGCTACTGCTGGCGGCGATGCAGTAAAAAGCCCCTACGACAGCCAGCAGGAGCAGGAAGTCGAGGGTGAGTTTGCCACACGTGGCAACGGCGACAACAACGGCGCTGATGGTGATGACACCGACTTCGGTGATTGGGGTGGTGCAGGCGACGATGACGATGGCAGCGGGTACAACAATATGGCAGACATCAGCTCCCGCACTGGCAGTGACGGTGCCGACCGCGGCGCCGAGGCGCGCCGTCTTGTGTCAGGTACTGCAGAGATGGAGCTGATCGACACTCTTTTCCACGGCCACACTCAGCTGGCTCTTGAGGCAGAGGACCCAACATCGTGGTGCCCGCTAAGCGAGGTCTCTGCGAACCCGCTGGTCGGCGTGCAGGGGCTTTCGGAGCTCTCTCGGCTGCACCGCGAGCACCGCTTTGCACAGTCGCAGAAGGGCACCGGCAGCGATGACGCGGCCCGAAATTGGAATCGTGGCGAGCGTGGAACCAACTGGAGCAGCTCAGTCGGCGTTCAGCTAGAGCCACCGTCAAAGCGCGGGCGCAAGGAGCGCACTGTGGTCTTTCAGTTGCCACAGTCGCCGTCGTGTGGGCAAGGGGCTGGCGCCAGCGGCGCCGCCTCCGCGACTTCCACGTTCGCGACGGAGGCGAAGGTACTCCTTGACGACAGTGCGCTGCGCCAGGCGACTACCGCCGCTCGCAATATCACCCCGCTTGGCAAGCAGCTCCTCTTGGCGAAGAATGCTCCACAAGAGGTGCTGGCCTACACGCAGAGCGCTGTGCAGCGCACCAAAGCGGAGCAGGCGGGGCTGGTGTTACCTGAAGCACCGATCCCAGGGAAGACGATCCCGTCGTACATGCCGTTCCCAGTGCACACGCAAGACTACTTCCAACCATTCTGCACTTCTCTGGCTCACTGGAATCTGTTGCGCAAGTCCGCGACAGGTCGCCTCCTCGACAGCACCGCACGTGCTCGCAACAACGAAGGACCGTCGTCGTCATCCGTGATGGCGGGGGGCAACCACAGCGGCATTACTGGTGACTGCAGCAGCCACAGTGGCCCGGCACGACGCACTGGCGGCTACTTCAGCACCGAAGCTCTGGACGAGGACACGTGCGGTGGTGTTGGCGTTCGGTACGGCGACGACAACATGCCGGTGGAGTTCTTCCCTGGTGGAGCGGAGGTGGAGGCGCAGGATGGCGGTGAGGCCGGCGGCGACTACGCTGACTACGCCGAGCTCTACGGTCCCGACGACGACCACAGCGACGAGGAGGAGCGCCGTTACGTGCAGGGTGGCATCCGCAGCTCTGCGGGTGCGAGCCTTATCGGAGAGATAGAGCTAGCCGCAGTAGCCGCGGCCGCGACAACATCTGCGACGGCCTCTGGCGGCTCCTCGATGCGCGGCAGCGGCACTGGCAGTGATGCCCTTCTTGCCGACCCTCTCGAGCTCCTGAAGGTGCTGAGCCCACCCGAGGCGACCATACCGAACCAGGTGGACGTGGTGAAGCTCCGGCAGCTCATGTGGGAGGCGCTGCAGGGGCATCTGGCGGCGAACCAGGTGGAGAAGGCCGTTGACCTCGAGACGCTGCGCACCGGCGGCGCCGCTGGGACACTGCAGACAGCGGAGGAAGACGGGGGTGGCGACACCTCCTCGCGGACAAACCGCAAGGGAGCGGTGGTAAAGGCGCATGCGCAGGCAGCTCTCAGCATGATTCGAAAGCGCGCACGCACGGCGGACAGCGGCGAGGGCGCGCAGTCAGCGGCCTGCAGCAATGACGCCGTAGCGGGCCCTTTCTTTCATAGAGAGTCGACGGTGACTGACGTCGTCGCCACCACCGCCGCTGCTGCTGCCGCTGCTGCGACGCCGGCGGGGGTGGCACCCGCGCGGTTTAGCGACATTGTCCGCTCTGTCCTCCCCCATATCTCAGCCGTGTCGTCTACCAACACGCTTTCACCCGCCTTTTTCTTCTTCTCTATCCTCTTTCTGGCGAACGAGCACAACGTGGTGCTGCAGAGCGTTGAGAGCTTGGATGACTTGGTGGCCTGCGGCATCGTCGGCCGCGTCGGTGAGTGATAGCGTGCCTGTGAGCCTCTTCCTCCCTCTTCTCGTCATGTAGTCTCTCCCTCTGTGCACGCGTGTGTGAAGTGCAGTGCATGCCACAAGGCACCGTGGAGCTGCATGGTTTGGGCTGGGAGAGGAGCTGAGGAGGCCGGCACTGTAGACATGTGCTGTGGGCATGCATGCCGCTGGTAGGCACACACACACACACACACACACACACGCTTCTATTTTTCCCTTTTCTTCTCAGAGCGCATAGAGACACTTTGCTGAACAATGCAATGCCCACCTTCGTGCAAGATGAGATGGTCGAGGAAGCGGGGATTCTCTCGTCAAGTGTGGTGAATCTGCAGATCTGCGAACGCCCCCGCACACACGGTTTAGTGATACTGCGCGCCGCTCCTGCCTGTGCTGCTGCTCTGCGTTGTGGAGCGAATACACTACAAGGTGACGGGTGGGTGTGAAGTAGCACGTTGCTATTGAGTAGCTCACTGCGTGTGCGACTGTGTGCTGCTATGATTAGCATTCCAAACATGGATGGACAGCGTATCGCCGCTTACCTCTCGTCTCTCTCTCTTCCTCTCCCTACGCTCCTGCGGGGCTGATGAGGCGCTTCCACACCGTACACCCCGTGTCTCTCCTCCTCCCCCCTTTTCCCTTTCCCTTTCGTTCACCATACCACTTCAATTCCTGCAACCACGCCAGCTATAGCAGCTATGTGATGGGCCGATGTGCCCACACAGACACACAGAGCCATACATGCATGTATACACGCCTGACCACACAGGGATAGCCAACCTGCAAATTGTGGAGAGGGTGACGAGCAGAGGAGGAGGGATACGACGCTACGGACAACGTCGCCCGCACCAGCCTGTCTCTTTCTCAGCGTTGCGGAAAGGAGGGGGTGCGTGACCGCGTACGCACACACGCGCACCCCATACACACAAACTGGGGGCTCTCACCTCGTATGTGGTTCCATGTCATACATCCCCCGTAACCATTATCTCGTCGTCCACGATGCCATTCGAAGGCTTCTCGGCCCCAATGCACAGCTGGCGGCGTTTGTGAAAGCAAAGCACACTTTTCAGTGTGACATGCTCGTGAACGACGCTCGCACGATCCAAACGAGCTCATGCGGGCAGGGGCGCGTTGCAGTGGCGGCGGCATTGGTGACGACGCAGCAGCCAGGGCTGGTGTAGCTGAGTTTGCGCGTGAACTGCAGGGAGTGCTGGGCATTTGCGACGTTGTGACTCACACCCGTCGCGTCGATGTTGTCTTTCGCGATCGCAGCTTGATCCAGCTGGCCCTCGGCGCTGCGAAGCGTGACCTTCCCTACGCACTGAACACCGGCTCGGACGTCAATCAAGAGCCGGACTGGCGCCTGCGTAATCGACTTCGCATTTCCCTTGGGTACGACGAGGAGCTCTTCCTCGCGCAATGTACCCGTAGCGTGAACGTGGCGGCGCGCATCTTGGAGAAGTGTGCCTTCGACTCTCTTCGCCACTCCTCCATGATCAATACGAACTCCGAGATGGCGGCGATGTACGAGGCGAGTGGTCAGCAGTGGCAGGCGGTGCTGCCTCCGGTGACTTACTGGCAGGTGCATTGCTATGCTCTGATGAAGGCGTACCCGTGCCGCCATTATCAGCAGATTGTCGCAACCGTCGAGCACAACTACGCTGCGTACTACGGCGAATTCCCAATGACGAACCCGTACTGCGATGGCGAGGACCTCAACACCATTCAGGTGGTGAGGTGGTTGTGCGAGGCGTTCAACGCGGGAGTGGCGATGTCGCGGGTGGCATCGGCCAGATCATTGGTTGCTTCCGACGAGGGGCAGACCGTGTCTCCGGCGATGGGGAACGGCGATGCGGAGAAAGATGCCGCGATCATGGGCAACACAACAGATGGCAGGTTGAGCTGAGAAGGGTGACACTGATGGACTTGATGGGAAGCGATAAGTAGGACAGCACGAGGCAAGGGAAGTCCTCATACTCGTTTCCGCATGTGTGCCTCTCCCCCTCTCTGTGCGGGGTACCCGATGCTATACGGAAGGTGCAGACGACGTCGACGCTTCTCCTCGTCTACTTCACCCCCCCCCCCCCCCCCCCACACACACACACACCACACTGCGCCACCAAATCTCTCGTTCTCTGTTTCTCAAAGGAATGGGCTCTTACGCCCTCCCCCACCTCTTCCATTCCCCTTTGCCTACGCCACTCTGCCTTTCAGTATTGGCCTAGAAGGGGAGGGGGACGGCGAGAAGGAGCAACCCGCACCAGCGAGCGAAACGCGGGAGCGGAAACGCCTTGGAAAGCCATCAGCCACACACTGCTCAGCACGGCACAACACGGTGACAGCCAGCACCATGTGATCAAGGGGGCGGGCAGGAGAGGAGCCAAATAGCACGCAGGTGACAGGACGATGCACTGCGCGCCAACGTCCCCCCTCCTTCTCATTCCTTCGCCGGGCACGTTCACACGTGCGTACACACCTTCTCTGACCCTGCTCCCTTGCTTGCCACTGTCACCCGCTGTGCAATGCGTATCGGTGCATGCTACCCTCCTCCCTGTTCCACGCATGCGCTCTATATTGCCCCTTCCCCTTTCCCCCCTCCTCCGCCCCCCACGTTGCCTTAGGCGGAGTGCGGCGTCTCTCCCTGTTGCCGCTGCTTTCTGTCTTTCATTTCACCGCCACCGCCACCACCACCGCCCCCCCCTGTAGTGCATCCCCACCTCTCTGTCTCCTGCGCCATCGCCATACTAGCGAGCGACAAGCAGGCAAAAACACCTTTACTCGCCCGCACACGCACAGAGCCGCTGCACGCCCCTGGCCTAGTCGAGGTGCCTTAGAGGGAGGGGTGCGTCTTCCTGCTTCTCTCTTTCGCATCCCCTGGCCTTTTGCTTCGGCGGCACACGCAGGCGGGCAGGCAAATACAGCGCCTCGTGGAGAGAGAAGGACCGGCGAAATGACAGCCGACAAAAACTCGTCGGACTCGCAACGTCGCTCACGGACAAGTGCGTCAGAGGGCACCAAAGGAGCTCTGACGGAGAAGCAACTTCGGCCCTCGTCATGCAGCTCTTCCACCGCCGCCGTTACCGCATTGTCGACGCCCGGGGCAGAGACGACCGCCACCGGCGGGGAGACAGCGGCAGCCTCTTGCAAAACACCGGGCCGCACGACAAGGAAATCGTGATGGATCAAACTAACCTTTCGAGCGTTGCGGCCGCATCTTCCCCCCCTTCCCACGCGTCGTCGTCGAGTGCCGATAAGCAGCATCTCCGTCGCTTGGCCCTGTACGGCAGCCGCGCTATGGCGGCTGGTGGGAAGAAAGGACCTGCCGTGGCGGCTGACCCGCACGGGAGCGCGCACGGCCGCCACGCCCTCACCGCCTTCGGGGCTCGCCGCGGCGGGGAGCTCGCCTCCTACATCCAGCACGGCGGTGACCTCACCTCTCAAGGGCGGTATCTAGTCGTTGGCGACGGCTTGATGGCGCCCTTCATGGCGCTCTGCCTGCGTGTGCATGGGCTGGAGTGCGATCTTGCTCATCACCCCTCGCAGAATGACCTCGACCGCGGCACGATCGTGCTGACGCCGTCCGTCACGCAGCTGATGGGCGACGTGCTCAACGTCTCCGTGCCGTCTGGCAGCGTTGTCGGGCGCGTGCTCACGTTTGACCACGTTGGCAACGATATGTGCGACATCGACCTCAACGAGTTCCGCGAGAAGGGCGAGAGTCCGACGTTCTTCTGCTGTGACCGGCTCAAGGTGGAGTCTGCGCTGGTTTCGCTGTGCCGCATCGGAGCGCACAGCTGCACGGTGCTGCCGAAGCCCCAGATCGACAAGGGTGGTCTCGAGGCCCTCGAGAACGGTGGGGTACGGGTGCGCTTTGCCAGCGGTGTACAGCAGGACTACCTTGGCGTCATCTGCACAGCACGCAACCAGGACCTCGTTCCGGAGCTTACAATAACAAATGAAGAGCTACAAGCCCGTGCCGAGAACACTGAGAAGTACCGCAGTACGTTCAGCAAGTCCGTGCGGTGGATGGAGCTGTGTGTACCGCCGCTGCCGGAGCTTGGTAAGTTTGAGAAGCGCTTCACCCCTGGGTCGCAGGAGATCGTTGAAATTCTCACGCCGCGCGACGCCAAGATGACAGTACGGCCGACGATGATGGCGACGAAGCTATTTTACAACGTCTCACTCACCATCCCTGATGGCACGGCGGACCCGCGGCTGAAGAGCACCAGTACGAAGCTTTTCTGGGACGATGTGGTCATGCATTGGACCTCGGGTGTGCCGGGGTACATCTCTCATACGATGTTTCGGCCGATGTTCACGCACCTGCAGCAGAACTTCACGAAGTCCAGCGCGCTTGTCTATCGCACGCCGCTCTTCCTGATGCCGCATTGGTCAGAGGGTGGTGGCCGCGTGATCAAAGTTGCCCACGCCGCGCACGGCTCGTGCTTCGATGCGGTGGACGTGTCTGATGCTCAGGGCTTCACCGACTGCTTCACCCTGGCGCGTACTGTTGCCGGCGGCGAGGACGTCGCGGCCTTTCTGAAGGAGCGGCGACTGCTGGTAATGGAAGAGATGGACCACCATTCCCGCCTTACCTATTATGGTCTCAAGGAGCGGGGCCAGATGGCGTACATGATGTCTCGCTTCAACATGAAGATCATGCGCAAGTACAAGAAGAGCTGGCGGTCCATCCTGCAGAACTACATTACGCTGATGCCCAAGGGAATTCCGCGCTGAACGCTTGTGTCCTCATCTGAAAGGTTCTGTTCCCCGTCTCTCGAGCCACCAGACTTAGTAGCTGTAGAGGAGGTCGTGAGGCTTGTTGCTCGGGGAAAGTGCGCGTTACTGTCGCATGCGTGTGCGTGTTGTACATGAGGCGCACCGTTACTTTCAGCTTCTCCGTCCTACCTCTCTATGTGACTCTCTCTCTCCGTGTGTGTGTGTGTGTGTGTGTGTGTGTGTGTGTTGGCACAGCTTTGTGCTGTGCTGGGGCGTTGTCGTGGCGTTCTTTCTCTTTCACAGCCCCTGGTCTCGTAGCCTTTGGGTTTTGCTTGCGAGTCGCACCTGCCACTGCTCTCTCTCTCTCTCTGTTTCTGTGAGTGTATGGCGGAGGACTAGGGATGGGGAGAGGACGCAGTTGGGAGGCTGACGATTGTGCTTGAGGGGAGATGATGTCGAGTACAATATGCACTCGCACACGAGCCGAGAGTGAGAGCGAGGGATGGCGAGGAAGAGCGAAACACAGAGAGAGACAAAGCTGATAAGCAACTGCAACACACACGCACATGCAAAGAAACAACAACCACATGGAGCTCATCCATCGTGAACTACGTTGGGAATGACGCCAGGGATCATCAGGGGCAGCGGGACGACGAGCGTGAAGCTCGACACCGCTGCCTTCCTGTGCATGGTTGTGTGCCAGTGGGCTTGTGGGTGAGTGTGGCGCTTTACTGGTAGATCTTAACGACGCACCAAACTCGCTGCACATCCGCGGTGTTTCCCTCGCCCTCTAGCCTTGTTTTCCCTGTCGCCCACACATACGTGCATGTGTGTCCCCTCCTCTTACTGCTGCTCTCCCCCCGGCGATCCAGTCGACGTCCTCGCTTCTCCATCTCTACGCCAGGGTGATGACGACGGTTGGCGGGTTGGCGGTGCTTTGACTTTGCTAGAGGAAGGAGAGCGGGTGAAGCAATGGACCAAGATGCCTCAAGGGTGCAGTGGCTCTGTCTTCCTCCCCCGTACCCCCTCTCCTTCCCCAACACGTATGTCTGCTCCACCCGCCCACATCTCCTCTCTCTCTCCCTCGAATGCCTCCCTCTCTCCACGAGGGTGTACGAACGTGCATGCTCATCTTGCATCCGCCGTGGTGGAACTGGGTAGGTAACCCCCACTAGACATACACCCATACACGCTCATCTGCGGGTGACGGAGGACGTTTTGCATCCCCTGCCCCTGCTAGTCTTCGCACTCACTCTCTCTTCACTCTCCGAGACGAGAGAGCGGCGGATACAATTATGCCCATCTACGCATCGGCCCATATCCCCATCGCCACTTCACACTCCACGCCGCCTCTTCTCCTCGCTTCCTCGCGGCTCGAAGCATGATTGTGCGGACCTCAGCAGCTGTGCTGCGGTGTACGCGGCCGCTGCTGGTGTACAATAGGTCCGGCGGCTACCGCTGGAGTCCCATCCCGAAGTCACCTCCCCCGCACTACGATCGGCTCTACGGTGTCCACTCGGTACTAAACACGCTGCGGGTGGCGGCGCAGCGGTGGCAGCAGCAAAACATCAACCCACACCGAGAGACGGCGGCACACTAGGCTCCACCTCTGCAGCTAAAGCTACGCCCTCCGCTGCTCTTCATGATGTCCATCAGTCGTCTACAGTGGCAGCGCCTGCGCCGCCACTTCACCGCATCGCGCACATCTTGCCTGTCTTTACGTTCGTGATTTCAGCATGGAGGAGGGTGGGGTGTGTGCAGTGAAGCTCGCCGATGACAATGCTGACGACGTCGCTGGAGATGATGCGGTGAACAGCCCCAACCCTTCGTCCCTGCCGGACAAGCGTAGTCACCGCCCGGAGCGAGAACGTCGAAGTTGCAGGAAGAAGGTCATTCCTCCTCGCTACACGGCGGTGCGCTGCATCACTACCTTGGCGAAGTCGTTGAACGTTCCTGTGCGGTTCGTGCCACGCGCGGAGCTTGTGCAGCTCTGCGGGGAGCGGCGAAACCAAAACATCGTTCTCGAGGCCTCATCGTACAAGCCGCAGCCTATCCGGCACCTGGGCGAGATCTGGGGGGCGGAGGGCGGGGCGTCAACGACCACAGGCGTCGGCTCCACTACCACAGCGGTTGAGTCCAGCGCACCCGGCGCTCCCTCCGGCGTGCGCAGCCTCGAGGGTGCCGCTGGCCTCGTCACCGTGCTCTTCCTCGAGCGCATCATCGACCCCACCAACATCGGGGGCATCCTTCGCACGGCATTTTTCTTTGGAGTCGATCACGTGGTGCTGAGCCGCCAGTGTGCGGCCTGCACGGCAGCCGTTTCGCGCACAAGTACGGGTTTTCTGGAGCATCTATGCGTCTATCGAGCTTCCACATCATCCGCCGCCTTCCTTCGGGCCTCGCAGGAAGTCTGGGCTTTGAGAGGGTCGTCCTCGGCGTCTGTCACCGCTGTCAGTGGGCTAGAAATTATTGCAAGTGCAGTGGTGTCGTACCCAACGGCGCAACGACGCGGCGCGAGTGAGGACGCGCCGGTGGTGCCGTCTGCTGCCTCCGGTGATTCGGCACCGTCCGAGGTGGGCGTCGAGAACGGCAACGACAACACACGCGCCTGCGCCCAGCAACCTCATCCATGTCTCCCTGCTGTGCGTGTGTTGCTGCTTGGCAACGAGGATGCCGGATTGCCGCCTGATCTACTGCAGTGGTGCACGCACGTGGCGCACGTCCGCTCTCCACGGCACGCGCGTCTGCGTCACACACACACCAGCACGCAGGGTGGGTGGCACAGGGTGGAGCCAGAGGCGTGGGCGCCGATGTCGAAGTGGAGGTGACCGACACGCAGCTCTCCACCACCTCCTGTGACAGCGCGCCGTTGCATCTGCAGCTTCAGCTGAGGCGTTCGATAAGCACCAACACAACCTGCGCCGCTTGGCACGCCTACGAGGTAAAGAGGTGTCACTGAACGTCAACACCGCTACGGCAGCGCTGCTGTCCGCCTTGTGCGGGGTGGAGAGGCCGCTGGGGAATGGTGGCAGTCAGGTGGGGTTGGTCGACGTGCAGCCGCTATGCTCACCGTGGACTCCCCTTCCCCCTCTCTGCCCCTCTTCCCTCACCAGTCATCAGAGTAACTCCCGAGTAGCACCGCTCTAAGAGGCACGTACGAGCACGAGCCTGATAAGAGAAACCACCATCTCTGTGCTGAGGACCCTCTTCTCACCCACTCACCTACAACACGCGCCCGCACAGACATACAACCATATACACGATGCATCCTGGTGGTCATGAGAGGGGTAGGGTGGTGGTGGCAGGGGGACTCTTGCGCTCCTCCAGCTTATTAGCAGAGGGGAACGCTCTGCCGGAGGTGCCTTAAGGTTTCTTCGAAAGCGCTCTTCCCCCTAGTTCTCTCTGACCACTGCGTGGGCTGCGCTCTTGACTCTGACCACGTCAACGACGCATGAGGCACGTTGCCCCTTCCCCTATCAAGAAGCGGCTGAGTGTTTTTACATGTCTTTCAGTGTTCAGCTGCTTCATTCCGTCTCTCTCTCTCACTCACTCATTCTCCATCTTGCGTGAAGCCTCTGCATCGCGTGTGAGCAAGTGCGCCTGCGCACACTGTACAAGCGCCATAACACGGTGATACACAACAGACGTACGTACGTGAGGGCAACTTTCCTCTTCTTCTCGTTCTCATCTCTTTCAAACACGCGCGCGCCCGTGTGTCGCGCTGATCGGGTGTGCTGACTCGTCTTCATCTTTCACCACTGCTACTTTTCCCCCTCAATTTCTCTATCGCACGGCTTTCTCAGCCATGCAGCCAACGAACTTGCCGCGTGTCTCGAGAGCCGTGGCGCGCCTGTGCGCCATCCTCGGCGATGAGCTGTTCCCGATCGTGATTTGGCTGGCCATGTTTGGTGCCGTGCGTCTCGCACCCACCCTCGTGCTGCGTTTATCAATGTCGTTCCCACAGGTGATGGACGTGCCTCGGCTGCTGCTTTGGCGACGAAGGCGCGATGTCTCTGGCGGTGCCACGAGCAGCGCTGTTGTGAGCACCAGCATCAGCGCCGCTGCCGACGCCGCCGCCGCGCACCTTGCGGAGCTGATCAAGAACACTCCTCCTGGTTCTAGCAGCAACGGCATTCGCCTCAGTGGTGGCAGCAGCAGTGGTGCTTACGACGCAACGCTCCGTGCATCGTGGCAGCGTTTCTATCATCAATCTCTCGAGGTGCTCGTTTCCATCGTCACGTACTCGAGACGTCTGTGGACGTATCTACTCTTCCAGCGCAGCCAGCGCACGCCGCTCAGGTATGCGGCTGCCGCAGCACAACGTGGTGGGGGCGGCCGACCAGCGGTGGTGGAGCTCCTCGTGCGCCTTGTGACAAGCTTCACCTCTACATGGGTTCACGCAAGCGGTAACATGCTCTTCGACACCATCGTCACCTATCTCAGCACTCGCATTGGAAGCTGGGGTAGCGGCAGCGTCGGCGGTGGCAACGCTATTGGTGGCAGTGGCAGACGATACAGCAGCCTCAGCAGCGGCTGGCGAGACCTGCTCGTCGCGTCGTGCGTGTCAACTGGACTCAACTTTGTACTGCAGGCGTACTGGGTGGAGGCGTTGACGGGCATAGGCGAGCTGCGGGCGCTGCCGCTGGCGACTACTGCTGGGGATGCGCTGTCGCCGTCTTTCAGCGAGCGGATACAGTTTATGCTCTCGGCCCTCTCTCGGCTAGGCAGCAAAGAATCCCTGTACCGCCTGTGCTGCATGGCGCTGCGTCTGCAGCCGCAGTCAGACCAGCAATCTAGCACTGTCGAAGAGGGGCGGGCATACTCATCGCCGCCGTCGCCGTCAGGCAGAGCAGCGCTGCAGCCATTCACTCGTGCCGCTCCGCCGCTGTCGTCCCTGGATTCCGGCACCTTGCGAACGCCGTCCCAGCCGGCACGCGTGTACCTTTGCGGCGGCAATGCCTTCGTGTTCGCCCTCAGCGGCTTCCGCTTTGCCTACTACGGCGACCCGCAGCAGTTCACGACGGCTGCGTCAAACTGCATTACGGACGCCCTGGACCTCGTGCTGCGGCAGGCGCGTCAACGGGTCGCAGCGCAAAACGGCCGTGTGTCGGAGGCGCTGCTGGAGGGGCACGTGTGGCGGCCACCAGCGTCGTCGCTGTCGTCCAGCCACGACGTTGTTCTTGCTCCCGCCGCCTCCCTGCAGCTCCTTCCTTTGTATATGGCGAACTTTGCTGTTGGTGCCAGCGTCGGTCTTGTGTGGCGAGAGCGCCGCCACCTCGCCATTGTCCGCCGTGTGCCGCTTCTCGGAAAAGTTGTTGAGCTGCTGTTTCCGCTGCCACCACCGCCACTACGACTGCCTGAGGCGTTGCAGGAGCTAAGCCCGGAGCGCAATGTGCTGCTGTTGCACTCAGATGGCCGCACTGAGGTGTCCGGGGACGCACTGCAGTTGGCGCCTGCTTTGAAGGCTGATGAGCCGACGGCGACGACGATGCCGGATGTGTCGTCTGCGGGTGGCCCTCCCGCGCCGCGAGTGACACGCATCGTAGCTGCGCAGGACCTGTTCTGCCCCATCAAGCGCACGCTAATGTGTGACCCTGTGCAGACCGCTGACGGCTTCACGTACGACCGTGACGGTATCGAGGAGTGGCTGCGGGGGCACAACACGGCGCCTCTCACAAATTTGTACTTAGGCAGCGCAGCGCTGCGCGTGAATGGTCGAGCGCGGCAGAAAATCAGCGGTCTTATCCTGCAGTACACCACTGCAATGGGGGCGGTGATCAACTGAGGCGGGCAGCCGGCGCTACAAGGGCGGCCCGACAGACTGAGTGGAGGTGCGGAGAAAGCGAGTGGCAGAGAGTGGCTTGAGGTTCGCGGCGCGGTCGAGGGAGGGGGGTGGGAAACTGCTGTGGAGCATGAAAGTCAATAGGAGCCATGGGACTCCGGAGGGTACAACGCACACTTCTTTAGCAAAGATGACACCTTCCGCATGGTAACAACAACACCCAGAGAGGTCCACGTCTGTCTTTGTTTCTGCTTGTGTGTGTGTGTGTGTGTGTGTGCTCCCCTCCATCTACCCCCCTCCCCTCGCGACCGGCACCAACTCTCTCTTCATTTCCGTTTGCTCTTCCCCCCCTCCCCCCTCCCCCTCCCCCGCATCTTCCACACTGACGGCTACTTCATCGCATTTTATATTCACGTTGCCTCCGACCGTCTTCCGTGCTGAACGGCGAGTTCGCTATGTCGACACACACACACACACACACACACGTTTTCTCTTTTGCTTTGTACATGTGCTCTGCTGTGTCCCGCGCGCTCTCTCAGCCGTCGGTCAATCAATTTCTTCGTATCTGCGCGTCTCTCTCTCTCTCGCGCGCGCGCCTCCTCCACCGCACAACTCACACTTCGCACAGACAACTCCCCCCTTCCTCTCTTGGCACTCACGTCGCTTAACTCTGCTCCTTCTTTCCATCCCTCTCTGCCGAGGTCCGCGTATCCTTGACTGGACCTCACCCATGCCTTCATCAGGCATGCACAGACACAAGCCCATTCATCCACATTAGCGCTGCACATGGGGTCTTCATGCGTGAGTGAGCGAATGAGCGTCTGTATGGGGATGGGCGTGCCGATGGTGGTGTCTGGTGGCCGTAGCTGCTGAGACTTCTTCCCTTCTTTCAGGGTGTTCACGTACGGCAGCGCCGCTGGCCGATGTGCGAGGACGCTGAAGTGGGGGGCAGCCGCAGATGCGCGGCTACGCGTCTCGCCATCCTTTACTTTTTGTCCGCTCATTTTCGCTCCATCTCCCCGTGCCTCTGATAGCCCGAGGAGGGGGAGGGACACACACGCCGCAGTGCGCGCGGCATCGCAGGGGTCCGGTGCACCCACACTCTCTCTCTGTGGGGAGGGAAAGCCCGGCAGGCCCGCCCCTCTCGCCGCCAATGCGGAGCCGCGTCTCGTGGTGGCGGGGCCAAGCGACGGCGACGTGCGAGGCGTGGGTAGGCAGAGTTTGAGGCCGGCGTCGTGCTCAGCTCACTGTGCCGGCGCATTGCTGTGCCGCGTGCCTACGGCTGCTTCGCACCCCGCGGTGGGCCCCCTGTGGGGCAGCTCCTGCTGTAGAGTGGGGGGTTTGAGGTCATGCTGAGTGGCGGAGAATGGGCGTATTGAGAAGAGCCGTTCCTCTAGCTTCCTTCAGCCATGGGTTTGGAGTAGGGGTGATGGTGAGGTGAGGGAGTGCGAGAGCGAAAGCACATATGAGCACACACAAACACACGCACACACACACATACCCACTACTCACAACAGCATCCTTGCCACTACAAGGGAGGGAACGAATGCTGCTGCTGCTCATTCTTACACTCGCTGCGGAGGACACTACAACAGGGTAGAGGAAAAGCTGAGGCTATGACAGACTTGCCGTGCCGCAGCCGTCATCCACCCGTGCTGTGTGAACTGGTCTTCACATCGCCGCCATCCACGCCCAAGTATACAGGCACGCGCATAGACGCGCAAGTGGGCTCATATGCTCTAAATTGCGTGTCGATCATATCGATGATGTGCGCGCGCTCTCTCTCTCTGGGACGAGACGCATGGGCCACACATGCGCTGTGTTATCCTCCCTCTTCTCTCCTTTTCTTCTCCTGTGACGGCGGTTTCCCCAATGGGCCTCGAAAGGGGGGGGGTTTCGTCGCTCCCGCTACGCCGCCACCACAGTGACCACGGCCATTGCCACCAACATCAGCTTCTTACACGGTACTGTCATTTCATGGTTCATCTGAGGAACGTAGCCAGACACACATCCACACACCCACCCACACCCACACGCACTTATCCTCATCCACGCACGTGTGTTTTGCCTGTCTCTGTGCGTGACTACGCGAGCGTGTGTTTAGTGAATCTCCTTTGGATCTGGCGCCCCGTACAACGAGTGAAGCGCATCCCACGTGCCCCTTTCTCATTCCCTGCACTCCAGCCCCCGCTCTTCTTCTGATTTCCACTTACTTGTCTTCGCGTCTCTTGCCTTTGCTGTCTTTCCTTTCGTTGTGCATTGCGCGCTGGTGTGAGTCCGTCGTGCGTGTGCGCGTTGCCGTGCGTGTTGTGACTCTTTTCTTCCCAGTGTGGGAACGTCGTAAGGCGGGGACAACTTGGTTGAGCACCTCTCCGTCTCCCCTTTCGCTCTCCCTCTCCTCAGGGGCACACACACACACACACACACACACACACACACACACACACACACACACACACAGGCTTACCTGCACACTCAGCCGTGCGTGTTATGTGTGTGTGCGCCTTCCTGCGCGGCGGTCCCTGCGCGTTGTTGGCTCGTTTTGCTTTCTCTCCTTTCCTACTGCTTGTTCTGTGCGGTGGAGAATTTCTCCCCTTCGCCGTCGTCGATGTGTGTGTGTGTGTGCGATTGATGAGCCGGTCAGCAGTAGTGAGGAGCGTCTTCGTCTTTCCTCGCTCGCCCTCCTCTTGAGTCGTGGTACAGGGAAGGGGTACTTGGGCGTGCTCGACGGAGATGAGCGGGAGAAAGTGAGCGGGGCCTTCAGAACGCCAGTTATACGAGCACACACGCACGCATACGCCCTGCAGAGAGAGAGAGAGAGACCCGGTCCACCGGCAGGCGCATCACGCACACGAATCAGGCGCATCACGCACATTACTGTCATTTTTTCTTCTTGTTTTACCAGCACACTGTCGCCACGGTTTTCGCTTCTCCATGTGCATAGACTCATCTTACTCAGCCATTTCTCATTTTCCCCTCTCGTCCCTCTCAGCCCTGCGTGTCTGTATGTCTCCCCCTCTCCTCACTATCCCTCTGTTGGCGTTCCTCATACATACCCACACACGCGCACAGCTCAAGGCGCGTTGCACGGATGGCGTCATCACCGCTCTCAAGGCTGCAGAACGTAACGTCTGCTACTGGTGAAATACATGCACCGCTGCCTCTTCATCTTTTGCCGCCATCTCCCACTTCGGCGACTGCTGTCCTGTATGAACGTGTTCGACTTACCCCCAGTGCGTGGCAGTCCATTATCGGCTACTTGCCATGCAACGCCACCACTACCATCGGTGACAATCCAACAACGCCAGAGGTGGCGGCTCCTCGATCGGTGTTGGTGGGGCCGCATCCGACAGGCCCGTACGCTCAGCGCTCATAATGGCCGATGCGCTCTTCACCAAGGCGATGCAGCCGCCGTCCACATCCGCAGCGACCGCCGCCTCCACGGGAGTACCGCTGACGCCGCCGATGCCGGTGGCCGTGACGCGGCCACTCGCATTCATGGCGGCGTCTCCGCAGTCGCGGCGCGAACTCGAGATGTACCTCGCCGGTGGCTGCGCACTGCCACCGCTCGGCTCACTGGTTCTGCAAGTTCGGCCACATCGACCGTCACCAGCCACCGCAGCGCGTCCGTCGCGAGTGGGTGTGCCGCATGCGTCACGCCGTCGCGCAGCTTCCCCTGTGCAGGCCGAGGATGCTTATCAGCACGATGAGACAGTGCTAGCGGCGCCACTCGCACTACTCCTTGTATCGTCTACGAACGTGATGATCACGACGCTGCCCTTCCAGCCGTCGCTCTCGCCTTCGATATCGCCAATCAGGCAACCGCAGGCACCAGCGATGACGACTCTGGCGAGCTACTCTGTTTCACGCGCGCTGCCGCCGCCGCCGCCGCCAATGCTATTGTTTAGGCCATCAACTCCGCCACCACCAGCGAGAGCAGTGGGCTACGACGACGACGTTGTCCGTACGCCGAGCAGCTTTTCTGCAACCCCCCCACTGCAGCAGCAGTACCAACAGCTGTCCTCAGGGTCGACGGTCCTTCAGAGTCGCCGAATTCCAGTGGCTGCTGTAACGCCACCCACTAGTTTCTCTCCGTTTTCCCCGGCGCCAGTGGTGCAAAGACACGGTAGCCCAGTCTCCGCCCCGCACTGCTTGCTGAACACTACATCGCCGACTTCGTCGGCACAGGAGATCTTCGATACGGCGGCGGCGGGGACCGAGAGCCAAGCCGTCTTCGCGTTAGGTGCCAGAGGGATCACCGCAGCGCGCATCGGTTTTTCCACCAGCGCGTCACTGCCTGTGCGGTTTGCGCATGCTACACCGTCTGCTACTCCTCTACCAGCGCCGGCTCCGCCGCCCACGTCCGCCGCCCTGCAGACTCTCTGCCATGCGCTGTGGTGGGTGCGCCGCGATCGCTTGCCGGTGTCGCTAAGCCTCGTGCGGTACAAGCAGGCGGACACGCAGGCGTTGTGGGCGATGCTGTCGGAGGCACCTCCGCCACTCCCACAGGAGAGGGCGGGGCTGGTGATGGCGGATGAGGGCACGGGGCAACCATCATCACCAATGCACGTGCGATACGGTCAGGTGACACGTGCACTTGGTGAGCCTTGGGGAAGCCGTGACCCTACTCTGGCGAGCGAGGGCGATGACGTATACGGCGGCAGTCACAGCGCCGACGCGCGCGGTTTTAGGGCCCCTGTTGATGACCTGAATTGTAGTCTCGTGTCTCATCGGAGTGAAGCGGCAGCGGTGGCTGCCAATGCCGAAGGGGCGACGAGCATAACACAAGTCACCACCACAACCATCGCCTCCAGTGACTTCGTGCGCCCTGCAGGCTGTTCTGTAGACTTCGACCCTGCACTGACACAACCGATATGCTCTCCAATGGCATCAAGAGGAGAGGGAGCGGCTGCCAACGACAACGACGACACCCTTGATGATCATCTGGACAGACCCACCGACACGGTGCTGCCGTCGCTTGGTGCACCGGCGGCCATCACGCTTCGCTTCCCTGTAACGCATCTACACGTGCACGGCAAGGCCGCTGATGCTGCGATGGCGACCCTGCTGCCAGCTCACCCGGAGGTGCGCTCGCTACGCCTTACGCACGGCAATTTGTCTGACGCGAAGCTGCGTGACCTCGCCTGCGTCTGCCCCGGCGTGACACATCTTTCGCTGGCCATGAATAGCCAAATCCAGACGACCACCTTCTTGTGTCCGCCACTGTCGGACACGTCATCCGTATCGACCGCTGTCACCACGGCCGCCACAACGGAGACCTCACGGACGGCGGCCACCGTGGCGACGACAGCTATGGGCTCACCTAATCCGGACTTCGTGCAGCAATTCAGTCAATGGAATCAGCGAGGGGTAGACCACACTGCCGTCACCTTCACCACCACCAGCATGGCAGTACCAGCCCTGTCATCGATTTCCTCTTGGTCCACGTGTGCGGCGTGTGACTCTGGCGACGACGCCTCGCACGCACGCCTGCGCTGCTTGTGGGGGGCAGCGGCGGCGAGCGACGCGGGGAACGCGCTTGGCATACGCAGCGAGGGTAGTCATGCGACGGACGCCTATCCGGTCCCGTCACCGTCGCATCCATCACACACCCCGTGCTCGGTGCATCACAGCAGTCAGCTTGACCTATTCGCCTCCGACGAGGAAGGGGAGCTGGAGATGCGGATTTCGCTTTGGCAGGCTGCCCAGACGGAGGCGGAGGAGCGGCGGCAACCTGTCTTCATTCTGCGTCCGCAGGACGTCGTACTAGGCAAATATGATGGAACAGCAGTCGAAGACGGTGGCGGTCCTGGTGCCTCGATGAGTGGCGGTGGCAGGGACGCTGCTGCTGGCGCTACTGCCACGACATCCTCGCGCACGCTGCAGGGCAGCGCCATCGAGCCGTGGACGCCGTCGCGGCGGTGGTCTTCACTGCACACTGAGGTCACCGCTAGGAGCAGCGTATCAGCACACGCTAGGTCTGCCCACCTTTTTCGAAAGGCTACATCAGGGGCACCACTACTGAGGGCTTCCTCCGCAGCTGCGCCTGGTGCGGCACTCGCCGCACATCGTCTGCCCTCAGCGACACATACATCAGCGTCAGCTCCAATTCGGACTCAAGCAGATCCTCGACACGACGTGCCGCCGCGGTCGAGCAAAACGTTATACCCAGACCTGACAGTATCGCCACTGCGGTCCTACGCGCCGACGTTGACTTCCGCCACTGTGACGGCCTCGTCGTCATCCCTATCGTTGCCCACGCCTCACGTCGCTACTGCTGCTGCTGACGAGGCGAGGTGCAGCGTGGCTTCAGCAAAGGGAGTCGATGTACGTGCCCTTGCCGTGCCAAGCACATCCGCACCTGCAGCGCCGGTGCATCCTGGTCCATCATCTAGTGACTGGGCAATGGAGCCCGCTCTGCCTCCGATTCCCCACGCCATCGCTCTCGCGAGCGTCGCCACCATCGAAAGGGTCACAGCAACTCTTCGTCGCGGTCGCGCTCTACGTACTGGGCTGACACCCTAGTCGACCTGGACCTCTCCTATACGCAGGTGTTTGACGAGGATGTTGCCCGTGATCTGCCGCAGCTGCGGTGCTTACGTCACCTTTCTCTCGAGGGATGCGGGCGCCTCTCGCAAGTCTCATGGCTGCCGCTGCTTCGCCATCTGCGCGAACTGAACTTGTCTCTGTCCTCCGTGCAAGGACATGCACTGCACCCGCTGGGGCGCTGCCCACAGCTGATGTGGCTGATGCTTGAGGGGTGCTCCTCATTCACCGCCGTTCATCAGCTGTGGAGCAGGGAGGCAGACGCCACCGCAGTCGATGAGGCGACTGCAGCAGGGAGTGTCGAGGCCGCTCCTCTGCTGACTGCGCTCCGCGTTCTCATTGCCTCCAGCACAGGTCTGACCGATGCGGGGCTTCGTTCCCTCAGCAAGATGGTGGGGCTCGAGTGCTTGGTACTGGACCGATGCCCTGGGGTAACGGACGTTAGCGTCGCTGCAACGCTGCCGTCTCTGTGCACCCTAGATGTCAGTCGTACCCGTGTGTCGGCGGAGGGGGTGGCGGGCTTGCGCCTCTCTCGCACACTAAATCAGCTGCGGATGCAGGAATGCCCGGCGTTGTCTCGCCTACCAGTACTCTTGGTTGCGCTCGACAAGAGCGAGGCTTCCACAGCTGGTGGTGGCGCCGGCGATGAGCCGTCGAGGCTGCATTATCCGAAGACAACAACGACCGGCATCTCGCATCGTCTGTTCCACAAGTGCCCACCCTTGGCTGTGCTGGACCTTTCCTACACAAGGCAGCTCACCGCCGACGGGCTGGCAGGACTTGTGGCTGACGAAGCGACTTTGGCGGCGCAAACTACTGCTGCCGTGGCGGAGAACCTCGCACGGCGCGAGGTGGTCCCCGACGACCTCGACGGCATGGACCTTGCCGTGGTTGCAGAGCAGCCGTTGCCACCCGAATTGATCTTTCCGCATGTACGTCACGTATTGCTGCGCTCGTGCGACGCCGTGACGCACATTCACCCACTGCGTGGCTTCACGAACGTTGTAGAACTTGATCTCTACCACACCAACGTCACGGAGGATGCTCTGACGGCTGCACTGGCGTCGTGGACGGCACTGGAGGTGCTCAACATCGCGAGTACGCGAGTGCGTTCGTTGGCTGCGTGGTGCCCGTACGAGCCAAGCGAGACTGTGGGGACTACTGCAGCGGTCGCCAGGCGGGGTGGGGATGGTGAGACAGCGGAAGTCGACGGCGATCTGCATGCGGTGCTACCACCACTGCCGTGGCACGGTCGACTCCCCGCCTTCGCAGCCACACTGCGCACACTCGTGCTTTCAAACACCGACATTACAGCCGCGGGTCTCGCGGCGTTGGCATTCTTTCCTCAGTTGGAGGTACTGCAGCTGGCAAGCTGTCGACAACTGTCGTCCTTGCGATTCCTGGCGCTGGCTGCCGACGGTGCAGCGCAGCGCTCGACCCTGACTGAGCTTACTGTCACTGGGGCGACGCACCTCACGAACGCCGAAGCGCTCCCATATATCATGTTCTGCCCTGCCCTCCGCTTTCTCTCGCTGGTGGGGTGCGTGCAGCTAGGCAGTGGCGGTAATCCACCAGGAGCGAGAGGCTCGCAGCACAAACACTTGTTGTCTTGTACTGATGACAACGTCGGCGTCCTTGGCTGTCTGCGAGGGTTGGCAGAGCTGAACCTGTCCAATACCGGTGTTGATCTTCTTGATCTGAAGTGCATGCTGCGCGCGTCGACGTCGCCGAGTTCACTGACAGCGACCGCAGCGCAACAGCACCAGCATCTCTCTCAACATGTGTCCTCGTCGCTGCAGCGCCTGTGGCTGCGCGGGTGCCACCACCTGGACGAGAACGCACTCATCTCCACAGCGACCGCAGCGCTGGAGTATGGTGAACCCCCATGCGACGGATCCCGCAGCAGCGGTGGTGGTCCCATGACGTTTCGGCTGCTGCCCCTGTTGCGAGAGGTGTATCTCAGCCATGGCAAGTACGGCGCCGCGGTGCTTTCTAGTCTGCTCAGATGAGCGACTTGCGCACCGCCATCCGCGACGTACTACTCCCTCGTCCACATACGTGCATGCAGGACGTTTCTTCTCCCTTGAGTGACACAAGCCTGTAGAAGGTTGGAAGGACAGGAGGTGGGGTGTGTCCGCTCTCTCTCCCGCCTCCTCCACACGTGCGGGGGGGGGCGGGGTCAACCGCGCGGTGTTGGGACTTAATTGGGCCACTTTTTCGTTTGACCGACGTGTGCGGATACCGAAGCGTACGCGATTGCACGCACGCACATACTCACCCCCCCTCTTCTGAAGACTTGACACCCCCTTCTCCATCTCCTCCCCTTCCCTCCATTCTCTTCCTCTCACGGTGGCGAGGGGAGAGCAAGTGCTCGCCTAAACCCAGACAGACACACAGCGCCTACGCATCAGTGGCTGCAGCGACCGGAGCAGCCGCCCCCCTCGTCTTCGCAGCAAACATCACACACACACACACACACACGCACACGCACACTCCCTCGGTTTAGTTTTTCCTCTCTGTGCGCTCTCACTCTTACGTCTTCACACCATTCCCCTCCCTCCCCTCTCTCTCTATACTCGTTCTTCTGCACTGGCGCAGGAGAGATGAGCAGCAACGCGTTCTCGTCGGGCTCAGCGCCGAACGTGAGCTCCGCCGCTGTCGGCACGACAGCGCAGCAGGCCGACACCCTTACCCGCAACTTCATTCTAGGTATTCCGAAGGGGGGGCTCTTGCCGGACAGCCCCGAGGCGGCTGACCTGCAGGCCGCTGAGGCCTTCGTCAGCGACATTCAACAGGAGATCCTCGCTTACGACATAGCGAACGCGAGGGCCATAGAGTCGTACGCGGTTCGCTGCTGGAGTGTCGTGCCATTCTTTGGTCGCCATGCGAAGCGAGCACTGGAGGCCGAGGCAACTGCGACGGCGGCTGCCGCGGCGGCAGCAGAGAAGACCCACAATAGCACAGACACTGCTGGTGTTGCTGCTGCCGTCGATGGCAAGGTGAGCTCTTCAGGCGGGCAAGGGCTGCATCTCTCCCCCGAGGAGGCTGCCGCTGCTCTTCAGGTAGGCGGTGTCTACTTGCACAGGCAGACGTCACAAACGCCACGCGGCTTCAAAGTGGAGCGGACATCAGCGATTGATCTGAAGCAGCTGTCGCAGTTCACCGATAGAGCCCGTGATGCATCTGGGTCGAAGGCCGCGTCGAAGTCTGCTGTCGCTGTTGCTGCTTCCAAGGCTGCGCCTGCGCCGGTGGTGAACACATGGCTCTTCCGCCGGCAGCATCCCAGCTGGGTGCCGCTGATGCAGCGATGGTGGGTGCCATGGCTTTGCTGCGGCAGTATTGTGCTGATTTGGACCCCCGACGTGTGGAAGTTGCGCACGCTGTACTTCTGCGATCACCAGTACGCGCTCTTCCGGCAGTCTATCCACAAGGCGTACTGGTGGGCGACGATGAGTCCAGAGGAATACGCGGTACACATGGCTGACATCACGGCGGAGCGACCGTCTAGGGTGGGTGGCGCGAGTTGCCCGTTCGAGTAATGATCGTTTGCGGGCGAGGCTGAGATCGTCAGCGGTCACCCATGCCCACGTAATGCCTAATGGAAGCATGCGCTGATGGGCCACCCCCTCTCTGCTGATGGGGTCTTCCTTGTAAAGAGAGAGAGGCACGATCAGGAAGGTGCTTGGCGACGCTGTTACTGCCGCTGTGATGGGGACAAACAGACGTCTTCGCCAATGTGTGTGCGTGCGTGTTTCTGCTCAGGGAGTGGGGCGATGAGTGATGTGCCGGTTGTTCCTCTCTTTTCCGTGCCAGACGTTCATGTGCCATCGATTTCCCTCTCCATCCACCCACTCCTCTCCTTCCCCTCCCCTCTACCTTGTGCGTGTCTGTGGCTGGCGTAAGCGCTTTCAGCGGCGTCTTCTGCTCATTTTCGCTCCATCTCCCTGTGCCCCTGATGGCCCGAGGAGGGGGAGGGACACACGCCGCAGTGCGCGCGGCATCGCAGGGGTCCGGTGCACCCACACTCTCTCTCTGTGGGGAGGGAAAGCCCGGCAGGCCCGCCCCTCTCGCTGCCAATGCGGAGCCGCGTCTCGTGGTGGCGGGGCCAAGCGACGGCGACGTGCGAGGCGTGGGTAGGCAGAGTTTGAGGCCGGCGTCCTGCTCAGCTGACTGTGCCGGCGCATTGCTGTGCCGTGTGCCTACGGCTGCTTCGCACCCCGCGGTGGGCCCCCTGTGGGGCAGCTCCTGCTGTAGAGTGGGGGGGTTTGAGGCCATGCTGAGTGGCGGAGAATGGGCGCGGTAGGAGAGAGAAGGATCAACGAGGGAAGCGCGTTGGCGCCTGTGCTCTCTTATTCCCTCTCTCCGCTTTTCTCAGATGAGGAGTGTGTCCGCCGCAGTGCGAGTTGAAAGGGGAGGGCTGAGGGAAGGTGGTGTTTATACAAATGTGAAGGACAACCTCAAGGACGTGTTCACATGACGTGCAGGGATTCCTCACGGTAGTGCACCACCTTCTCCCGGTCCCCACCGCTGCTGCACCACCAACTTCCTCCGGTTGAGCGCCCCTTTTCACTGGCATGCGCGCTCCTTACTCTTGTGCCACGCCAGCCGGCTGTCTTCTCTCCGCGTGAAACGCTTCGCGCCTAAGGATGAGTGTTAGAGCGCGTAGGAGCAACAGGGTACTGCACACCTGCGTGTTGTTTCCCTCTGTGAAGGGACCACTGCTGCCATGGTGCGTGGGCTGCAAGGGAGCAGGAGAGCGCAGGCCGACTGACTTTCGAAAGCGAGAGAGAGAGAGAGACGAGGGTGAGTGCCCTCGCACGCGAGACTGACGCCTTCACTTCCCAGAATACTCCGCTTGTATGTCTCCGCCGCCTTTTGTATTTCCTCGCCCCTACTCGATCCCTCCCCTCTTCCTCCACTTCTTCGCTGTCACTGTCCGGGTGCAGCCAGCGACACCCCCTACAGCCCCCCTACGAGGAGCTAAGGGGCAACTCGTCTCGCACAACCCCCTCTCCTCCCCTGTTGCTTCCCCCCCCCTCTCTCTTACTCCATCGGCTTAGGTACCCCATTCCGTTCCAGCAGCAGCAGCAGCAGCGGCGGCAGCGATGGATCATCAGTGCATCGATCCCCACGACGCTGCTACCACCAACATTGAGATGTGTGACGTCGATGGTGCACCTGATACCCCTGTTGCCGCAATAGCTGTGAACGAGGCAGCTGATGCGTTTTCCCCAGCGCACGAAGAAGAGCAGGCAAGCGCAGACGAAGACGGTGGTAGCATCAGAGATGACCTCTGCGAAGTGGAGGCTGAGGCTTCGATGTTTCTGCAAGCTTCTGCCGCCGAGCTAGCGCCGCTGCAGCTGAGCGCATTGACACGCAGAGTCGAGATCGCGCCGCTGAACGCCACGGCGATTCTCTCGGGTGTGCCGGTGGTCTCATCGGTGGATGAGGTTTACGTGCACGCACCGCCTAACGCCTACGCCACGTCGATGGCGGGTTACTCACAGAGCGCTGCCGCTTCGGAAGACGACGCCGCGTCTGTGGGGTTGTGGATCCCGCCGGCAGAGACGAGGGTTGACTTGACAGCAGCTGCTGAAGAAGGTGCCAGCCAGGAGCTGTATGATCGGCAACAACAAGAGCAGCTTCAGGTGGATGGCCCCGCATCCGGCCCGTGCGAAGTACCAGTGACTGTGGCAGAGGTGAGCGACTCACAGGCGTGGGCGATCGACTTCGCACCTGCAAAGCGAATGCCGACACGCAAGATGACGAAGAAGGAGAAGGATGCAATCAAGCGGCTACGAACGCGCCGTCAGACCATGGGCGCGGACAGCGAGGGCAACACTGTTGTCGCAGTCGACGCCAGCGCGTTAACCGGGTCGCCCTCTTCGTCGCCGCTACAGGTGGTGCAGCTTGACACCCTCGCCTTGGACCGCGACGCACTTATTCCAGTGAATCTGAAGACGACACGAGCCGACCTCGAGGCACGGCTGGTGCTGCGCCTGCCACGGCTGCTTTGTGTGAACAAGCAGTACCCGCGTGCCTGTGGTATAGCCTCGCTGACATCCGTGTACAACTACCTGTACAGCTGGCTGGGCGAGAGCGCCGTCGGGACGAACCGCCCGCCACACTCGCAGGAGGAGATTATGTCAATTCTAGGCTTTGAGCCGCCGTTTGGCGAAATTGCGTGGGGGTCGTTCACCGGTAACGCCACGCTCATCCGCTGGTTCCACGCGCTGAACCGGCACTTCGGGGTGCGCGGGCGTGCATACATCCTGTACAAGGTCCACGGTAGCGGCAAGACGACGCACCTCTACAACAACAACACCGATGCGCTGGCAGCCGTGAAGGCGGCGCTGCGCGACCCGCACTGCGCCCTCATATACCATTGCCACAACCACTACATGGTGCCGATTGGCTACCAGGACATCCCGCTCGCGCAGGCGGACTTCCTGAAGCCGACCGTGGCCGAGTCCAGCTGTGACACGACCATCTTCATTGGGGAGGTTAGTCGTGGTCGGCACGAGGCGATGTACGCCCGCAAGTGGTCGCAAATTGTGAAGGACATCGAGTGCAAGTCGCCTTTCTTCTTTAACATTCGCCACCCCGAGCAGGGCGTGCAGCGGCGCGAGCCAAAGAAGAAATTCTCCAAGGAGGGGGCGGACGAAGGTGCTGACGTCACCGTTCGTGCTGTGGCCACCACCGCCACCACTGCTACTACCACCGCGGCGGTGGCGGCCACAGCACAGATGAGGGATGCGGATGGGTTGCAGCAGTGGGAGCAGAAGCAGCAGGTCCAAGAGCTACAGGGCGGGAACTCGAGCGAGGCACACAGCCCCGCTGAGACGATCCTTGTTGCACTGCCGAATGCCCTTCCGCGAAGTGGTGCTGCTGTGCTGCGCGACATCAGCGATAACGATGTCGATGCTGATTTTCTTGACGATGCAACGTCCAACACCAGCAGCGATACGATCGAGGTGATGGTCTTCGACGCCACCACCACACCACCACCACCACCACTGCCGCCAGCAGCGCCGTCATCCCCAGCGGTGTCCACCATGGCCGTTCTCAAGCCTGGCCTTGCTAAGTCACCCGAGGATGTGGGTGACGGCTTGTCCATTGCCACAGTGATGCAGCTGCAGGCACTGGCAGAGAAAGCGGTGGTAGTTGCGGAGCCTGGTGTAAGCCATGAAAGGAACGTTAGTGTGTCTTCCGCAGCTCAGTCTGCACCACTGTCGCCCAGTGGCGCGGCCGGTTCTCCTCTTGCGAATAGCGTCGTGGCCTCGATGAACGAAGCCGTCAGCTCAGTGCCTGCGCCCTTGCCTCTACCAGCGTCGTCCTCGTCGCTGCCGCAACAGCAGCCGAAGCTTCGCACATCCTCTGCTGGTATGGATAGCGCAGCGGTGGCGTCGCGCTGTCCGCGGCCGTCGCTGTCGCCAGGTGGGCCGAAGAAGGAGCGTGGCAACTTGCACTGCATTATTTGCTTCCGCAATGACGAAGTGGAGTTGAACCTGGAGCGGTACGAGAACACCCCGATGTGGGTCGCCGGTACTGCTGCAGCGTCGCCACGGTGGTCGGTGTCCTCGCTGCCCCGTGGCGGTAGTTTTAGTAGTAATGAGGTTGACGTGTGACTGTGTTCGTCAATGCATGCCATGTGCAGGGCTATCACCAGCCAACCGAGAAAGGACGTGCACGAGTTGGGGTATGCGTGGTGGAAGGTGTGGGTGTGCATGTATACGCATATTGTAGCTGCTTCTCCGAGGAGCGCGCGCGCTCTCTCTCTCTGTCTCGCTCCGCGCGCGTGTGTCTGCCACTGCTGGAATGCGCGTCTGTCGCGGCTGCATCTCTACACGCTCCCTTCGTTCTCTATCGATGCGCGGCAAGAAGAGGCGATGAGAGATGCCTCGCAACAACATTTTCGGTCTTTGAGATGACCCCGATGTGGGGCACCTCCCACCCATAGTGACTCATTCCTGGTACCGGTGCGTGGGTGTTTGTGTGGATGCCTCCGTCGATTGTACAACCCCCTCCCTCTCTGTCAGGAGGACATGATGGCTCCTGCGCGCCGTTCGACTTTGTAGTCCCTTTCTCTTCCTCCCCCCCTCGCCCACTCCCCCCCCCCTCGCCCACTCCCCCTCGCCCCCACTCCCCCCCCCCTCGCCCACTCCCCCCCGCACTGCAGTCTCTCTGGTCCCCCCTCTTTCCCTCTCCTCTGTGCCTCGACGCATACGCCCATACGTGTATGGCGGCTGCGTGCTTTATGCTTCAGATTGGCGGTGCCTTTACTTCATACAGGAATAGCAGCCACCTGCCCTTATATCCTCACCACCACCCCTCACCACTACTCTTGTCGCGTCTGCTGTGTCTACTGGGAAAAGGGGGGAAGGGGGAGGGATCTGTGCTTGATTGGGGCGGGGCGTGTCTAACCCTGGTGGGGGGTAGCCGCTGCCAGCCTACTCGCATACTGGAGAGAGACACCCATGCACGCCAACTAGTGCACCGCTCTTCTTCCCCATTCTCTCTCTCTCTCCAGCCAGTCTTTGTCCATACGAAAAGGGCCCTCTGTGGAATAGACGTCTGCGTAGGAGACCGCCACCGCCACCACACACGGACATTAGAAAACACGACTGCTGGCGATGAACAACGACCGTCGTCGCGAGGTGCGCCATGCACGCCGGTTGCGGCGTCACCAGCGTGGCGGGGTCGACAGCAATGATAGCCACGGGGTGCGCTCCCGCTCTGCCGCTGCTAGCGCCCAGACTATTCCGCCACCACTCGGCGCCACACCGGGTGTGGTGATGGGCACAGGCGCAGCGGGATCTACAGCTAGCGGCCGTCGCACCACAGCTGTCACGACCCACGACGAGGCGCAGCGCCTTTCCGAGCGCATGCAGCAACAGCAGCAAGTAAAGAGCCGTGCGGATCAGATGCTGACGCAGCGCGAGACACTCATCCGAGAGCGGTACGCGCCAAACTCGATCACCGCCACAGCGCATGACCAGACACAGCAGCAAGTCTCTGCCTACACCTTTGACAAGGATGACTTGCTGACCGGCCTAATCGGCGATAACAAGGCGAACTTCCTCAAACTGGATCACGACCTGACGGAGGACCACGCGATCGCTACCCACAGACTACACGCCTGTGTCTTTGGGCACGCGAACAACTTCCTCCTCCTGTTCCGAGACGTCGACCGTGCCAGTGACCTCGTTGAGGCTCTCAAGGCCAACGTGCAGGGCACCAAGGCCGCAATCTCTGCTATCAGCAAGTACTCCTCCGCCAACATCGTGGTGGATGGAGCGACGTCTTCGACTGGCAAGCCGGCTGGCCTTGCCACTGCCCGCGTGCGCGGTGGTGATGCCGGGAATAGCAGCGTGTTCAGCACAGTGCTCGGTAGAACTGCTAGCGATGGCGATCCACGACGGTTTGCAAGACCGAGTCTCGTTTCTCGCCGTGTTACACAGCGCTACGCCTCGGACGGCAGCAGCGATATGACGTGGCTGAACGACGCCGTCGTCGACCTCGGCTGGGGCACCGGAGGCGCTGCGAGTACCAACTCATCGGCTGCCGCCAGGTCCAGCCACGCCACAACGTGTGCTTCGACGGTGCATCGCAGCGGTCTGGAAGATGAAGAGGAAGCGGCGACAGGCGGTTGCGCGGACGCCATGACGACGAACACCGGCGCCTCTTACCCGACGACGCGCGGGTTGAATGTCTCCTCGGTGCGGCAATGGCGACACGTGATCGGCATGAGGGCCAGCCTCACCACTAGGGACAGTACCGGCGACCGCGAAGCTGCCGAGGGAGGATCTGTAGCGTCAGGGCGGCGTTTGCGCAGTGCGGTGAAGGACAATTCCCGCTCGTCGGCAGGGCCCACCGCCGCTGCCAGGTTGGAGAAGGAGGCCATCGACACCGCCGCCTTCGTGGGTATCCTGCGCGAGGAGGCGAATCAGCTCCTTACGGAGCGGCGCCACGTTGACGCGGCAGAGCTGCTGTACCGCCTTGCCGACGAGGCGACAGCGAAGGGGTGCGTACCGTTCCTTCTGGACCTCGAGGCGGCCCTTGTCAGATGCGTCATCTCGAACGTTGTCAAGATACCGGTCACGCCCATGTACATTGAAAGCCTCCACGTGCCGCTGATCCAACTCCTCCTCCGGTTTGGCCGCTCTCGCAGCGCGGCCGCCGTGTACCTGACGATACATACGTCATGGCTGCAGAGCGAGGTGCAGAGGCTGCAGTCGCGTGTGAACCCTCAGTACGCCAGCCTCATCGCCGTGGACTTCCTGGTGAGGACGACGCGGGCGATAGTGCGGCGGCAGCACACTCTGGGCCTCTCCCTCTCAGCAGCGGAGGCGTTCATGGAGGACGGGAGCGCCGGCACGGCTGAGGCAGCGGCGGTGAGCAAGACGGACGGAAAGCGACCTGTTGCTGCGGCCACCCGCCCCACCACCATCACTCGCAGTGGCGCCGTGGCAACGCAGAAACCTGGGCCACCGAAGGGAGCGGCTGCCGCTTCGCCAGGGACCTTGATCCCGCCGAACTCAGCTGCACTGCTGTGGGTACGCTGCAACGTGGAGCGCTTCGCGTGCGACGTACTGGCGACGCACCTGCTGAGCTTCGGCACCGGCACGGACGGTGGCGACCCAACTCGCATCCGCCAGGCGGCACAAATGATCGCACAAGCTTCGCGTGTAATGCAGACGCTCAGCACCGACGGATTCGCCGGCTGCGACACCCTCATCATGCGGCAGCTGACCCCAAGCCTGGTCATCCTAGAGGACGACTTCACGCGGCTGACCGGGGAGTTGGTGGAGCACGGGGGACGGGCGATGATGGAGCAGGTTATCATGGGCAGCCTGGCCTTCTACGAGGCGAACCTGGAGAACACAGCGGCCATCGAAGCTGCTGTGGCCGCCCCACCTACTACTGCCACCACGGCCTCAGACGCGGCGACGGCGATCCCAAAGGGATCAGCGGCGACCGATACCCCGTCGCTGCTGCTGATGTCGGCACGGCCGGCGCCGCGAAGCATCCCGTCTCCCTATCACCCCTCCCGCTGTGATGACGTGGCCCGCAAGGTGCGAGTGCGTTGCCAAGAGCTGGTGCAGCTGATTCGCACCCTCCCACTCTCTGGACACTCGCTGCTGATCCAGCTGTTGCTGGCGCCTGCCTCGTCCTCTCTGTTCAAGAGCGCGACCTCGGCAGGCGGCGCTGCACAGGGCACGTCCTCACCGGCGCCGGCCGACTTTGCTTCCAGCGCGACTGGCGGGGCCGCTGCCTACCGCACGGGTCGTGGCCGTGGCGCGACGGTGCTGCTCGGCAAGGCTGGCGCATCCTCCACAGCGCCGCCTCCCGCTTCACTCACAACAACCCCGCCGCCGCTGCTGTCGTCTGAGCGCTTTCGGTTTCTGCGCTATGCAAACGGCTGCTCCAGTACGCACGTGCGCTTGCTGCGATCCTTGTGCGGTTACGTGGCCGCGCTGACGGGGACGGACCAGCTGCCGGCGGAGGTCATGGCCTCTGCGGCGGCGCAGGAGCAGGAGGGCACTAATTCGACCGCTGCTATGGCGATGCGGCTGCAGCAGGCGGAGTGCATTGCGTGCCTGCTCACGAGCGCGGTGGTGACGGAGTCGATCGATGTCGTGCTCTGCAACTTACTCTCGCGCATGATGGTGGTGCTTCTGCGCCAGCGTAAGGCGCTCGTGCGGTTTCTTTCGTCCGAGGCGTTTCTGACGAACCACCGCCGTGTCTTCCCATCGGCGGCCGCCAAGTCGACTGTGTCAGACGCGCCCCTCTTCTCCGACCCTGCCACGTCACCGGCGTGGGTGCTGGATAGCACACTCTGCCTTCTCTCCGACTTACTAGGCCTCGGTGCGTGGGTGTCGTTCTTTACCAGAGGCGGGGCGATGGCGCACATGCTGGTGGACGCGCAGTTCGACTTCCGTACGCAGCACCTCGAGCGTGTACAGCGGGAGGTCCCGCGGCTCGTGCAAGAGTGGATGTGTGCGGCGCTGCTGCTCAACGCCGATGTGACTCGTGCCAATGCCGTATTCGCCCTGCCGACGTCGTCGGAGAAGGCTTCGGAGCCATCTAGGTCGCTCCTGGCACCGCAGCAAAGCGTCCTGTTCGGCTCCCGGCTGCAAGAGCGCGGTGATGGGTTGTCGACGAGTCTCTGGTCGAAGAGCAACGTCTCGTTTTCTACAGTGGCTGCCGTCGCAGCGACGACGGCAGCCACAACGGCGAAGAAAGTGAATAAGGTCGATGCAAACACGTCGTCCGTGTTGTTGTCTATTCCCCTCACGTCACCTTCTTCGGCCACGTCGCCGTCTGCAACGGCAGCTGACAAAAAGGCCGCCATCACTCCCCCGTTGTTCGCTGGTGCCGGCGTACGGGAGGAGCGGGTGCTGAGCCTCATCATGACGTTCCTTGATCGCAAGTACTACACTCCCGCCGGCTACACGGTGCACCGCTGCGTCGTCGACTCGGCCAATGTGTCGCTCGACGGGAGTGCAAGCGCTGGGCTGAATGGCGTGTGGACTATTCGCAGTCAGTTGAGCAGCTACCCTGAGTTCCCGATCGGCGAGATGCGCGAACACCGAGGTGACGAGGTGTTCCTGTTTCACTGGTGCGTGCAAGTCTCGCTACACCTGCTCACCTTCTTCCAGGAGCGTCTTATCACGCCGAGCTACGTGATGAACCAGCGCGCCGCAGAGGCGCAGGGCAGCGTGGCGTCCCTCCCTTTGAACGGCTGCATCACGCCGCAGGAAAACACTGTACTCGCGGGGTGGTGCGCCGGCGGTGGCAACTACGTGACGGCTGTGGCACTGTTGCAGTTTTTGGTGATGCGGCTGCTGCGCGACGGCCTCTGCCGTGCCGACACGTGGTCGGCAGTGTACGGCTGCCCTGTGGCAGAGTGGCGCCGCGACGAGGCGGTGTTGCGGCAGCAACTCTTCTTCTTTTCTCTCTTTACTTACCTCTGGGCGCCGCTGTTTACGGGCGGTCGCGCTCCGCGGGCGCGCGCAGCCGGCGCTGCCCGCACCACTGCGGCCAGCTCGTCTCCGACCAAGGAGGACGCGCCGGTCAGTTCGTGGTTGGTGGACGGCCTCCCCTCGCTGACGGTGCTGGAGTGGATGACCTGCGGTGGGGTACTTACCCCCTCGGCGAACGTGGATTCCGTCGCTGCAGCGATCACGTCTACCGCGCTCGCCACCATACCGGCCAGCCTCACCGCTGTGGATGTGTTGTTTTCCACCCCAGGCACCCTCCACATGGCATCACGATGTGGCGAGGGCACTGATGTGGATATTACGGGCGCCGCTCATGCTGCAACTGGAGCTGGTGCCGCGTCATGGAGGGCTAAGGCAGGCGGCAGCGGTACTGCAGCAGGACTGGCGTCGGCAGGTGCCTCGGCCGCCTCGCCGGCAACGGCCACCAACGTGGCACTGGCGAGGCGCGAGCTCTTCGGTTCATATGCTCCTACATCCCAGATGGCCCGTTGCGGGTGCTTCGGCACTTCTTCGAGGTACAGCTGGGCGAAAGCCGCGCCATTCCTGTCGTGACGTCAGATGTCATGCGTGCCCGCGTGGAGCGAGCCATGACAGAGATTAACCTCCTCGACTTTTCCGGCACGTCGCTCGGCATGGACGACGACGAGAGCGAGGATGACGCCAGCTCATTGACGTCGACCCGCTCCTCCTCAGGTGCCGGCTCAGGGGATCGGAGGTCGCCGGCGCGTAAGGTGACCTTGCAGAACTTGCGTGACTTGATTGCCGTCTACACAGTGCCGCTTTCTTAGCCGCACAAGGAGCGTCAACGCAATCGATTGTCGCTGTTTGTGCGGCGCCGTATCTCGTAATGGCAGCCGCTTGCTCGTGTAGGTCTCGTTGCATCAGTGCTGGTTTTACCCTTTTCGCTGTCCATTGCCTCACTTTCGCCCAATGCACAAGTAGAGAGGCACCGCCCCCTCTTCCTTACGCAGAGGATGCCGTTCGGGTGTGCCGCTGCCGGCGGTGCTTCTGCGCTGCGCCCTGGAATCTGGGAGCGCGTGTCCTCTTGCGGCCGCTCAGGCGTGGAGGGGGGGGCGGTGTGTGCTGGTCGGTGTGCGCGCCCTGCGTTGTCGCGGTTTTTCTCCCCCTTCCCCACGTGTTTCCCTCGCTTGGTTGTTCTCTGCCGCTGCGCCGCGCGAGGGGTGTCTCGCTCTGGAGGTTTGCTAGGTCGCGGCCGCGGGGGAGGGGGATGCTGTACTTCGACTAAGGCGTTCCCGCCCTGCCCAGGAAGGAAAGCGTTGCCCCGTCGAAACTACAGCGGCAGCGCTAGGCGGTGAGCACGGCGTGACCACATGCCTCGCAACCGAGGCGTCTGGCAGCCGTGTTGGCAGTCTCTTTAAAATGGCAGCCTCCAACAAGTTTGTCGACAAAGCAATTTGGCTGAGTGCATCTCGTCGAGGTAGAGAGACAGCTGCTAAGGTGTACTTCTCTACCGACCGTCGTGGCTCCCGACGGTGGGGCATGTGCCCCCGCTGCTCGGCTCGTTTTTTAGGCTCTCTCGCTTGCACGGGCACTCCACTTGGCTTGCACCGGGCACTCCACTTGGCTTGCACCGGGCACTCCACTTGGCTTGCACCACTCCACTTGGCTTGCACCACCGATTTTCCCCCTTTTTTCCAACTTTTCTGCTTCTTCGCGCACCACACATCAAGCCCAGCCCCCTTTGCGATTTCCACACAAAAACTCCGGACCTCACCGCACCCCCTTCACTTACAAGGCGCGATACACACACGCACCACCCACCCACCCACGCACCCACCCACCACCCACCCACCACACCACCACACACACACACACACACACACACACAAGCGATGAAGCGCGCTTGCATCACTACTCTTCCTCGTGTGATTCTGCACTCCCTGGCAGAGCTGCAGGACGGCCTGAATGTAATGATCGACCCTTCCTGGCGCACTGCTCGCTCGCTGGACAATTGGGCTCTTGCCATCACTATGGAGTCCGCGGAGCTGCTGGACTCCTATCCGTGGAAGTGGTGGAAGAACGTCAACGCCACGCCTGATTTGGAAAACGTCAAGATTGAGCTGGTCGACATCTTGCACTTCTCTCTTTCTGGCGCAATGCAGATGCGCTCCACCCCGGATGATGAGATCCCAGCTGTGGCACTCAAACCCCTGAAGGAGGTCATGACAACGTTTCGACCAGCAAAGGAATGCGCGAGCGACCCGCACGATGTTGTGTTTTTTCCTCTCTCTGATACGCAGAACGCCATTGCGAGCTTCCGCAACGTCATCCAACTCGCAAACGCCTACCGCTTCGATGTCATTATCGAATGCATAATTTACGCCGCCGAGGATCTTGGGGTCAACCTGGTGGCTTACTACATTGCAAAGCACACCCTGAACTGTGTTCGTCAGCTGGGTGGCTACAAGGACGGGTCTTATGTGAAGGTGAGCGATGGTGTTGAAGACAACGTACTTCTACACAGCTGCATTAAGGACGTCTCCCTCGAGGACGTTCTCGATGACCGCAAGTATATCGAGACGTGGAACCGCATCATGAACCGCGTTTACGAGGCTTTCAGGTTAAGGTATGTGACCGTAGGTATACAGAGAGCTGGTTTGCCCTCGCCAAGGACTGCCAGCGAGGGATAGCGGCTTAAAGACTGGTGTGCTTCCCTGATCCTCTGTTACAACCGAGGGTCAACGTTTTCCCGGTCGAGGGCCAGCGGTCGAAGGGGGCGCGGTTATCGATTTTGGTTTTCGGGGTGGGCCTTTCCTCTCTACGCCTTGCAGCGCGAGGGCGTCTGCCGAAAGTAGGCGGTTTCCTCCTCTTGAGCGTGTCTCACTGCTGCGCTTGTCGGGGTCGCCGCATCGGGGCAGCGGGGGGGGCGGGGGAGGAGGAGGGGGTTCGTTGGGGCCGGTGCTGGCGGGCGGGGGCTCATCGCATGGAGTGGAGATACGCACCCTTTTTGCTTTCTACATCCCACTCTTACAGGACCGCATTTCTTTCGCGCGCCCGGGGCAGCGAATCCGAGCGGAACTCAAGCGAACGCACCAGGAAACGGGAAACACAGTGCGAGCAGGTGTACAGACGTGTCCTTCCCAAAGTGTACGACGGGTAGCGCCAGAAGGAGAGATGTGACCCCTTTTCCTCGCTGTTTCTTGTTGGAAGGTTTTCGTGTGAGCTCTGCCACAGTGCTTGGCACGTCAACAGGGTGCTTTGGAGGAGTGTCATTGTGTTCCCGCGGGATTGCGGTTCACCTGCGTCCTTTCGTTTTCTACGGTTATTGTATCGTCAAGATGCCCCCAGCGGGCTCTTTTTCTTTCGCCCGTTAACGATGACACACGCACACCCTCATGCACACCCACACACGCACACACTCTTTCACCCATTAGCTGTGTTTCAATGGATTGCCGCTCAGGCTCCCCACAGTGGTGCTTCAAATCCTGCGGCACGCTCTGAGCTATAACTTAACAGCGAACAGAAAGGCCGTGACAACTGCGTTGTTGCTCACTTCATTCGCGAGGAGGGCAAATTTGGTGGGAATGTCTCTGAGGGCTCATTGGCTCTTTTTCCCCAACAAACCTGCCGAATACGAGCAATACGCCCCTGCGCAGCCTTTGCGCGCGAGCAAAAACTGAGGTCATCATATTGCTTAGAGCAGTGTGCCGAGTCTAACGCCTTCTCTGTCGTTGGAGAGTTTGTCTGGGCCACACCTAAGAGAACGCATACGACAACACGTACACCCGATTCCCCCCCACCCCCACCCCCCTCCACAAGAAAGATATCGTTCCTACACCTTTATTAGTTATGCCGACAATACCCAGGACGTGTTTGAATGGAGATCGCAGCCCTTCGATGTGCCAAGTCCCTCACCAGTGTCTCCGTCACCTTGGCCAAGACGGCCAACAGTACCTGTGCCCATGTCCGACTTAACTGCACTCACCCATCTGCTATCCTTGTGCCTACCGTCCCCACCACTTCCCCCCCTTTTCCTTCCCTGCTCTTCTTTGCTTGGGACAATCGCTTCGCACGCCTCTACACGTGCGATAACGCGCTCTTCTCGCGCGCCTCTGTCATATATGGCCTGCCCAACCAAAGCAGTATTGTTTTCCACCATGGCTGCTGCTCCGAAGACCGCCAAGAAGGCCGCGCCGAAGGATGTGAAGGCGACCAAGGTTGTCAAGGTGACGACGCGGAAGTCCTACACCCGCCCCCAGTTCCGCCGCCCGCACACCTACCGCAGGCCCGCAATCGCAAAGCCGAGCAACCGCGTGACCGTGGAGTCGAAGGACATTACTGCCTTCAATGTGATCCGCTACCCACTGACGACGGACAAGGCGATGAAGAAGATCGAGGAGAACAACACCCTGACCTTCATCGTGGATGCCTGCGCCAACAAGACCGAGATCAAGAAGGCGATGCGCAAGCTGTACCAGGTCAAGGCTGTGAAGGTTAACACCCTGATCCGCCCGGACGGCCTGAAGAAGGCGTACATCCGCCTGTCTGCGGCCCACGATGCCCTGGACACTGCCAACAAGATCGGTCTTGTCTAATACAAGCGGCATTGGGCTGGTGCGGCCTACTTTCTGCGATGATTTTTATATCCTTTTCTTTTTTTCAGCTCAACAAAAAATGAGGCTCAAGGCGCGATCTGTGGCGCTCGAGAGGCGCACAAACGGCTGTGTTGGTGGGGCGCCGTGGCTCGTGAGCAACCCTTATGGTTCACGGGGCTGTGTCCAGCTGCAGGCATCGCGGTTTACATCGAGGGTGTGCTGCTGTTTCCATCTCAGAGTGTTGGGTTTTGCTTCTGTGAGGGCGTAGGAGGAAACACGGTGCTTTGCAGTGCTGCTTTTCTTTTCCCGCGCTGCGGCTACGCCAAGTGAGCTGAGATGTTCCGCTTTGTGCCTACCGTCACCACCACTTCCCCCCCTTTCCTTCCCTGCTCTTCTTTGCTTGGGACAATCTGCTTCGCACGCCTCTACACGTGCGATAACGCGCTCTTCTCGCGCGCCTCTGTCATATATGGCCTGCCCAACTAAAGCAGTATTGTTTTCCACCATGGCTGCTGCTCCGAAGACCGCCAAGAAGGCCGCGCCGAAGGATGTGAAGGCGACCAAGGTTGTCAAGGTGACGACGCGGAAGTCCTACACCCGCCCCCAGTTCCGCCGCCCGCACACCTACCGCAGGCCCGCAATCGCAAAGCCGAGCAACCGCGTGACCGTGGAGTCGAAGGACATTACTGCCTTCAATGTGATCCGCTACCCACTGACGACGGACAAGGCGATGAAGAAGATCGAGGAGAACAACACCCTGACCTTCATCGTGGATGCCTGCGCCAACAAGACCGAGATCAAGAAGGCGATGCGCAAGCTGTACCAGGTCAAGGCTGTGAAGGTTAACACCCTGATCCGCCCGGACGGCCTGAAGAAGGCGTACATCCGCCTGTCTGCGGCCCACGATGCCCTGGACACTGCCAACAAGATCGGTCTTGTCTAAGCACGTCCGTTGACATTCCCTCCAACGACCAACGGTGTGAGGGGTCGGGGGCATGTGCCTCCCCTCTCCCTCCCTCCCTCCCTCTCCATGCCTCGCCTCGCCTCGCGCCCCCCCATCCCCGTGTGTTGCGCTTTGTGGGAGAGGCGCTTCACTTCTCTCTCGTTTCTTCATTTTTCGTATGTCCTTTCGTTTTTACATTTTTTAAGCCCCCCAAAACACACACAAAAAACGCTCACATTTTTTAAACGGAGGCGGCCGCCCGGCGCTCTGTTAGAGGGGCGGGAGGGGGGTGGGGGAGGCACAGAGCACCTCCATTGCACGAGGAAAGAGGCCCGACAACCTCTGTCCTCGTGCAATCACCAATACAAAACCGCCACTTTGCCACCTCGTCAAGTGCCGGTGCAGCAGAATGGCTGCCCGCCCTTCCCCCTCCTCCCGATCCGCCCCACGATAAGTGTGAGACGAGAAGGGGGGGGAAGCACGGACATGCCCCGTTGTTGCGTCGCTGGTGTGTGCACTTCAGCAGCGGCGGCATATATCGTCTGCCGGCAGATTTGGGACAGGGTGAAAACAAAGTGCTTGAGGCCTTTCTCTTCCATTGATGCGAACGTTTCTGTTGTATCACACGCACGCATGTTTCTCCATCCCGCCTCCCCGTTGACCGCTCCTGTCTCTCTCTCTCTCCCTCCGTCCTTACACCTTGGCGATACCCCTCCTTGGGGTGGCTCTGTGAGCCCCTTCCCTCTCTCCCCACCAGCATGCGTCCTGGCCAATTCCCATCATATTTTCCTACGATTTCCTGCCTGCAAGCAAAAATTAGTCGGACGCTGCGCTTTGTAGCTCCTCCCTTACGTGGGCATCACTTTAAATCTAATAGGTGCTCATCTCTCGGAACAAGGAAGCTAAGCATCTTCCCCAACGAGAGCTTCGCATCGTTGCCAGCGATCCCACTCTCTCCACGGAGCTGCTTGCCTGGTGCATCGTAGCGGTTCCCCACCTTCGCTTGTTTGTTGTGTAGCGCTTGAGTCAGCCTCTGCTGTATAGAGAGGGAGAACAGGAAGGGAGGGAGGGCTTTCTTCGGCGAGGGATGCCGGGTTGTTTCTCTGCACCTCACATGACACACACACACACACACACACACACACACACACACACACACACACGCAACGTCGCGCCCCAAAAGTGGAGGAGGGCGGTGGGGCCCTCCTCGTTGCCCTCCTTTTGGGGACCAAATTTCGATTGTGGGTCGCCTTGCTGTCGTTTTTCTCTTTTTTTTTCGCTTCCTCTTCTTCCGTGTCTCGTGCTGAGCTCATAGAGTAGATCGGTGCCTATACACACCTGCGGTTGTGCGTTGTGACTTCGATCATCACGCAACCTTCTCGCCCCCCCCCCTCTCCTCCTCCTCTTCTCTCCCCTGTGCGGGTCTTTTTCCAGGTACTGCAGGGAGGCGTCGTACGGCGCGCTACTCTCCACTCGAAGGGGGAAGTGAGGGCGCACTACACGCGCAGGATTAGAGCGAAACGGGCGCCTTATTCTACACGGTGTTGCCGCTTTGTTCTCTTCCGGCAATTTCCGCCGCTGTGATCCGCTGTCGCTCTCGCTATTTGTCATTCTTCGTGCTTGCGCGCTGTTGTGCTCCTCGTCGACACAGTGCGCAATGGAGTTAAGCGGACGTATTGCGCGCCTCTCCTGCTACCGGGGCGCACCAGCGACGCGCGATGATGGGTTTACATCCTCTCCTGGTGTTTACGTCCTGTGCGAAGATCTCGCACTCTCTCCAGGTGGCGAGCACCCCTCGTGTGATGAAGCGGCGGTAGTCTCAAAGCTAAATAAGCTCACCTCCAAGTACGCCCAGTTCCAGCGCGATGTCGTAGGCTGCGCCTTCGCCATGACCAGCGGCACCTCTGCCTCTGCGCTGGGATCTGTGCCTGCAGTGCGCCACGCGTCCTCACGTTTTCCCAGCGAAGGACTAGAGCCTTCGAGTGCTGCTGACAAGGGACGCATGTCGACTGCAGGCCGGGTCGCAGCCAGCGCTACATCTGGATCCGCTGGATCGACCCCATCGGTGCCAGACTTGGAGTCGTACTGGATGGAGACCTCTCCGTTGCCCCCAACAGCGGTGCTGGCGGCGCTGTATGGTATGACGCCTCTACATGGGATTTCCTGGAGCAGCAGGAATCGAGGAGGCCCCGATGCCGGCGCTGAGGAGAACTTGTCCATTGTGACAACTGTGGATGCCGATAGACTCGCCAGCGCTCCTTCATCGACGTCTTCGCTTGAGCTTCAGTGGTCTCTTTGTGGGTGCGCTGCAGACGCCATAGCGGTGCAGGGGCGGTACCAGGTGACTTTCAGGGACGCGTTTGCCATGACGACGGTGGCCGCCCACATGGCAGCTGCCAGTGCTGACGGCGGCAGTAGTTGGCAAGGCGCTGTCTCGCTCGTGCCACCGCTGTCGTCATCAACCTCGTCGTACTCCCTCGCGCAGCAGCTGCGGCGGGTCTCTGCCCTGCTCGGTTTAGACTGTGAAGGGTCACCGCCGGAGGCGTTGGCGGCCGTGCCACCGTCCGCATCGTTGTTGGATTGGCCGGAAGAGTTCTTGTGGAACTTGCTGGTGTCGCTCTTATCCAGTCTTGCTCTTGTACACAGTGCCGGGCTTCACTTGTTTGGCCAAATGACGCGGCTGATGTGCTGTGCGTTGCCTGCACGCCAACACTGCCACGACAGCTGGAGCAGACGTGGGCTGATGTTGCCGCAGCAACCGCAGCGGCTGCTGGTAAAGAGGATGTGAGGAGACGGAATGCGGCACTGTCTCCAGCGGCAGGATGAATGACGACTGCGTGCCGACGCACAAGGAAGCGGATGCCATCTTCCGGCGCTTCTGCTCGATAGCTGTGCCTAGCGTGCTGTTGCCACAGGCGACCGTCACCGCCGCCACCCCGTGCCATCATGTCTTCTTCGTCCTTCATCCATCGCCCGAGCTGTTTCTACAGAAGGGTGATGACCGTGCGCATGTCCTGCGCCAAAGCGTGCCAAGTCTTTCCGCAGCACAGGAATCAAAGCAGACGACACCAGCGCAACAGACGCAACACCAGGCAGCGGACTTGGCGAGTGTGGGCCGCTTGATGAGCCTTCTGATGGAACTGCGAGCGCGGTGGCGTCAACGCTGGCACGGGCATGCGGACACGGCTGCAGTGCCAAGCTCAGAGCTGGCGTTCCTAGTTCGAAGATTGAGCGAATGCGGCGGGACGACCGAGGGGTCTGCAACGCCCACACAGAGCCCTACTGCTCTGCAGCTTCTGCAACTCCAGGCTCTGCGACTACGCACCGAGTCGTGGTACTACCGTCGCTTGGCTGAGGAAGCGTGCGATCGCCTGTCACTTGCGCGGCGGTGGCTGGCAAGCGCAGATGCTGGGCCGCTGCGCCCCTCGCTTGCAACGCTGTCGCACGCGAGGGACAGTGACACGGAAGGGCAAAGGCGCGAGGCGCAGCTGGCGGACCGTGAGGCCAAGTTAAGTGTCGTGCTGGAGCTATACGGGCTCACACATGAGCACTTGGACGCGCTTAAGCTCTCACAGTTGCCCTCAGCTCAAGAGAGGACAAGACTGGCAGCGCTTTCGCCAGCGTTACAGTCAGATGCAGCGGCAGTGGGTGTGCCGGCAAAGTTGACGTCGAGCAACAGGGGCACTCGCACCGCTGGCCGTGTGGGAGCAGATCAGCGAACGGCGCTGAAGGTGCGAAAGGAGGACTCTCTTGACCGCCTACTCACCCAGACTCTACTCCAACAGCAGCACCAGCTAGCAGGAGCCGCGGCAACATTGCTTGCGGGCGTCACTGCAGAAGACGGGGCGACTCCAGCAAGCGTCCGCGATGGTAGATATCTGAGCCCCCAAGCCACCGCCGCCACTGCCTCCGTTGTACCTGCTACTACTGCTGATGCTACCAATAGCGAAGTCTTGCTCGGCTTGTCTTCAGTTGCGCGTTGCACCACCGCGGATGACGCACTCCTCCTCACACGTGCTGCTGCCCCGTCAATGGCGGCGGTGACATCGCCGGTGCCCCCCACACAGCGCCATCTGGACGTCGAGGACATCCCTGTAAGCGATGTTGCGACACCCCCGACAGCGGCAGCAGCCGGTCATCATTCCAACGATGAACCCCGCGTTACCGTGGTCGAGGTAGATCTGGATGCAGCCGAAGATGATGGGCGTGGCATCAACGTAGCAAGCCAGGCAAGCGCAAGTCCGACGGCGATTCACGCTGCTTCTGCTGGGGGATTGGAGGGACGCGCAGCGTGGGCGGCAACGCTGACGTCGCCGTCTGCGCTGCTCTACTCCTCAACTACTGCTATGAATCGGCAGGGGGCTCAGGGCTCGCCACAGCTGACCTCCCAGCAGCAACGACAGCAGCGCCAACTTTTCTCTCCCCCACTACACACCTCCCCGTTCCTAGACATGCAGACTCCAATGCGCTCTCCTGCACTCCCCAATATGGGGTACCCAGATGGCTCAGCCGGTGGTACCGCGGCTTCCCCTGGCGCAGGCGTCAGCAGCGGCGGTGGTCGTAGCCACAGCAAATACAGCGCGTTGTCGCTACTGCGCACGCCGCCGTCGGCCCGCCGCTGTGGCACCAGGCTGGGCACTGCTGCTGCGGTAGCAGCTGTAGGGACGAGGGCCGCACCGTCCTTCTTCCGCTCTCCATCGTCGCACTCGCCGGACAGCTATCGCTCCTCCACCAGACCGAACAGCGCTCCCACGACTGATGTGTTAGCCAGCGCCGCAGCGGTGCTCTCTCCCCACGTCACGACTGAGCGCTCCCTTCCGCAGCAGCGTCAGCACCGACGCCGCTCAAGCTCTCGCGGTAGCGCCGGCGATAATAGCGGCGGCGCGTACGCGGTGGCCTTGGGTGGCCTCTCACCACCCACGGAGGGCCATCGTCAGCAGAGGAATGGTGACGCTGCAGCGTGGGCGCACCAACAGCTGACAGCGCTCGAGGAGATGCAGACGACGCTGAGAGCACAACAGCCGCCAACACCGCGTAGTCGTGCGTCAGCCGCAGCGGCGACCTGCATCCGAAGTCCTGACGTGGCGGCGCTTTCGTGCACGCAGTCCCCGGCAACCCCACTGCTTGCACCACGCGTTGCAGCGCGACGGCATTCCTCGCCCACGCCCGCATCCTCGGAGGTGACACCGGTACGCGGCACAATGCCATTGTATTACGGCGACCCCGCAGGGATGTGTCAGGTGGAGAGCGCTCACATGCGCAGCAGTGACAGCCGCAGCGGAGCCCGCCACAGTGATGACTGGGGCGGTTCCACTAGCGCAGCTCGCGACTTTGGCGGCGTCGCTATTGCTGAGCGCCCTCGGGTGTTGCTGTCCTTCACCCCTCCATACAACATGTCGCTGACATCGTCTCCCTCCATCTACCAGACTCCTGCAGAGACGATGACAGCCGCTGAAGGTGGTGCGAAGATTGCCTACACAGCTGCCACGTCCTCAGAAACACAAAGTGGCGCCGCTGGGCAGAACACACCACCAGCAGTGCAACAGCCTACCACTACGAGGCTGTATGGAGGTGCATCCTACGAACCCACCTCCTCTCTCTCACCGCCGACGCGGACAAAGATTGGCAGCGATGATACTATTACAGTCTCCAGACGAGGCAACAACAGCCGCAGCAGCGTTTCGAGTGTCTTTCACTCGTCCGCCTTGTCAGCGAGCGGAGCTGTGGCACGTGGCAACAACGCAGTCGATCTGCACCAGCGCAGTCCGCCACAACACACCACCTCGTCTCCTGCCATGGTGTCTACGGTGAGGTCGTCTGCGTCTGCTTTCAGTGTTTCCTCAGGGATATCGCCTCGCGGTACGGGTGGCAGAAATGCCCACCGCCCTCTCAGCTCACGAACGGCGTCTGCGCACACCACCGGGCCCAGCGCAGGTGGTACGAACGCTCGAGGGACTGTGATGAGCACATCTAGTAGTCGTGCCAGCGGTAGCCATGGTGGCGGTGGGGATCTTGGTAGAGGTTTCACCGGCGGTGGAGGGCCACTCCAGCGGCCCGGCGATGATTACTCGCCGTCATCTTCGTGGGCATCCTTTGCCTATGCTGGTGCGTCGCGTACGAGCTCCACGACAGCAGTGGAGCTGTTGCGACGACTGCGCGCCAACACAGGGGCGTGATTGCGGAGAAGGATTGGTGCGCGTCTGGGTGTTGGTGCTGCGTTCGTTCGTTGTTCTCCCACGTGCATGGTTGCTGCTGCTGCTGCTGCTGCTGCTACGAGCGCCAGCCATATTCATGTTTGTAGTTAAGCAGAGACCAAGCTTACTGTGAGTGGCGTGATCCTAGAAAGCGCCTCAGCACACGCCCGCTTACCTGGGGATAACGTCTGGAGAAGTTGCCCCGGTCGAGAGATGAGTGGGTGGCGAGGAGGAGAGGGCTTGGGGCCCGCCGATGAGCCGTCCAACTCCGTCTGCAACGGTGGTGCCACCGTTGTATCCTCTGCCCCTCTCTCCGTCTGTCTCTCTCTCCAGAGCGTCATTGCCACCCTCCCCTTCACTCCTCCCCTTCTCTCCTCACCTCCCCTCACGGCGGATAGCAAGCGAGCGAGACACACACCACTGATAGTGACTCACACGCCACTCGATAGACTTGCGTAAGAGGCACATGTGTGTGACCACGTGAGGTGGTGCCCCCATCATTGAGGTTGCCGCTGCGTGCGCTGTGAGCGAGAAGGCTAACACTAAGAGCAGCGATCCACCAGTAGCAGTGCCGTGCGCCTTCCGCCTTTCGTGTCACCGACGAGGCGGAGCTCTGGCCTCATCCTTAGGAGGCTCACACATGCAGGAGCAGTATGTCCGCAAGGAATGCGTGGCCATTGCTGGCCAGATGATCCTCATCACAGCTGGCGATGGCACCACACGCATGAGCGCCAGCACAAGCAACAGCAGCATCAGCGTGGCGGCGGCGGCGCGTGCGACTACTGCGCACCCTTCAGCGACACCAGGGGAGACCAAGGTAGTGACTGGTCTTGATGATCTGCAGCGTGCTTGCGATGCGGTGGTGCGGCACGCCATGACGCTCTACCGGCTATGTCGTCGCCCCGGTGGAGCTCCATCGACATTGTCTGCGTTGGCGCGAGCAGAAGCGGCGGTGGTGCCGGAGCGGCGAGTGCGGCGGAGGAGGCGGCGTATTGCGTCTGCGCGGCAGTCATGGCTTTGGAGCCACAATTGTGGGCATCTCTGGTGCGACGAGCTCAGCTGCTACGTCCACGCAAGCCGAGCCTTCTCTTCGTCGCCCCTGTCGCCGTCCCACCGATTGTGGTGAGGGAGGTGGAGAGATTTTTCTGGCGAAGTCGGCATCTCATGAGCACCACCGCAGCGCCTAAAGTGGTTACGAGCGGCACCTCCACTGCGGTCGCCCCACTCACTAGCGCCGCGTCGTCGCCCTTGGCTTGCGGAGAGGTGGGAGAAGTGGTACCAACTGCATCTGCTTCGTCCTCAGCCACCGCTACCGCCACCGTTGGCTTGCGGGCTCGGCAGGCGGAGGCTGTCGCTGCGTGTTTCTTCTTTAAGACCATGTCCGCAGCGGAGCGACTTCGACGCAGCGACATCTTTGAGGTGCATGTTTGGCCACCTGAGGCTAGCCACGCTGTGGGGATGTCGGGTAAAGCAAACACCACCCTCACCACCACAGCAGCAGCAGCATCCGCCGTCACTGCGGTTGGCGCTCCGTCCGTAGTCGAAAACACTGATGTTGTCGTTTCATCTTCTCCGATCAAACCCGCTGGCGCGGCTTCCAGGGCGCAAGCATGGACTGCGGGCCTTAGGAGACGAGAACGTCGGTCAGAGCATCTTGTCATGACACGTGGTGCTGCTGCTCCTGCTGCTCTGCTGGGTGACACCGGTGACCCCTTGTACACACGCCCGACCCAATCAGCAACTTCGCTGCTGCCGTCGTTCTCGTCTGCGGCATCGATGCTCTTCACCGATGGTTTGGATAATTGGGGTGACAGGCAGGCAGCTGGCAGCACTCGCACGAATCTCCTACCGCCCTCGAATGCGCGCAGGTCCGGTGGCGTGGACGGCGCTAAGTATGCTGCGGGAGTCGGTGGCTGGTCAAGCGGGAGCAGCTCACGGAGTCGGGATTCGATCCCGGGCGACGGTGACACCAGCGCGGGAAAGTTGCAAGGCCGCTATCCAGCGGCTGGCGAAGGCGGTTGTCCTCGAGACCAGCAAGCAGCCGACACCGCGGCTGTGCTTACACGACTGTACGCGTTAGCACTGTCGGCAGAGGAACCAGCCGCTGATGAACTTCTCAATGCCGAGGCCGCCACGCCAGCAGCAGCAGCAGATCAGTGGTGGTAGCGATCAGCATGGATTCGGCGGTGCGGCTGTCTCTGCAAAGGGTTCCCACGCCCTCTTCTTAGCTGCTGCCTCTTCGGCCACGCTCAAGTCGGACAGCGGCCTGAGTCTCGTTGCTCTCGGCGCCTCCGTCATGCACGCATGCGATGCGCAGCACTGGGGTCGGCTTCAGTCGCTGGTGCGGTACCCATTGCTGTTCCGGGCCATTCCAGCTCCTGCCGAGCTGAGCGCTGCTGTCACACGCGCAGATGGTGATGTGGCACTCAAGGTTGAAGCGATGGCGCGCCTGAGTGGTGCCTTAGGTATGACATACACCATCCCCGCCACTACCTTATCGCCGACTTCGGCAGTGCCACCTGGCCCGACTGCCGGCAGCTGCGACGCCACCTCTCCCTCTTCTGCTGCACCTTTCACGTGCATGTCTTCTCTGTGTGGCGCTGCCGGCTCCATCTTCAGCCCAGCGCGTCTGCGCACGTCGTCGCCGCCGCTGCTGCTCCCCCCTCCACCGAGCCTCATTACGGACAAATTTTTATGGACTCGGCTGCTGATCTGCAGTGCGTGGCTTCTCGTCTATGCTGACGGCCTCGTCGGTAACGATGACCAAGTAGCGGGTTTGGAGCAGGCACAGCCTGTCACTGACGGCAGAGGCCACAATGGTGGGGTGTGGCCCCGAGTACGCCCCACTCCAGCTGTGCGGGCCATCGTCGCCTACTGCGTTGCGGTCGTGCGCGAGGCTCGCGCGATGAGCGTCGGTGTGGCTGCCACTGCTCGCTCAGGCCACGGCAGCCTTCGTAGCGCCGTTTGCTGTCCTGTGTGCGATGACCTGGTCAAGGAGCAGCGGCCAGTGCTGTGGTGGTCAACGCTACGTGACGACCGTGCGTTTCTGCGAGCGGGTGTGCGAGCTGTGCTGGAGAACAACGCCACTGACAGTGATGAGGCGGATATTGCGGCTGCCCTGGCAGATCATCTTGCCGACGAAGGCCGTGGCCGCCGATATGCGACACCATTGCTGAGTGGCTCTGAAGGGACACCGTGTCGTATAGCCGCGCTGCAGCAGCGCTGGGGAGCGTACATAATGCGGGGTGACACTTCAGCGACTGCTTCCTGCGCCGCCGCCACTGCTGCCACACGCCGTGGGGCAGAGGGTGCATCCGTTAGCGCTGACTCGGTTGACGCTGATGCAGACGTGCGAAAGGGCGGTGCTGCCGCTGCTGATGTACGTGACCCAGCAGGTGGTGACGACGTGGAGGAGGAGGAGGTGGCGGAGGCAGCAGAGACGCTGTGGAGGGCGCTCACGCAGCGTGTCGCGGCTGCCACGGATTTCTGTGTCTTTCTCTCGGCGCACCCGACCGAGTTCGCCGCCTCTAATTCACTTGCGGCAGCGTCAGCGAAAGTTGGTCGCCCGAAGCATGCTCGAGCCGAGGACGATGGGGACGCCGCGCCACAAGTTATTCACCGCCATCGGTGGCAGGAACTGCATCGCCACCGCCAGCACGCAGTCGGGTCTGACGACAGTGACGACGGACGCATGGCGGAGGAGGGAGCAGTGGTGTCGAGTCGCCACCACCCGCGCCGACGACTGAGTGGGGTGCAGCACGGTCACCCATCGCCCCACTCTCCTGACTCCGACGACGGTGAGTGGGGCGATGGGTGCCGCTCTCGCGCGCAAAGCACCTCGCGTGCCAGCGCCGCGCTGCGGGGGAGTCGACACGCGGTGGAGGAGGCCGAGGAGTGGAGTCGGTTACTGAGCCGATGCGGCTGGGTGAACGCGGCCCCACCGTCTGGCTCGACCTCCTCGCCTAATTATGCGGAATGGGCGTCGTCACTGTTCTTGCCATCGGCTACGCCGACACCGCAGCAGGAGGCCACGCTGCGTCGCCGACTCTCGCGCTACAACCTCATGGACGTTGTGCGCAAGCTGGTGCTTGGCCGCGGAGGCAGCTGGTTGCGTTATGCGCGGTTACTCTTTGGCGACGATGTGTGCACCGACTATCCCGCATCACCGCATTCTTGTCCACCGCCAGTCGCGCACGTAGGCGCTGCCTCCCCTAACGATCTTCGTGCGCCGCCAACGATACCACCGCCAGCATCAAGCTCCAATCTGCGGCCCCGAGCGCCGTCTCTCTCGCTGCTGGAAGAGGCAGAGTCCGGCGCTGATGGCGTGTACGTGCCACACGCGCATGCGAGCTGGTGTGCAGAACGCATCTCGTCTCCCGTGCGGCGGGTAATCGATGCAGAGCCAACAACTCCGCACTGTTCTTCAGGCCTCATACCACCTTCACCGTTGCCCTTCGTTGCAACTACTACCAATGAGGACGCCAATGTGGGCAACACCATTACTGCAGAGCGATGGCCAACAACTCCCATCGGTAAGGAAAAGCTGCCGTCCATCCCGCTGCTTGTCTCGCCGCTGATGCGGCGGCACAAGATGGCTGCTGCTGCTGCTGCTGCATGTTCTACTGCGGACTCACCACCGCCTCCGTCGCTGGCAGGTGAGGTTGCTCATGAGACAAGCGCAGTGCTACATTGCGCTCCCGATGGTGGCGCGTCATCTGCGCAGCGGTCGGAGGCATCGTCGAGTGCGTCTGTCTCAGTGCCTCTCGCGCAACTTCGTTCTCAGCAGGCTGCCTTGTACGCTCTGCTGCGCTTCCGACCACATCTGCCGCCTTTGCGAGAGGAGGACGCCGTGCTGGAATGCGCCTCGTGCTTCTCGCTCTTCCATCAGGAGTGCATCGCGCCGGTGCAGCTGAGCTTCATGGGGCAGGCGTTTCTCTGCCACACGTGCCGCCTACGGTGGGCACGGGCCTACGCGGCAGCTGGATGTGAGTTCTTGCATCAAGTACCAGAGCGACGCCATGATGCGCGGATGGCGGGTGGGGCTGCGCACCTGATCAGCATTCATGACGCTTGAGTGTGGAGAGGGAAGTGTTTGCGATGCTTCGTGAAGCTGCACACTGCGCTGAGCAATACACCGGAGAACAGAGGCGCATCGGCAGTGCCTGACTTACTTCATCTCACAGGGGCCCACCGCGGGGTGCGAAGCAGCCGTAGGCACGCGGCACAGCAATGCGCCGGCACAGTCAGCTGAGCACGACGCCGGCCTCAAACTCTGCCTACCCACGCCTCGCACGTCGCTGTCGCTTGGCCCCGCCACCACGAGACACGGCTCCGCATTGTCAGCGAGAGGGGCGGGCCTGCCGGGCTTTCCCTCCCCACACAGAGAGAGAGTGTGGGTGCACCGGACCCCTGCGATGCCGCGCGCACTGCGGTGTGTGTCCCTACGCCATCAGGGATGGCGCAAGAGAAGGAAGGAAAGGCACACAAGAGACGAAGCAGGCGAGAGCTGTGGATGGAGGACACACCCATGGGGCGCAGCATCGACTCGCTTCTCAGCCCCGTCAAGTCTGTCCGTCTGTCTTCCTCTCTCTCTCTCCTGTTTTACTGCTGCCGTCTCGCTGGCACTGTCGTACTCGTAATACCCCCTCTCTCGTCACGCGCCTTCTTGGAGCCCGTTCTGTGTCCATGTGGAGTTGGACAGACGCGCGTGCCATCACTTTCGATGGGGAGTCCGATGCAGTGTGGCGCCCTCTAGTCACGCGCACCGCCTGCCGTGTTGATGCGGTCTTACACGGCATTTTCGTGATTTATCGCACCGCGCTCTGCTCGCCGATGTCGCATCAGCATGTGAATACACCGTTTTCCACATCTCCGGCTTCCACCACCGCACCGAACGTGTTCAGTGCTGCTCACTCTGCTGTTCCGCGCGCTCGACAGCAGCTCTCACGACATGCGACGCACACATTGAGCAGCTCTCGGCTATACCGCTCTCTCTTCTCCGCTCTCCCCCCTTCCCCATTTCGCTTTTCTTCACCTCGGAAGCGCTGCTGCTCGTTACTTTCCGTTCTGTGTCCCTCCCGGTCATCTTGTAAAGGCGCGTGCTGCGTATAGCGACATCACAGTTTTCTTCCTTCAGTTTTCATGCCCTGACGGTGGCACTTCAACTCCAACACAAGCCCGAAGGCCCATGCACATGCTCGCTAAACCTTTCGCTCTGTGTTCTTCCGGCGCGCCGCGTCGCACTGCTGGCGCATCGGCAGCGGCTGTGGCCGGGTCTCGTTGCACCCACACGAAGGCAACTCATCCACTGGACCTTCTTCACCGCCAGAACTATCGTGCGCGCCATGTGGCCGAGGGCAACCGCAACTGCACAGCGACCTGCTTGCTACACTTCCCTGTAACACACCCATGTCGTTGTGCAGTTGCGGCTGCCCGCACCCGACGAAACCGACGCTTGGCGTGCCATGCATGTCCTTCTACACAACACCGGAGCTGCTGCGCGACCGTAGCTTGTCGAAGTCCCCGACGACTGAAACTCAGGTAAAGGAAGAGCTTGCCAGCCTTGTTGGCGGCCGCCTTGTTCGGTCTGTGCAACGTGAGCAGCCGCCGCGTGGTAGCGGCATCCAACCATTACTGGACTACAACAAGCACTGGGCCGGCGAGATTGTGCGGCTGAACCCGGACTACTTCGTGGAGCTTGCGAAGCAGCAGAAGCCGCAGTACCTGTGGATGGGCTGCAGCGACAGCCGCGTGCCCGCGAATGAAATCGTTGGCCTCTACCCTGGCGACATTTTTGTTCACCGTAACATCGCCAACATCGTGTGCAACAGCGACCTCAACGCGCTCGCCGTCATCCAGTACGCGATCGAGTGCCTGAAGGTGGAGCACGTGATCGTATCGGGGCATTACAAGTGTGGTGGCGTAACGGCAGCCCTGCACGAGGACCGCGTGGGTCTTGCGGATCACTGGATTCTGCATGTGTCGGCAGTGAAGAAGCGCCACTGGCGGCGCATGCTCGCTGACCTTCCTATGCGCAACCACCTTGACGCCCTGTGCGAGCTGAATGTTCTGGCACAGGTGGAGCACGTCGTGGAGACCCACCTGGTCCAGCGTGTGTGGACACAGCAGAACGCTGAGGATGCCGCGGCGCAGCGCGAGAACCGCCCGTCGCGCAACAGACCTGTAGACGAGGTAGAGATCCATGGGTGGGTGTACGGGCTGGAGGATGGTTTGATTCGGCCGTTGCTGACGCTGAATCGCCGATCAAACGTAGAGAAGGAGCTTCACAAGGCGGCTGATGCTCTCTTTTGGCGCTACGGGCAGCTGTAGACCCCTTGCCCGCGTGCGCGTGCGTCTGCCGTCCTGCTACGGGGCGTAGCACAGGTACGCTTAGGCGAAAAGTTGCAGAGGGAGGGCAAGAGGAAGAAAAGCCCGGAAATTGTCGCCGGGTAGGGGGGCAGGGCGGTCATGGATGGCTGAAGAGGTCAGCTGTCGTGAGGACAAGTGCGCGTGGAAGAGAGGGGGGGGAAGCCGCGGTGTCGCCAGATACAACGATATGGCGTATAAGCCACACACAAAGCCCCCTTTTCCCTCTCTCGCTCTGCTGTCAGTACACCTGTGACGGTCAGCTGGTGTGCCGGTCAGCTGGTGTGACCTCCTTGGCGCTTTCTACCGCTCTCTTTTCGAGTTCCACTTTTTCACATTCGCCTCATTCGCCTGTCACGACTGTGCTGAGCGGCATTTGGCTTCTTCGCGTTTCCTCTCTTGCGCCTTCTCACCTCTGCATGACTATCTCAATGCGTCGGTGTGAGTCTCTGATCTCTGATCTCTCTCTCTCTCACGTTTGCTCAGCACTCTAGTCAGCACTGCATCTCACCTTTCCACATCCCCCGCTGGTTCAGATGCCAAACAATCCCCTTCTCGGCCAGTCTCTACCTCTCTCTCTACTCGGTGGATGTGGCTTAAACGCTCCTGCTCCCCACCTTCCTTACTCTTCCACAGGATCTCCTAGCACGAATCCATGCTGCTGTGCCTAGACCTTCCCCTTCACCTCATTCTGGTTGTGTGTGTGTGTGTGTGTGTGTGTGGTCGTCTTTCGCCGCTGCGCTCACCTGATGTGGGCGTGTATTGTCATTGCCATTGTTGTTCTCTCCCCCAACGTGTCCTCCCTGCGGAGCTTCTGGCATGCGCTACCACCTCTGTGTGTCTTCGATTTCTTCATTCGCCCCACCCCTCCCCTCCCCCCGTACGCACTCCGGCTCTTTTCAAGTGTTCCTCAGTGTTCGGCTGTGCGTACCGAAGCGTCGTTGCCTGGACGCTTCCTACGACTCTCTTTAGGGCTTTGAAGACCTGAGTCTCTGGAGAGTAGGGTCAGCACTGGAAAGACAAGAGACACCGTAATGGCATGCCTATGCGCGCGTGTGCGGTGTCTCGGGGACAGGGGTTTGGGTGGGGCACCGGCGCGAAGCATCGACCTCTTCCTCGTCACCCGCGCTCCCTCTCCCTCAGCCCCTTCCTGCTGGTCCCCCACCCCCTGCCTCCCCCCGTCGCATTTCTGCACGTTCTCCCATCGTATGGCCCACGACGCTGCCCCCCCCCTTTTGGTGCCCGACAGTCCTGCGCTCTGTGATGTCTCCTCTCCGGCCTGCTGCCGCGGTGGTGGTGGTGGTGGGGGTTGACAGAATTGCACCCTTCCCTCATATGTGTCTCTCTGCCCAGCTTCCTCTTCTCTTCTCCCTCCCTCCACAGTTTCCACATCCGTACATCATCACCAACCACCCTTAGCGCCAGTAACTGGTATTCTCTCCCTCTGTCTCTCTTGCGCAGACTGACCTCTTGTGTGCCTTTCCTTCCTCTTGCGCCATCCCTGATGGCGTAGGGAGACGCCGCAGTGCGCGCGGCATCGCAGGGGTCCGGTGCACCCACACACTCTCTCTGTGGGGAGGGAAAGCCCGGCAGGCCCGCCCCTCTCGCTGCCAATGCGGAGCCGTGTCTCGTGGTGGCGGGGCCAAGCGACGGCGACGTGCGAGGCGTGGGTAGGCAGAGTTTGAGGCCGGCGTCGTGCTCAGCTGACTGTGCCGGCGCATTGCTGTGCCGTGTGCCTACGGCTGCTTCGCACCCCGCGGTGGGCCCCCTGTGGGGCAGCTCCTGCTGTAGAGTGGGGGGTTTGAGGCCATGCTGAGTGGCGGAGAATGGGCGAGAGAGGGGCGTCTGCCTATCTTTGAGAAGCACCTGCCGCCTTCTCTCGGTTTCTTGTCCTCTGTTACGATGTTGCTCGCTGACACGCACACGCACACACCAAGGCCGACAGGCATCGGCACAACATGATACGCAACGATACTGACAGCGAGGAAGGCCTCACCGCTGATTCGTGTTGCGGTCACCCTCACCCTTCCCGTCTGCCCACTCTGCTGTAGTGTTTTTGGCTAGAGCACCAGTGCAGCCATCATCACGGCGACTGTTCTCCACCTTCTCCCTCTTCTCGTGTTTCTTCTCGTGTGTGCTGGCTGAAGGAGATTAGCTCCTTGCTGCTCGCCGTGCGCTTTCTTCGCTATACTTCAGTTTATCACTCTCGCTGTACACCCCCGATACAGACGCATTTCTTCCACTGCCTCTTCATCTCCCCCCTCTCCCGCCCTGTGCGTAGGCATACTTCCTCGAAACATCTACGCGAGGGTACAGGCAAGGGAAAGAGACGACGGGGCATCACCGCGCTCGACGGCGTAGTTAGACACTCGTGCCTTCGCTGACGTTAGCCAAGCGCGCAACGCGGAGGAGGAGGCGACACGAAGGCGCGGCTCTTTTGTTTTCATCCGGGGGCAGCACACACACACACACACACACACACACATACCCACTCACTCACTCTCTCTCTTCCCCCCTCCTCTCTCTCTCACGTGTACACGGCGACACCCCTACGCGTGTAAGAGAGATCACCAATGAAGGGCATTGGCCGCCAGTCGTTTCTCGTCGTCTTCGACTTTGACCACACCATTGTGGATTGCAACACCGATGTGGTCATCTCAGCTGCGCTAGGTCGGCGCGACATGCAGCACCGCCTCATGCTGGAAGAGGATCGTATGCAGTGGACGAAGCTGATGGACACCATCATTGCGCCTTTCCACAAAGACGAGCTGAAGAAGGCGGCACACGACACTGTTACCATCGACCCGGGGATGCCCGAGGTCTTTCGGTATCTGATAGACGCCCAGAGGCAGTACGCGCATCGGCAGGCGACATCGAAACAGGCGTCGCCTGCCGATGCGCGTACTGCCTCTGTGCAGGACAGCATGCCGGGTTTTGTTGAGATGAACATTGCCAGCGACGCGAACCTTCTCTTCATTGAGGCAGCCCTAGACGCGCGCTTCCCAGGCCTGAAAGCGCGTGTTTCGCAGATTCACAGCAACCCCTACTACGACCTGACCGCACCTGGCGTGCTTGAGGACTCCGGCTTGCACATTTACTCCGGCGTGGACCGGCTGGCCGGCCGCCTTAGCGTGAGCGATGAGGCGGAGCGTGACGCAGCGCACAACCAAGGCATGACGCGCAAGTCGCGCGTGTCCTGGTACGAGCCGTACGGTCATCAGTGCCAGTGCTGCCTCGCAGGCGGCAAGCCGAACATGTGCAAGTCGATCATTATCGAACGTCTACTGCAGACCACGTCGCTTATTGACCCCACTATCATCTTCATTGGCGATGGCGCGAACGACTACTGCCCAGTGCTGAACGTGCTGCGGCCGCGCGACTACATGTTCGCCCGCAGAGACTTTCCGCTTCATCACATCCTTTCCGGCAGGTTGCACCCCACCTTGAGCAAGGACGGTGTCACCGGAGATGTCGGCGGGTGTTGTCACATTGGCCTCTGGAAGGATGCTGGGGAGCTGCGAGGGCTTTTCCAGCTCGCCATGGAGCATCCCGGGGCGCGACTCCCGACACTCGTGCGGTTCCGTGATGTGGCTGCAAAGGAGTTCCGCTCCGTCACGATTGCCAAGCGCATTCCTTCCGTTTTAAAGCGCACCTTTGAGGAGCTGAGCAACGCGTCTGGGATCTCTGAGAAGTGCCGCCAGCGCATCGTCGAACTCATGCGGGATGTGGAGGCGAACAGCAGGGTGCCGCCGCTGCCGGGTCAGGCATGCGTTCCAGCGTGGCTGCGTAACTACGCGTACGTCTCTGAGTACGACAACGTCAACGCCGATGACGTGGCACGGCGAGTGAGCCCGGCAACGGAGGGGAAGGAGCATCTGATCGCGCCGCGCTGGGGCCAGGTGCCGTGGCTGCATGGGGAGATCTACTTCTACCATCTGATGTGGCAGTATTTCATGATGCAGGACACCGCCGAGGGGGCAGTGGAAGAGGATGCGACGGCATCCACAGAGACGGCGCTCACCTTCAATGTTGTCACTCAGCACGCCGTGCACAACCCGCTCTTCTCGCAGGAGTGCCGCGTTACGTCGACGCTGGGAGTGATCAGCCCGCCGGTAATAGCGATGCAGAGCGCACGGGATGTAGCACCACTGGTGTGCAGGCCTGCCTCGATCGCCGACGGTGTTATTGTACAACGCGTGCAGTTCGGCAGCGATGGACCTGCTAAGCAGCTGCCATACACAGAGATGGTGCGGCAGCCGAGCGGCTGCGTCATCCCACCAGCGACGACGTTTTTCTCCCAGTACCGCGACATCTTTGCTCGCGAGAAGCACGATGTCTTGATGAACTTCTTGAAAGTGCGCGTGGTGCCAATGCTGGCATGCCAGCCATGGGGTGCCGACCGCGACTACGGCGGCATCTTGCTGCGGTGGATGCTGTGGGGTAACGGCATCGATCTCTCCATGTTCACGCTCGATCAGCTGGCCAGCTCGCACGGCAAGGCTGAGGGCAGCGATGAGACGCCGCACAGCGGCGACTTGGCAGCTCTGCGGGAGGTGGAGAAGGCCGCGTCATTGGCGCAGGATGCTAACCTCGTTGGGAACGAGGTGGCTAAGGTGGTGGCCCACCTGCAGCGGCTACTCGACCCCGACGATGCTTGCAACGGCACTCGCCAGGTGGACATCGTCATGGACAACGTAGGCGTGGAGTGCATATCCGACCTGTGCTTTGGCTTGTGGTACGTGAACCAGGCGGCCAAGCTTGGTGCTGCGGCTGCTGCCGGCAGCGCGCGTGTTGTTTATCACGTCAAGTCGATGCCGTACTACGTCTCCGACGTGACGCCGCGCGACTTTGACCTTACCCTTGCCCAGCTAGAGGGCTCCTACACGAACGTGGCCTTCGAGCCGGATTCGACGAAGCGGGAGACGCTGAAGGCTGTGCTGGAGCCATTCATTGCACAGGTGCGCGACTGCTTCGCACGTGGCGTCTTCGCTGTCGATGTCGACACCGTGTGGACGCAGCCGTCCGAGTATCGCGACCTGCCGCCACGTGTGATGAACCGGTACTTCTTCACTCAGCAGATCTCGGCACCGGCCCTTGCTGATGATACTGCCGCGACGACGGCGGGGTCGGGTGTAGCTGCGGCTCTGGCCGACACGGCTTGCCCCGCCTCCTCAGCGGCCGGGCCCCACTGCATGAGCAAGACGCACGTCCAGGCCCGCAGCGGCTTGGTGCTGTTCAAGGGCGACCTGAACTACCGCCGGCTGATCGGCGACCGCTACTGGGACCGCACTGACTTTCTCACAGCGCTAGCGAAGGAGGAGAAGCCTGACTTGCGCAGGATGCCGGAGAAGTACAGTGCAGCGGAACAGGCCATCGTGGCAGAGCTGACGCAGGACACACCGACATCCGCGCTGATGGACTCACCGACATTCGCCGAGGTGATGGCGGCATACTGGCCAACACAGGCCGTTCCAGTGTGCTCGATCCGTACGATCAAGAGCGAGTGCTGTCTCGGCGTGCCTGGCGACCTGAAGACGAGACTGGACCAGGAGGTTGGACTGTCGTGGCGCATCAGTGGCAAGTATGGCGTGATTCTCTTCGCTTGCGGAGAGCAGTAGGTGCGTCGATTGAGGGGAGGGTATAGTGGAGGGGCAGCAACAGTAGTGCGCGCCTGAGTGACCGACGTGTTCTCCTCCGTGTTTTCCTCCTCCTCGCTTGTTCTGGCCTCACCACACACACATCACACATCACATGGCGCGCTGATCACTGTATGATGCGTGTGTGTATAGAAGAGCGTTTGACGATGTGGTGTCTTCCAGGAGGACACGTGGGTGCCCGTGTCCGCCTTAGGTGTTGACCGGTGTTGCCCTGCGAATGCGACTTGGCCTTTCTGGTTATTTTGAGGCCGTCGTCTCTACTATGGCGGACTCAGCTGATGTGTGCTACGCGCGTGTCTTTCGCCCCATCCGAGTTTGCTTCTCTCGTACTGGAACACAAGGCAGGAGCTCGCGAGAGGCTGAGGGGACGGCAGATCCTCTGCCCCCCCCCCTCCCTCAGCCTCTTCCCCTTCCTCCTCCTGGCTTTGCCAAACCCATACGCACTCCCTCGTGTATAGACTGCTCCCTGACACAACGCACCCTACTGTGATGCCCTTGCTGTCGCTGTAATGTTGATGCACATGACTACCCCTCTCCACCACCGCCTGTTTGATCTCTTCCTCAAACAACCTCATACGCACCTCCCCCCCTTCGCCTCTATCTTTCTCCTCCTCTTCCCTCCTCCTCTCCCCGTGCCTGGGCCTCAGTGGTTTATCTGTCGCCAGCCCCTCCTCTTCTTCCTCCGCTCTCCTCGTCGCGCTTGACGGCGCAGGTGTCTTCTTCCCCTCTCTTTCTCTCCCCCTCGCGTGCGTGCAGCGTTGTCGCGGCTGCTTGATGGATGGCGGTGGCGAGGGGCCAAATTTTCAGTCTGCTGATCCTTTTCGCGCAATCCAGGAAGTGTTTGTGCGTGTGTGTGTGTGTGTGTGTGTGTGTGTGTGTGCGTGTGTGTGCTCTCCAGATTAACTTGTCAGCGGTGCTTCGCCCCCCCCCCCCCCCCCCGTCCCCCTTCCGCGAGAGGAGGACCGCAGCGTGGACGACGAGTACGGCGTACATGAACTGGGCGCGCAGTACACATACAGCGTATATGAGCTCCAGCCAGGGGAGAGCCCATTCATCGTACGCCGAGTAGAGGGAGGTGCTACTGGCAGACCGACATCAGAGGCGTAATCGGTCTGCACCAACGTTGCAGATTCCGTGCTGATGGCTGGATCAGTGGATGGTGGTGGTGACGCGACCGGCACGCAGGGTCTTGCTGGACGCGGCCGCGCGTCGCAACTACCTGCTGCGGCAAAGCCCGCCTGTGCTGCTCTTTCCACGCGAGCAGTGAAGCTTCCCGTCTCTCTCCCCACCGACGTTTCTGCGCCTCGTCCACCTGAGGTTTCCAGAATCATGAAAGCCGCTGCTGCCGCACGAGCGTGCGCGTTGGGTGCGGTCGCGGTGAGGCTGCATGCCTGTCGAGAGCTCGTCTACTCCGGTTGGGGGTCGGAGGCGAACTGACGGTGCCTGCTAGCGGTACCGCTACCACTGGTGATGGGGATGGCGGTGATGATGAGAACGTTGGTAGGGTGCCCAGCGGTGCGTGGTCGGTCGAGGAAGGCGAGGCTCAGTGGCAAAGTGACACGGCATGTCCGGGTCCCCGTCCCAGAGTGGAGGTGATAGAGGTCGCATGCACACCTGCGCAGCGCCGTCGTCGACGTCAGTGGAAGCCTTGCGAACAGTACCGCCGACGTCGTCGACGTACCACGTGGTTCACGTGCTTGATCACCCCCCTCAGTCGCATCGGAGTGGTGCCTCTGCACTGCGGCTTTCTGATCAACGGTTCCACCTCGCCGAGGTTAATTTTGCAGCTGCTCTTGGAGGCGTCAAGTCAGGTGCCAGCACCAGGTGAGCCAGAGGCTCGCACGAGCCACGAGGCGGTCTACCGCCTGCAACGATGGCAGTGGATGGAGGCTAGCGCCAAGGTGGCTGAGGTGGCCTGCCGCCGAAAACAGCGATGGGGAGGGCGGCAGCGATGGCGGTGTCGAGAGTACTGGTGACGCTGACACAGATGAGCCAACGGAGGCAGAGCCGCTGTATTACAGCTGCGAGATCAATTCGTCCTCGCATCAGCACTCGAAGCGCGCGGCCAGCACGTCAAGTGACCACTGAGGGCCCCGCAGCACTGCCAGCCGCCGCCGGCTGCATAAGCGACTCCACCGTAGCCACCAGCACCCCTTCAACAGCAGTGGCTGCACCTGTGCCGAAGCGGAAGATTCTTCGAACCAGACATTTCCCTTCACCTTGACCCCAAGCGATTCGGGAGCGCCGCACTGACGCTGCACTTCTTCCTGCGCACGCCAATGCGCGTCGTCGACGCGGCCATCCGAGTTCGCCACTACCATGACGCTGAACGGCGCCTCTGCTCCGTCTCTGTCACCACCAAAACCACCCACGTACCTGGGGCAGTACGACGCCACCTACCTCGCTGTCGCGCACCTCCGCACCCATCCCCTCAACCAACGTCGCATGCTCATATTGAAGCGACTCGACGAGGCGGGGCGGCTCTCACGGAAGACGCGCCTGATCCACTTGACGGCGACGGAGGAGGACTACCCAGCACACTACATGGAGGGTACCATTCAAGGTATGGCCCGTCGCTCCTACCCCTTTCCACAAATTCACCCTTCGAGTTGAAGCAGTCCTTCTCTTCCCAACAGAACGATGCGAGCGCTGTGGCCAGCGTGGTACCGACGTAGTGAGGGAGAGCGAGCTGGCGAGCACCGACTTGAGGGATGACGATGACAGCGATATCGGGTCTGATGCTGTTGACCCAGTCTCCGTGAGCCAGCATGGTTGTCCTCCCCCCCCCCCCCGCAGCCACGCCGAGCGCGGTGCACCACACGGATGATGATTGGGTCTCTATCTCCGAAGCGAGCGGCTTGTACAGCTGCTTCGTCTCTTTCTCGCCGCTCCCATTCAACATAATCCCCCCACGACCTCTACACGAGCGACAGCACCGTGGGTGTGACGGGGGTGGTGCGGCTTCCTCATCCGCTTTCACCCTTGTCGTTACGAAGAGAAGAGAGGCACGGGGGTGGCCGGAAGGACGCTGCTGAGCAAAGTGCGGAGTCGCGCGACGACGGTGGCCATGTGAACAGCGTGAAGCGCTACCGACTCGATAGTACCGCCTTGTTGTACGCCTCGAGGAGAACACCGGTGACAGAGAACGACGCGAGCCACACTCGTCTTATCGGGTACTACGCGCGCCGTCTGGCGGAGGTGGGCGAGGAACTGGCGAAGGCTAAGGCTTCTTGGGGCCTTCCCGACGGCAGCATGAGGGCTGCCCCTGCCGGTGACGGAGAGATGGCGGATGGCCACTTCGGCGCTGTGGATAGTGCGGACGCGGAGGCCCATGGTGGCGCGCTTAGGGAGACGTCTGGGTGCAGAGGCAGCGCATTACACCAGTCTCGCTGACATAATCACCACGACGACCGCAACAAGTTCTTTTACCAGGACAGGGACTTCGTTGATGCTGGTGGGGCCCACAGGATGGCGTAGGCGGAGAGGGTAGCAGCATACGGAGGCTTCGACCACGACGATGATGGTGTGTGATAGATGGACACCAAGGGCGGTGCTGACGTCGTGCGTGACCTCGTGGCGGCGGCGTCATCACTGAGGATTACACAGGGGACGCGGCGGTGCTGCCCTGCGTGTGACACCACGGTGGCCAGCCACACCCAGAGTAGCGTCGCCGGCCTGTCGAGCACTCCCACCACGCCCAGAAGCTGGCGGCAGCGGCTCATGCATGCACACCTCCAGTGGACGTTTTCCCTCTCAGGAAAATCAGCAGCATCGGTGATCGGTGTCGCACGCCGAGCAAACCCGTTCGCAGCGTGAGAGCAAAGGTGCAGCAGCGGCAGCAGTGCTTGTGCGTGCGTGATTGTGTGTTCGGATTCGAGTTGTCATTCATGCGCCCTTTCTCCTCTCGCTCTTCTCCTCTTCGGGTCTCTCCTCTCTCTACTTTACTCTCCCGTCAGTGCAGCGCTTTCTCTGTCTTCTGCGCTTGTGTCGACACTTCATCGCTCTCTTCGTACGGTTACAACAGGCTGAATCGACAGCTGCGACCTGCAATATCGTCCGCAGTAGCGACGCGCACTGTCGCCTATGATGATGGTGCGCCAGTGTAGGAGTGGCGGTGGGGTGGGGATCGTAATCACGGAACCAGAGGGGCATCATCTGTGCCAGTTTTGCGCGCCTTATTCGCGTCCGTGTCTCTCTCTCTCTCTCTCTCTTGTTCTTCTCCTCCCCCCACCTCTTTGCGCCTCTTCGCGTTGTGTGTGGGCGTGTCTACCCCGCGTACCTCTGTCTTCGGAACTACTGCTGCGTCTCGCGCCTACGCCCCTTCCCCCCCTCCTCTCTCTTCCATTGCCAACTCTGCTCGCATCGCCTTCGCTTTCCTTCTCTTGCGCTTTGCGCGGTGTCTCTTCCTCTCTCCCCTGGCGAGCGGACTCGACACGCACGACTTACTGCTATTTCTTCCCTCCCCCTACTTCCCACTTCACTGGCTCGCCTCGCCGCCCCCCTCTGCGTCGCCACGCTCTCCACGGACCCCTCATGATCCCTCCTGAGTCTCTACAGGTGTATACATGTCCACAGCAAATCCTCCCAAGCTCCTCCTCCTCCTCCGCTTCCGCCTCTACTCCTCCTCGTCTGCGCACACTCACGCGCTGACGGAAACGTTGCGAGAACCTGGCAGCATTTCTATCCCTTCCTCCTCCTGTTTCACCCTTTCCCTATCTCTCTTTCACAGAGACACGCACGCGCACACAGACAGGCTCTGTAGCTCTCTCTGCACGCGCGCTGTGATTGGCTCACACGTGGGGTTTTGCATCGATTCCCCTTCCCCCCTCCACCCATCTTCGCTGTCACTCTCCTACACAGACGCACTCATTTTCCCTTCTCTCTCTCTCTCTCTCTCTTTCTCTGGCCTCTCCGCTCGTGCGTGCGTCTGCAGTTCATCATCTCTCATCACGGCTACTGCGATCACTAAGAAATTCAGCTTTACTGCTTTCCTCTCTGCCTTCCTGCCGCTTCCTCTTCCCCTCTGCCGCACACACCTATACAGAGGCGAGGTGTGTAGAGCCCCTCCCCCCCCTCAGCATCCGTATCAGCCATAGACTAACCAGTGCCGTCTGACTGATTGCGGTATTTCCCCCCTCCCTCCTCCTCCCCTCTCGCGCAGTCTTCTCCTCGCTTCTGTGTGAAACAGCGTTGCCTTGCGCGACTCTTCCTCCTCCCGCTTGTACGTCTCCCTCCCTCCACCCCAGTCCTCGCCTGCGACAGTTTCTGTATGCTCTCGCGTGCACCTGCCAGTGTTTCGCCGTCTTAGCTGAGAATGCAGCCGCCTCGTCTGAAACCCGCACTGGTGGGTACAGCTGGCACGACTGATGCGGCCCCACCTGGCGCTATGGTGGGGGCCAGCATGGACTACGAGGGGGGCAGCGGCAAGCACGAGAACACAGAGGTGAATCCGTGCTCATACGAGGAAGGGGACAGGGATGCCCGGGTCCACTCGGCGGATTACCATGGCCACCAACGGCGTCCCGTCGACATGCGCGATACGACGTGGAGACGATCTTCACAGGAAAGGCAGCGCTCTGTCCTGCAGCTGCCGACATCGGCTGCCTCCCTCTCCTTTTCTCCTCCGGCTGCGGCAGCACCGACGAGTAGCAGCTACTCGTCGACTGTGGATGGCGCCGCCGCAGATCGCTCTGCATCTGTGCCGCTGTCGCCAGCTTATTCGGGTCGATTCAACAGCCGTGTGGTGGGTGACTACCCATCACATAGTGGCACTGGCTCCTCATGGTGTTGCTGTGGCGGTAGCTGCGTCGCACGTGCAGATGGGTCGAATGAACGGGTGCGACCAGGAGGTGATGCCTGTGGCAACGGCTGTATCAAGTTCTTCTTGCTGCGTCGCGTTGGCGCCGCGCTGCTTAGCACCACAGCACAAACTGCACCTGGATGCTTACTGGCACTGATAGGCGTTGTAACAGGGGTGCTTCTCTTCTTGCCATGGTCGTCCAATCCAGTACACATTACACTGATGGTGCTGTCAGCGGTGGTAGGGTGTGTGTGCGGGCTGCTCTACTGGCGTGCCGAGCGGCGGTGGCGGCGTCGTTGCTACGACGCGCGCGGTGCAGCAGCAGCTTACTGCAGCGTCGGCGGTGCCCATCGCTGGCACGTTCAGCCTGCCACTAGCAGCCCTGCTGCGCGGTACCGCGACCACGACGCCAGTGATGAGGGCAACAGCGATGAGACATCGTACGGTGCTGCTGCAGCGCCGGCTGCGCATGCCACTTCATTGACCACCAGCACTTTCGCATTGTGCTACCGTCGGTTCAGCTTCTCCTGCTTGGCATATTCGTACTCGTTTCGCCACAAGTGATGGCGACATGGACGTCCACGACGGCGTCAACGACTGAACTCGGCGGCGCTGCCATCCTTGCCCACAACGGAACAGGACGTGAGACTCGCTATGGGGCCAGATTTTATCCTGTCGAAGTGGTGTGGAAGACTTGCCTGCTCCACGCATGGGTTGGCATGGGGTTTTCGCTGCCGCTCCTGTGGGCCTTACTGGTGGGTCTCGTGCACATGGCGGTGCTGCTGGCGCAGTTTCAATACGCCGGCCCTGGCACGCTGCTGACGCTGGTGGTGTGGATGAGCGTGCCGCTGCTCTGCCTCGTCTCTGCGATGTGCATCCCAAGACGACGATTCGTGGCGATGGAGGAACGGCAGCAGGCCAACTGCTGCGAGTACTCCCCGGCGGTGGGGGAGCTGCAGGCTACTCAACCAGCTACGGCGCTGGTGCGGTGCACCACTGTCGCTGCTTGCGAGCCCCTCGGTAGGCCGGTGCCGCGACGTCTTCGAGGACATGTACCCACCCATGTACTCCCCTCCTTCCACGGGGACGGCGCCCGCCTCTGCGCGGGCTGGGCAGTACCATGCCCACCTATCTTCGCCAGCGGTCCTCCCCCCGCCACCGGTCGCGGCGTACTCGCTGGCTTCATACCCACAGGCGCCCTCGGCGATGAGGGCTGGCGGCACTTACCTTGCCAGGGGGACGGTAGGCAGGTACGCGAATCTCGTGCGCGGCGGCAGGATGAAGATGGCGGCTGCCCAGTACGACCCAATCGGCCTCGCCACCCCACCCGATACGTCACTACCGCTGCAACATGGGCAGACACGCAAGGCGTCTGTGTGCTTGTACTCTCCAAGCTCTCCTTCTCATGCAGTGCCCGAGGTGCTCGACGGGTCTGCTCATGACTCTAGCCACGCCGTCGGTAGGATGCATTATCCCACAGCATTTGAAGCAGCGACCTTGTCATCATCTGGGGACGGTGCCCATCCGTCTCCGCCACCCTCCCAAGCGTCTCGCAGGCTCGCTCTCTATTCGCGCTCGCCTCGCGCCAGCATCGGCACTCGCCCGACAGTACCAGTGCGCAATGTAGAGCCGACGCCTCAACGACTGCAGGAGCTACGGCAGCAGCAGCAGCAGCAACAACAGCAACACAAGCACATGCAGGCGGCACAGACTAGATGCGCAGGGGAGGCCACTGTGCTTCGTACCGACGCTGTGGACGACGACGGCGCAGCGGTGACGATAGCGCCAGCAGTTTTGTTCCCTCCGGAACTTCAGCAGGGTAGGCGAAGCGGGAGCGCTGACACCGCTGCAGCCGCCCAAGCTGGGGCTGCCGCTGTATCCACGGCGGTTGACGAGGGCTGCGCAGGCGGCGTTGACAGGGAGGCGTGGTACGGCGGGCTGCCCATGCCGGCCGGGACCTCGCTAGAGGATGCGTGTGCGCCGTACCTTGTCCTTGACTCTGCCTTGGTCATTGTGGACGTCAGCTGGTCCCTGTGTAGCCTCTTGGGCACTACGGTCGACGATGTTATGTTCCGCCGACTGCAGGACGTGCTCGCATGGCTGAATGTTGTAGGCCGGGAGGAAGTGGTAAAACTGGTGAGCTCTGTCGTGCAGCCTCTACACATTGCAGCCGGCGCAAGGCAGGGCCAGAAGCGCGGCGCGGCTGACCACCCTACCAGGAAAGAGAATGCGAAGACGAAGGCCAGGAGGGGCCGTCACAACACCGCCGAGGACGATGTGAGAGCTGAGAATCTTAAGGGCCACAACGCGCAAACAGAGGCGGCGAAGCAGCTCAATAACTCGCCTGAGAAGGTGATGCGTGACAGCGTCACTGACGGAGCGCCGGTGCGGCGGGTTACGCTGCGGGGACGCTGCCCCAACTGCGTAGATAGCAGCGGCAGCCCAAGTGGCAGCGGTACCGGCCGAGGCGGTCGGCGCCCCCTATTCGCGGTTTGCTTCGACGTCTGGGCGGAGCATCTCGACACACCAGGCGTCAACGTTGCCGGTGGCTCTTCCTGCTCTCACCCATTCTCTGTGGGGGGTGGCGGTCAGCAGTCGCTGGCGCCACATGTAATCATCCTTCGGCGTCCGCTCTTGCACGGCCTATGTGATGCGCTGCCGCTGCCTGTTGCCCTGGTACACCCCCGCACGGGAGAGGTGTTGTGTTGGAATCGCTACGCTGAGTGGCTGACGGGGTGTAGCACGTATGCGATGCTCGGGATGCCCGCATACGGCAGCTTCGTCTACGAGGCATTGCCTGGGGCTGCCACGGCGGCAACGAGCCAGGGAGATTTTCAAGTACTGGTCACCAGCTTCCTCCACCGCCACCATCACCGAGTGGGGAGTCCACGCCCTCCGCGCATTGGCAACAACGACTGCCCAATACGACCGCGCTCTCCGCGGCGACAGAGATCGGCGCCGTGCCCAGTGACGAGGTCGCCTCACAAGTCTCTGTGCTTCCGCTCGCCAAGTCAGCATCCTCTACCGCCGTGGCGCTGCTGCACCCCTCTCAGCAGACAACGCCGCCCACCTTATCTCCCCTCCATGGCGGCTCCGGCAGACTGTCCTTCGCAGGCCAGGCATCCCTGCCGCAGCACGCGTCCGATCTCAACGACTCTTTCAACGCAGCGGCCCTGCAGCAGCACCGCGACGCCCCGCTTCCTGGATTCTTTTACGTGCCGTACACACGTGCCGCAGCTGGGGTAGCGGGCGTGGAGCTCGGCTTGACGAGCACCAGTGGTGATAGAGGCGCTCGACTAACCAGTCTCTCGAGCACTGGCGGCGGTCCGTATTGGACCTCATCTCCGCAGCTGTCATGGGCGTTGGCAGGACGTGGCGGTACTGTAGAAGCGGCAGCGGGACACACCGATCGATTGTTCTCGCAGTCCGACGCCGCATCTCAGCCCTCTCTTTTCGCCAGAGTCGATGTCCGTGGTAGCGGGAACAAGCACAATACCAGCGATACAGCAGTGGGTGCGCACTGTCCCCGCCCACCGCCACCACCGCCCCTCGCGGAAGGTTACCAGTGCCTCACCAACGTCCACGACGAGGCCGTCATCGCCACTGCATTCGAGGTAGGTGGGAACACAGAGGCGCGGGAGGACGGTGGTGACGGCGATGATGACGTGAGGGCGTCACCATACCGCTCGGTACCCGCCATGGCACGTGGACTGCTGTTTCGCGCCACCTTGCGACCGCTGCGCGGTGCTCTATGTTGCGAGGAGGGTGGCATAGTTCGGAACTATCTCGGCGGGCCGCTTCGGACAAGCGCGAGGGCCGTCGCCGGCGAGCACGCCAGAGGCCGTGGTGCGGAAGAGAGCCCTTTCCTAGGCCAGCCGCCACGTACAGCGCATGTGAGCGACAATACGGTATGTGGTGGAGAGGACGCCGGAAAGGAGCAAGCGAGTGCACAGGAGAGCAACCAAGCTGGTGGTCTGATCAACAGCGGCATGGCTGACGGCGATGAAGTCATGCGGTCGGGCCGGCATCGTGAGCGGCTGCAGCGGCGCCATCACTCTCTAGACCGCACTGCTGCAGGTGCACGCGTGCGCAAGAGAGCGAACGAGGAAGACAGCGGTGCCGAGGGCGAGTTGGACATGGCCGACGACGACGACGACCCCTTTGACGAGCACAACTTCCCCAATGCGATGTCCGCAGCGGTAAACGACGGGCTGATGCGCGCGGCAACGCTGGAGCAGCTCTTCACCGCCAAAACGTTGCCGTGTAACTTCGGGCTAGACGGGGAGTCGCCAGCCTGGCCACGTTGCAGCACGGCATCGGCGGGCCCAGCGACGGCGATGGCGTTAGTAGCACTACTGAGCTCCGAGCTGATGCCTCAGTACAGCCTCCGTGAGGCACTGCAGCAGCTTGCCACCAGCGAGGCGCCTCTCTTGCTCACACTTTCCGACCTTCCTGTCTACGTCACTGCCTGTGCAAGTGCCGAGTTACTTCTGCAGGAGCAAAGGCTAAGCCACCGCCGCGCGAGCAGTCTTGCTCCTGTCGAACGTGGCTGCTACGTGAGTGCGCTGGATAGCCACCTTGGGACATCCCAGACACCGCAATCACCGCTTCCTCACCAGCAGCGTCCGCAGGTGCCGGCGTTATGGGGTGACGGGTCAGCTAGCCTCCAGCTCGTGGCGGCCGTAAAGGAGGCGGTAGAGTCATACCGGGAGAGCATCGAAGAAGATTCCAGTGGCTACACGGACCTCCTCGGCCTCCTCTCGCTCAGCGGTGACAGCGGGGGTGCTGCCCTACCAGCGGCTATGCGGCGCGTAATTCGCCGTCCTTTCTTGAGCCCACCCCCATCGGCAACGCGCCGAGTACCACCGTGACGACTGCCATCACCGCCGATGCAGTGCGGCAGCTGCGCCTTCTCAAGTCTCTCTCTGATCAATTGCTGCAGGCATGGCCGCGTACAACCGCCACGCCAACCGATGAGCTTCGCTACGCGCGGGCTCGGCGGTGGGTGGCTGGGCGCCTGCCGCTTTCATCCTCCTCACCGTCGCTTTCACTTGGCCAGCTCGCAGCCCCTACCGCGCCGGCCGCCGACGCTGCTCATGCCGCTACCTGAATGGCCTTCACCCCGGCTCAGCCACCACCCCATCGCCGCACAAGGGCCCTCCCACAACTGAGTCGCTTCGAGTCTCTGCGCACCGGTCTCCGCTTCAGCCACCGCCGCCGCCGCACTCGCCGCTCGCCCTCGTCAGTGACGCAGCGAAGGGCGCGCATCGGCGCCAAAAAAGCGGCGGCCCTCACCGGCGTCAGCCAGACGATCCAGCGGGAAGTGCGGGCACGAGTGGCAGCGGGACGCAAACGCGCATCTACCGTGACCCCAGTGGCATATCGTCTTCCGCTGCTCTGAAGGATGCCACCGGTGGGCCCTCAGTGCCACCGGCGGCAACGAAAATGCGATATCGCATGAGCCACCACCGCCCCCTGATGACGTCGCCACACGTCCTGGAGACACTGGCAGCGGTGTGAGGAGTGACATGCAGGACACTGGTGCGTCTACGGTGAAGTCGCGGCCACGCCACGAAGCAAAGCCATCCATGACAAGCGTGAGCAGAGCCAGTCATACCGGTGCTGCTCATGGCACCCAAGAGGGCGCTACCGCCTCGACCCTGGCCCCTAGCACGCCATTCGCGCCATCGGACTCGGCGGTGGAGCCAGGGATGGAGCAGCGTGGCACTGGGTACGTGGGGAAGATCAGCGGTGGCGCGTCGTTTGCCGACTCATTTCACAGCGGTAGAGGGATGGGTCGCACCATCGCTGCTACTCCTACCGCGACGTCTCCCTTAAACACCAGCCCATTAGCAGTGTCGACAGGGTTTGCGCCGGCAATGGCTAGTCTTCGTCCACCTGCCATGGGTGCTGGCGTCTCTGCCCTCGACTTGACGACGCCGCAGACGGAGTCGAACTCTTCTCCGCCGCCCTTTGACAGTGTTTTGCTCCCTGGCGATGATGGGGCGAGCGGTCGTGGTGGCGCGGGAAGCGAAGACGTCACCGCTGCGGTAGGCTTTGTGCACCACTCGGCGGCCTCGCCATGCTCCTGGGGCAATCGTCTACTAAGTCCGTCCGTGGCTGCGGAGGAAATGGCGGCGGTGGAGGGCAGCCACGGCCCCGACCAGCGCCAACAGCGGCCGCAGCGTCACAAGAGCCCTGATGGTATATTTGGCGCCGGCAGCGGCAGCGGTGCAACCGCAACCAGGCGCGTGCAGACATCGCCGCGGTATCGCTCCAGCCCAGGGCACAGGCGGGAAAGCTCGCTCGACATCCTACCAGGCGCTCTAGTTGCCAGCGGCAGCTTCAGTGGCAATGGTGGACTCGTGCCAACGAGCAACAGCGCGTCACCGCCGGCGGGTGCGGGTGCGGGAGGACAGGGGACAAATTCGTCATCGCCCCATCCGGCCCGGCCTGGCAGCAGCAGCCGGAACGCCAACGCCAACGCTACGGCCGCTGCCGCTACCACCGCCGCGGTGCGGTTGACGCCGCGTCGGGCCGGCGAGAGCGCCGTCTGGGCAGTCCTTGTCTCACGCGATGAGGCGACGATTCCGTCGTGTTGCATCAGCGTCAATCTCGGTGAAGAGTTTCGACTCGGCCGCAGCAGCAAGTGCACCACTGTCGTGTCCGATAGCTTTGTGAGTAGCACGCAGTTCTCCATTGTGCGAACCGCGGCTGCGTCGATGACGGCGCAGGACTTGCAGTCACCCGGCAGCGGCCACGGCGAGCGAGGCGCGCGTCGCAACAAGGTCTTCACGGTTACTCTGTATGACCGCAGCGCCAACGGTACGTACGTCAACGTGAAGAAGCTTGGCAAGGATAAGAGCTGTGTGTTGCGCGACAAGGCCCTCATCACGTTCCGCCTCAGCACCTCGCAGTTCTTCCTGGGCTTTGTCTTTATTCTGACCGACGAGCGCGGTGTGCCGCTGGATGACCGTACTGGGATGGTGGGTGACAGCGGGCTGTGCAGTCTGTTGGACGCGCGACTCTCACCTCTACCGCTGACAGGGCGGCGAAATAACGGCGAGTCAACCGGCGGTGGCGGTAAGGAGAGCAACAGCAGCCAGAACACGATCATGGCTTCACCCACCGTCCTCTCTGTTAGCGCCGCCCGCCGCAACACCCCGCGTGCCCTTTCTACCCCGGACAACTCGAGTTTTGCGAGTGGCACCCCGAACGGCTCGCGGCGCGCCGGCGGTGGGGCTCAGCGCAGCAGCCGCCACACCCATCGAGAGACCATTGAGTGGAAGATCGGCGAGGAGATGCTCGGCAAGGGCGGCAACGCGGAGGTCTACCTTGGCATCAATCTGACCAACGGCCAGCTGATCGCGGTGAAGCGGGTGCGGCTTCCAACCTTTGCGCATAGCAGCGATGCCGAGCAGGACCCCGAGGCGAAGGCGATCCTGCAGCAGTATCGCTCTCTGCAGGAGGAGATCAGCGTCTTGTCCAAGGCGACGCACCCAAACATTGTGCAGTACTACGGCTCCTCGCAGAACAGCACATACTTCAACATTTTGCTCGAGTTCGTGCCAGGTGGGTCGCTGCGGCACCTACTCGACAACTTCGGCGCCCTCAGCCCTGGCGTCATCCTGTCCTACGTGCATCAGGCGCTCGAGGGACTGGCGTATCTGCATCGGCATAACATAGTTCACAGCGACTTTAAGGCAGCGAACATCCTCATCACAGAGAAGGGCAAGGTGAAGCTGACCGACTTCGGCACCGCGCGACTTCTGAACCGGCCACATGCAACAGCTGCGGCTGCCGCGGCCGCAGCAGCCCGCAGCTGTGGGGACGCGCACAGCGCAACCTCGCACACCACCTCTGGTCGGCAGAAAGACGACGCTGTCTCTGCCGGCGCCGGCGGCACGTTGCATGTTGCGGGCACCTTGCGCTGGATGGACCCGGCCCTTTTCCACAACGCGCACTCGATCGGCGCCGCCGACGGCGCGCCCGCAGAGGCGGCGAAGGACTCGTCCGGCAAGCTCGGCGGCCCTACCAAGGCGGGCGATATCTGGTCTGTCGGATGCACGATGATTGAAATGATGTCAGGTGAGGCGCCATGGTTCGAGTATGACTTCGAGAGCGAGGAGCAGATCGTGAACTTGCTCACCTACACAGCTGAACCACCAGAGACACCGGAGTGCCCGGAGTGTCCGGACTTGGTGGCCATCGCGCAAGCGTGTCTACAGATGGACCCGTCGCGGCGCCCCACGTGCGAGGAGTTGCTCTGCATTGTCGAGGAGGCAACGGCGCGACTGCAGGCACAGCCGATGAGTTCGTCAGTGAGCCCGTCGCGCGAGGTGTCGCAACAGCAGCCCGTAACCACGGGCTCCATGCCAGGCTCCGGTGCGGGTGTGCAGCCCAACAGCGCTACGTCCACTCCTCAGATGGAGCCCGGGGCAGGCACTGCACCAGCGACTCTCTCTGCCAACCCGGCGGCTGCCTACCGCCCAGCGACAGACGACCGCCATCGAGCAGAGCGTGCTAGTTGACCGAGCAACTCTACGCCCACTTCACTCGTCATGGAAGGCGGATGCTATCCGGGCAGCTCGGCTCAGCCGTCTGCCCACAATGCCGCCGTCTCCACGGCGCTCTAGCGCACTCGCGGAGAGGCCTGCTTGCGGCAGACGATAGACTTGTGCGTGCGTTGTGGCTCTGGGCGGAGTTCCCTCCCCTGGGCCCTGTTGTCGCCATCGCCCTTCCCTTTATCTCTGTCTGTGAGCGAGCGCGGCTCTGCGTGTCGGTGCACATCAACTGAGCTTCTCGAAGTCGTCCAGCAGGACGCGCAGGAAAAAGCTGAGAAAGTGTGAAGGTGTGAGTGGGCCACCCTCGTTAGAAGCGGCTGGCAGCAGAGTGACCGGTGTGTTATGCACAGAGGATTATGTATGTGGCTATGCGGCTGTTGTCCTGTTTGCTGCGCCGCTGCTACGTGAGCAGCGGCGGCGGTTACGATCTCGTTGAATGCACGAATACGTGTGGGATGTGTGCGTGGCTCTCTCTCTCTCTCTATCGTCAGAAGACGCCTTCCCGGTCTCTGCCGCTCTGCGCTTGACCTCTCCCTTCCTCCCTCCCCCTTGTTTGGTTCGCTGCTCATAGGCACCTGACACCATTCTGATTCTCAACGTAGGCGTATGTTTGAGCTTCCTGCGCGTGTGGTGGCTCTTTTCACCACTCCGTGCGTCGAGTTCATCTCCTCCTCTCCTCCCCCCTCCCCCTTCCGTCCTGCTATGCCACGGTCGCGCCATCGTCTTTAACTCTCCCCTTCTTCCCTACTCTCTCTCACGCTACTTCCCCCTTCTCCACACCTCCACGCCGGGTGCACGATGACCCGGGTTTTATGCCGCGCCTGTGCGTCTACGTGAGCATCTGTCCTTCTCTTCTCACGCGCTACGGACACCCACCGACGCGCGCGCAGCTCTCGCATTTGTTCGCTCATCACTCCGGCCTTCTGTTTGCCTTCCGTGCGTTTTTTTCAAATTCCCCCTCCCCCCCCCCACTTTCCGCTCCGGTGTGTCGCCCTGTTCCGTGCGTGCGTGCGTGTGGAAGGTGCGAGGCTGTCGTGTCGGATGTGCGTCGCCTTCTCCAACACCGTCTCCCTCTCGAGTGAAGGTGGACCGTTCACCGGTCGTTTTGCTCTTCACCCCTCTCCTCTTCTTCTTCTCGCTCTTGTCCTCCCCCTTCAGCGGATTTGCCGTGCCTCACGTGGGGACGTTCTCGACCCATCGAGGCCAATTCAGCCGACACAGACAAGTCCTCCTCCCCCCTCCCCTTCGTCCTCTCCTCCATTGGCGCCCGCGTCTTAGTCGAACCTGCGGCGGCACACGCACGCACAGCCACCAGAGGGGGGAGACGCGGGTGCGCACGGTCCAAAGGCAAAAGGGGGAAATATGGACGCGAGCAACGGGCACTCCACCTCAGCGAGGGCTGCCGTGTCGGGTTCGCTGACCAAGTCACACGATGCACACGTGAATGACCTCACAAGCAGCGAATTCGAGAGGCAGGGCAGCTCATCAACAGGCACCGTCGCGGACATCGCCGGCTTCGTTTCGGCCACCTTGCGCGACCTCTACGCGCGCGCTGTCGCCATCACTCAGCCATGTGCGGCGGAACACGCACGGTTTGTTGAGTACCAGCGCACCCTGCCTGTGCGCACCGTCGTGCCGGAGCCGCCGAACACGCTGCGCGACTACACTCGGCATCAGGTGTGGCGCATCGGCCGCAGTTGCTTCCTCTTTTTCTTCTTCCTGTTCACGTGGCCGATCTGGCTCACGCTGCACCTACTCTTGAAGCTACTCGATGTCCATCAGCGGCGGGTGCGGCTGCGGTACCACCGCAGTTGGGTGCACGCGAGCGTGCCGCACATCCGCCCCAACGTGCACAAGCCGTCGAGTGAGTTCCCTCTGAGCGCGTGGCACCTACGCTGCGAAGACGGGCGCCAGCGGTGGTACTTTGGTGAGCCCCTGCGCGAAGGGGAGGCATACAATGAGCTCGCCTTGGCGCAGCTAAGTGGCCTGCACACCGTCAACGACTATCATGAGCTGCTCCGCCAGCGCGCTAAATCGGACTTGGGTGACGATGACCAAGGGGAGCGCAGTAGGAGCAGCAGCAGCTGCGGTACAGGCGTCGTCAACAACCGCGTGCCCTGGCTGCTCGACGTCCTCGCGGAGAAATGCGCGCGGCGCGACTTTTTGGAGAAATACCAGCTTGGCCTCATCCCTGCTTCCCCCCCGAAGCCGCGCACGACGTCGGAGGCGGCCATGGACGACGGGATCCGCTTCCTCCTCAAGCTGCAGGACCCTTTCTCAGGCCACTGGCCAAACGGCTACAGCGGCTGCCTGTTCCTCTGCGCCGGCTTTGTCATCACCAAGTATATCGTGGCAGGCGGGGAGACACGCCGCATGTTCCCACCCTTCTCCGACCATCACCACGTCAAGCTGGCTTCTAGCAGCAGCGACACTAAGCAGCGCAGCAGCTGGGGCGACTACCCGGAGCGCGTCTTGGGTGTCCCAACAGCCGAAAACGCCGGCGAGGAGAGGTGCCAGTGCGGCGAGGTCATGCGCCAGGAGCTGATCCGGTACATCCGCAATCATCAGAACCTTGATGGCGGGTGGGGCAGCACACTGAGGCCACAGCACGATGATGGGAACGGTGCTGAACTACGTCAGTTTCCGCTTGCTGGGGGTACCAGCGAGCGACCCGCAGGCGACGTGCGGCCGCAGCTGGATCTGGCCCACGGCGGCGCCACCACAACTCCGATGTGGGGCCGCGTGTGGCTGAGCATCCTCGGCGTGTACAGCTGGGACGGCGTGAACCCCATTCCGCCGGAGATGCTTTTAATGCCCGACTGGGTTCCCTTCTCGCTGGGCAAGATGTGGTGCCACAGCCGCGTGATCGCCATTCCCTTTTCATATTTCTACGGCCTGCGCTGGTCGGCGCCGGCGTTCCCGACAACGCTGGCACTGCGCAAGGAGCTTTACACAGAGCCGTACGCTACCATCCCTTGGCGTAGCTTCCGCGGTGTGGTGTGTGAGCTGGACGTGTACTCGCCGACCTCACCGCTATTCCGCGTCGCCATGGGCTTGCTCGACCTCTACGAGCGGCACCCCATTCCGCTCCTGCGGCGGTACGCGTTGGAAGTGAGTTGGCGCCACATGGCCTATGATGACGAGAACACGCACTTTATCTGTCTTGGCCCTGTGAATAAGTGGCTCAACATGCTTGCCACGTGGCTGCGCGAGGGCGAACACAGCGCCCGCTTCCAGGAACACTGCAATCGCGTGTCGGACTACTTCTACATGGGCGAAACCGGCTTATCCATGAGCGGGTACAACGGCTCACAGCTCTGGGATACGTCCTTTGCTGTGCAGGCGATCTGTGCGTGCCGCCGCGAGATGATGTTCCCGGCGGAGGTGGGGCTGGCGCATCACTACATCGATGTTGCTCAAGTGCAGGAGGACCCAATAGCGGCCCCTTATTTCTACCGCCATCGCACGAAGGGCGCGTGGAACTTCTCTACGAGGTCGCAGGGGTGGCAGGTGTCGGACTGTACGGCGGAGGGGCTGCGGGCGCTACTGCTTCTGCCGCAGTATGAGTTCCCAGTGCGGCGCATCTTTGATGGCGTGGACGAGGTGCTGTCGCTGCGTAACAGCGGTCTCGGTGGCGATGGCGGCTGGGCGTCCTATGAGCCGTCACGCGCTCCGGCGTACTGCGAGCTGCTCGACTGCTCTGAGCTCTTCAAGGACGTCATGATTGACTACAGCTACGTCGAGTGCAGCAGCAGCTGCATCCACACACTGTCACTTTTCCGTGAGCGCTACCCGCACTACCGCCGCCGTGACGTGGACCGCGCCATCAGCGAGGGTATCGCGTACGTACTTGGACAGCAGCAGCCGGACGGCGGCTTCTACGGCAGCTGGGCTGTGTGCTACACGTACGCAGCTTGGCTCGTCGCCGATGCCCTGCAGGCGTCGAAGGAGGTGCCGGAGATGGCCTCGCACCCGCACTGCATGAAACTCATAGATTTTCTTCTCTCTCACCAAGCCACCGACGGTGGCTGGAGCGAGGACGTCAGCGCATCCGCTCGGCAGACGTGGGTGGACAGCCCAGACGGAAGTCAAGTGGTGAACACCGCTTGGGCAGTCATGGCCATTATCAGCGCCTCGGGCAAGGCCGCGAGCACGGAGCCGGCGCGCCAGCGCTGTATCCGCAGGGCTGTGGACCGTGGTGTGCAGCTCATCATGTCCCGTCAGCTTGCGAGTGGTGATTGGCGGCAGGAGCGCATTAGTGGCGTCTTCAACGGCAACAACCCAATCCACTACCCCGGCTACAAAAATTCGATGCCAGTGTGGGCTCTCGGCAAGTACAACATGTGGAAGCGTGAATATGCGGCTATCGCGTAGAGGGTGGATGCTGGAGGGCTTTAGATGAATGGACGCGTGCGTGGTAGGGGTTTGAGCGACGAGGGAACCGTGAAAGCCCTGCTGCCGATGGCGCTGTCATCGGACAACGTCATCTCATCATTGCCTTTCAGCGGTACATACGCAAGCGCAACAGCGGCAAGGGAGAGAGGAAGCGCATGACATCGTTGCGAAGGAGACAAGAAGAGGGCACGGCACTCCTCAGCCCGGTGCAATGCGAGGGAGAGATAAGAGAAGATGGGGAGGACAAAGTTACCATTCTCTCGAGTTGCAGTTCAGCGTAACACGCACAGAACAGCGCCTGGTTAGCTGGGTGGTGTGCGTCTCTCTCTCTCTCTCTTTCGTGTTGAGCTCTCTGCGATTTAGTGCGTGGAAGGAGAGTGGGGTGGGATGAGCGCGCGACAGCGGAGAGGAAGGCAGGGCTCGAAGAAGGAGCAGCGAAACGAGGGGAGTGGCGATGAGTGAGGGGCTTTGGTGGTGATGCTGGCGATCTTTACGGGCATCTCGCACCTCCGTCCTCCCATTCTGGCCCATGTATGCGCTCATGCGACCTTCTTACCCCTTTCCACCACAAGCAGTGCGGTGTTTCTCTCTCGCTTTCTCTTCGCGGGCGAGTGAGCATGGCGAATGTGCCATAAAGCTAATCTCGTACTCGTGCGGTCGCAGCCGCGCCACGCAGGACGGCTGAAGAGAGTGCGACCTTGTCCCTTGCTTCTTTCCTCTCTCCCTTGCGGTACGACACCACCTCTGTATCGGTGTAGTGACTATTCTTCCTCTCCCCCGGCGTGTGGGTGGGTCCCGCCTGTGTGTTCTCTCTCTCGCTCTCTGCTTCTATCCCTGGTAGCCTCAACACTTCCACACGCCCTCCTTCTCTCTCTTTCCCTGACGACAAGAGGGACACACACGCCGCAGTGCGCGCGGCATCGCAGGGGTCCGGTGCACCCACACTCTCTCTCTGTGGGAAGGGAAAGCCCGGCAGGCCCGCCCCTCTCGCTGACAATGCGGAGCCGTGTCTCGTGGTGGCGGGGCCAAGCGACGGCGACGTGCGAGGCGTGGGTAGGCAGAGTTGGGCGGCGTCTGCTCAGCTCACTGTGCCGGCGCATTGCTGTGCCGTGTGCCTACGGCTGCTTCGCACCCCGCGGTGGGCCCCCTGTGGGGCAGCTCCTGCTGTAGAGTGGGGGGTTTGAGGCCATGCTGAGTGGCGGAGAATGGGCGAGAGAAGGGCTCTCCTGCTGATAGAATGGAGCGCACGGGCTCAATCTCTTCAGTGTCCTCGCCTCGCCATGATGGTTTCACTTCCCCCGTCCCCCCAGCTCGTGCACCCGTAAACAACAGCGCTCCTCCCATAAAATGCACCTGCTTGAAGACGCAGACACGCTCCTAAGCTCACTGATATCCCAGACGGTGTCCCACGTCCCGTGTCTCCTCTGCGGCCCCTCCTTCCTCCCCGCCCGGTTACAACCGAGTCGCGCCTTCTTCGTCAAACTGCACCTCTCCTCCCTTCCCTTCTCTCTCTAGTCAGCGTTAGTGATTTGCTCTCTCTCTCTCCTCTGGTTTGTTACTCACCCGTAGACGCCACCTACGACACGCACCGCCCCCACACGTGCGCGGACACGCTGTGGCGCTTTCCCTTTTGTTTTTCTTCCCTGCCCCCCCTCCACACACACACACACACACACTTGTTCGCTTTCGATCCCGCCTCTTAGCGGACACTGACGTAGAGAGAGAGAGAGGCTCATCGGGTGTGGTTTCTCTGCAAAGTTGCACATTGCCGCCCCTGTTCTCTTGCTCCCTCTCTCGAAGGTCGATAGACACGCCCACGCGCTGCTGCACGCCGACCCGCCAGCAAAAGGTGTCCCACTTGCGCAACAAGGGCCGCCACAGCAGCAGCAGCAGCAGCAGCAGCAGCAGCAGCGACATCAGCCACACGAAGGCGACGCGGGTACCGTTTGGTTTGTCTTTATGTTGTTTCATCTTTGCACGTTCGCATAGACGTCGTTTCCTGGCGGAGGTCGTTTCTCTCTGCCAACTCTCCTCCCTCTCTCTGGGGTGGGTGTACAGACGCGCTCAGACCCCCCCCTCCCCCCACGGCCACTCACCAAACCGCTACAGCAGAGTAAAATGGGCTGCAATAGTTCCAAGACGAGGAGGGAAAGGCGGAGGGAGCCAACAGGGACTCCAGCAGAGACCGCGCCTTCGGAGGTGGTGGGCAGTGTTGACGCCATCGAGCCCGTCAGGGTGCGCGGGAGCGAGCCGGTGCAACCGCGTGCTGCGGTGAGCACCAATGTGGGGGAGGATGAGAGGGAGCCGGAATTGCCAGCGCAGCAGTCGGCTGAAGCTGCTGTTGCTTTCGTCAATGCGCCTAATGACTCGATTTACACAGCACCGTCACCGTTAGAGATCGCTGCGAATCCGCAGAGTGATGGTGATGCTCTAGAGACCGACAACGTCTCCAAGAGCCTCGACATGGAGCCGGACCTGCCTGCAAGCCGCACCTCGTCATCCAAGAAGCCGCAGCCCGAGCGAGACGAGGAGAGCGCCGGCAGTCAGATCCACTCGGAAGTGGAGAGCCACCACGGTGCGGAGAAGGCGACGGCGGACGAGTGGGAGGTGGAGCTCTCGCTGCCCCGCTCAGTCCCGCCACTGGCGCAGGTGCAGCAACCGGAATCCGCGCCCGTACCGCCACTGGCAGCGACACCAGCGCTGTACGACGAGGAGACGACAACGCCGCTCGGCATGGAGAGCATCCCGGAGCCGACACCGAAGCGCCAGACACCACGCTCGCGGCCGCCGTCAGATGTCGCAACGCGCCAGCAGGCGAGGGCGGTGGCGTCGTCGAATGCCTCCGCCTCCGCACCGCGCCGTTACTCTCGGAAGTCAAGCGTCGGGGGGTCTTTGTCCGGTACTGTGCGGCCGTCACGGCGGTCATCGAAGCGCGTTATGCTTCGACCACAGGCACATAACGGTGGGGGCCGCCGGTTCCCCAGGACTGCGCTTCTGCTGCGGCGCCGCTGTCGCCGAGTGCGTCTTTGGTCTCGGCTTCAGCAACACCCGTCATTCGTGAAGAGTTGATACCGAATACCGAGGTGTCTGAACGCATGGTGGCAGACTACCACTCTCCCGACACCCACGACGACGAGGTGGCGTTGCGACAGAGCGCGGGCCGGTTGGTCTACCGTGAGAGCCTGGCTGACCTGCGCATGCCGTTTGTACAGCGGCCGCCTAAGCCGGTGTCTCAACGGTGGTGGCGCGGGTTTACCTCTCCTATCCCGTACCGTCGCGGCTACACGAACCCGACCCCTGGCGCCGGCCCTCAGGCGCACCGCCCATCAACGACGTACATGCCCCCGCCCACCGCGTACATCACGAGGGCTCCCGGCGCTGCGCCGCCGCGGCTTTCGTTCGACCCGTCGGCGCTTGCCGCCATTGAGGCGCCCAAGACTAGACTCGTCCAAGCCCACATGCTGCGCCTAGCCGACACCTACACGGGCACGGCGACGTCGATGTTTGCTAACGGTGGGGGCAATGAGGAGTCAACGCCCACGTCGCGGCACTCTGCGGCGACGTTGATGTCGGCGCTAAGCGCATCACGACTTTCAGGATCGGGGGCGGACGCGTACATCTCTGAGGGGCCGGAGAAGTTTCCATCGTCATACCTATGTGAGCCCGTGTACACTCCCGCCGCGCCGGCAGCAGGAGCGACTGGTGCTGCTGCAGCGGTGACACAGCCATCGTTAGGCGCTGGCTTTCTGCACTCGCACAGCAGCCAGCGACCAAGGCTGGCCAACCCAGCACCTTGAGCACAGCAGCAGCAGCAGCAGCGCTCTTCCGAATGCCTTTATGCTACTGAGCAACCTCCGCAGATATACCTGTTGAGTCGCTCAGGCCTGCAAGCGAGAGCCGCGGTAAATCGTGCGGCGAATCACTATGGCTACGACGTCGACGCCGTTAACGCGGAGGGTTCGTGCGACACGGCGTCAGAGCTGCATGTGTACAGCTAACAGCGCCGCACCACGCTCGAGTCGCATGAGGGCAGTGTTATCATCGACAAGCTGTTGACCACGGACGAGGTGACGACAAGCCCTGCTTTGCTAGAGCCGGCAGGTCTTGATGGGAGCACTTCACGCATGATGAGATATCCTTGACGCCGCGACGCCGGCGTCTATCACTAAGACGAGGGTGTTCAGCTCCCACCACGCCCATCATATACCGTAACAGCACCAGCGGGTGTCTTCGGGGTTCGTGGCAGAGGGCGATGGAGCTCACAGGGACGCTGCAGATGCTCGCACGTGCACCAAGGCAACGACCGCGGCCCCGAAGCTCTGTCAACGGGTGCCAAACGGGGAGGCTGTACGGTCAACACCGCCACCGGAAGAGTCAACGGAGGCGACTAACGAGCACAACGGTGCCGACAGAACGGTGCTGCCACCAGGTGAGACGACGGCAGCACTTATAGCTGTGCCTGCGACTGACGGCCACGTGGTGGTATACGAAGACTCTGAGTGGCAGAAGCTGCAGCCAACGCAGCAGGTAGGCAAGAGGCTATTTAATTTGGCCAAGTTCGTGGCGCTGATGCGCAACATCGCGTCTATCAAGCTGGCAGAAGAGAAAGGAAGGCAAGAGAGCGAGGATGGGCTGCAGCTAGAAACACCCGCCTCTCTCTTTCCGCGCCTCACCGCATGCAGAGAGATAGCACAGTTGCCAAGACGGGGGAGGGGAGAGGAAGCTGGAAGAGGCAAGCGGGGTGGACAGTCCTCGCCGCTTGCCTCTTCTAGCTTTCCTATTCACCTAAACAACACCCTTCGCCAGGCCTCTGCCACTATGCGGCTGTCTGCGTCTCTCTCTCTCTCTCTGCTCTTCGGCCTGCATGCCGCTCTGAGTATGTCGTCTGTGTCTGGCTTCGTTTACCTTCTGCCACTTTCCGACATCATTCTCTTGCTGCGCTGGTTGTTGATGACTTCGCATGCGAGAGGGGAGGGCGCAGCACCTCTTCCCCCCTCGCTCGCCCTGTTTGCGTCTGTGCGCGTATGTTTCACCTCTTCCCCCACCCTCCCTCTCCCGCACCCCCTTCCCCCCAGTCATCCGCATGGGTGTGCGGGTGTCTTTGTGTCGGTGCGCTTCTCGCTTTCTTTCGTCTTTCCACACTCTCATTTCCCACGCGGTGATGGGCCTGTGAGTATGTGCAAGGCAACTCCGCCCCCTCCCTCCCCTCCTCTCTCTCTCACTCACTCACTCACTCACCCCCCTTCCCCCTTTTACTCATCCCCACTCTTCACTGCATTGATGGTCGGAGGACAAGTAGATGGTGTGTCGTTCGCAACATGGTGGCGCCTCGATGTAAATGTGTGTGTGGTGTGTGTGGCGTGTGTCTTCGTGGAACTACTCGCACGCTCGCGTTATTTCTGCGCATCGTCCGGCGAAAAGGTCATTGTTTCTTTCCCATTTCATCGTTCCTCTTCTCTCCCCCCTCTCCCTCCCTCACAGCTGGCGTGATCTGCGCAGATGCATGCTTGCGACTAGTGGTCTCTGTCTGTCCTGCGTAGCGTGCGTGTGTGCGCCTCTGCTCCTCCCTCCCTCTCTTCCTCTCTTTCTGGCTTTCTTCTCCCTCTTGTTTCTGGTACCACTCTCGTTGCTCTGTCGCTCTCTCCTCTGTGCGCGCCGCTCTGGCATGTACGTAGCTTCGGTCGGTTTGGCGGTTGGGGTGATGCGACTCCTCACCTTTGTTAGCGGCACTTTGATCTCCTCATCACAGCAAGAGTGAGTTCTGTCTGCCTGTCTGTCTTTCTCGAAGAGTGATGAAGTGGGGAGGGGAGCGAAGGAGGGAGAGCGAACGAGGGAGGGCGAACGAGTGAGAGCGAGCGAGTGATGGTTGAGTCAACTATGTTTCACCTCTTCTCATTTCTCTCGCCTACAGACAGCGGTGCGGCTGTGCGTTCGTCTCTCTTCTCTACATCGCTTGTGTGCTGTGTCAGCACACTTACACACAGTCGGAGGAAACGCGAAGAGGGCAGAGAGCCCCATATAACACAGGGAAGAGTCGAGCGTTGAGGAGCGAACGGTGGCGGCGGGAGGTGCTCGACTGACAACTGCCAGCGTGCCATCTTGCCCTTCTTTCTGTCTCTCTCACTACATTCATGTGTCTCCCCTGAGTCTGGCTGCTTCTTGCGTGCCACAGCTTTGCTGTTATGCGGAAGTCGCCCTCATTCTCCTTCCTGCGTCTTCGCGCTGATGCAGGGTGCGCGCGGTCTCTCTCGTCGCATAGACGTGCGTATGCTGCGATCCTCCCTGCTGTTATGGCCCAGTCCCTCCCCTAATGTCTTGCGCTTTCCTTCTCTGCTACTTCGCTGCTCCGTTGAAACATCCACGAGCGCATGGCATACTCGTTGGTACCGGAGTTTCAGAGGTGATTTCCGCCCACTCTGACCGACGCGCGTGCACTCTGGGAAAATAAACGAGGAAGGGTAGGCACGCAGGCAAACCCTCCCCCCACACACAGAGAGAGACACACACGCCCACATACTTACCCAGCCATACAACCAAGCATACGCCTCTCTCCCTCCCCAGCTGTATTGCATCTTTGCGTTTTGTCGCCTCTTCTCCCCCTTCCCCCGCGTCTACCTCTTCGCTGCTGCTGTGGCGGCGCGCTTTTCGTTTGAGCGCGTGCGTTTACTAAGCGAATCATAGAAAAGCGAGAGAGCCCCGCGCAGAGGGGGCGATCGTGTGTGCGTGTGCGTGTGCGTGTCATCGTTAGCGGGCGAAAGAGAGAGAGAGCGGGCACCATACACCGACTTCCCTCTCCGCGTCTGTGTGCTTCACTACCACCACGACCCTGCCACTCACGGACACTCACACCAAACGCCCATTGTTGCCTGTAGACTTGGATCCCCCAGTCTTCTCCTCTTCCTCCTCCTCACTGCCGTTGTCCTCTTCCACCGCCGCACTTCAACATTGCCGGCTTTTCTCTGTTTGTTTCTGTCGTCGTCTTCCCTTCGCATCGTGTGAGCCTCGCGTGCGGTGCCGCCTGTGCTTCCCTTCCCTCCCCCTTTTCCTATTCAAGCAGGTGTTATCTTACTCCCTCCCCCCCCCCCCACACACACACACACGCACCTACGAAGAATACTGAACAGCGAAGCGTGCTGGCAGTCTTCCCCACCCCGCCCCGCCCGCGCGCTTGGTGTTGTCATCCCAGTCAATTTCAAGCTATCATCGCTGTTATGGTCGCTGTTGGACTGTGGTCCCTTTAGCCTCCTCTCTAGCGAGACGTTAATTCCGGAAAAAATGGGCGGCGCCTGCTCGCGCTCAAAGGCGAAGAGCGCAAAGCATAACCAAGACAGCGCGACCGGGGCGGACGCCAGCGGGAACAATGGCGCCTCACCCGAAGCCCCGGTTGCCGACAACACCATGCCAAGCGTGAGCTCAAACCTTCAGTACCCCATTTCTGACCCCAACTCGGAGGTCGATGATTTACCGAGGCCGCTCGGTGGTGGCTCTTTCGCCTATTCTACCAGCGGTGAACCTCGGAACAGCAACACCAGCGGTGACCTCAGCAAGAACAGCGGCTTTATCTCAACAAAAGCACCATCCCGTGACAGTGCCGCGAAGGCGAACAATGTGGTCACCGCCATGAGCTCCATTACACCAGCGTCCCCCTCGATGAAGAACGGCGGCGCATCTTCAAGCCCCATGCAGGGGGGACCAGGCTACGAAGCCTACTTCCCTCCAGGCCACGACACAGGATGAAGTTGGGCGCTGGCAAGTACACCGGCGTTGGCGAGTCCTCACTTTCGGGGCTGAGCTCGTCGGACATGCAGAGCCTCGCTTCCACGCCATTTTACAATGCAGAGATGAGAAAACAACTCGACCAAACCCCACACCGCGGCACAGGGCTGCCGCTGCCGAACCCAATGATATTCTCAGATGACGACACGTCGATAGTGGAGACAGGGAGTTCGGCATTTGCCACGCCACGGGAGTTACAGAAGGGCTCGAGCAGCGTCGCTGGCTTCGCTGACAACGCTTCCATCATCAGCCGTGGCAGCATGACAAGCCAGCAGCCGCACGGCTACAGCTACTACAACAGTAGCACGGTAGACACGAATAGCTTTCCGGCGCCCTCATCTGTGTCGCGCCCACCGTTCGTGGCCACAGTCTCCCTCACGCCTACCGCCGCCTTGCTGAACAATAGCCAACGTCAACAGTTTCAACAGCAGCCACAGGCTTTCTTCCACACTCCATCCGCTACCAGGTCTCTCAGGAATGCGCGCACGAACCGGCAGGTGCCGACGACGTTTAGCTTTGGAGGCGCGAACACGCCGCTCACTCGCCAAAGCTCAATTGCAGGGTCAGACCGTTTCCAAACGTGTCGTAGCTACACCGAGCAGTGCTCGTCAGCTGCCGGCTACTTGCCCCCTCTACCCCACTAGGTGCGCCCGCGGAGGCGGACGCGCGCTTCTCCAACGGCTACCCTGCAAGCAACGCTGGCGGGGTCCCTTCGACGGGGCGGCCGCTCTACACGTGCCGCAGCACCTACACGCCGGCCACAAATTCACTGTTGTTTCCTTCCCCTGCGCCGCCGCTTCGGACGCTGCGCATCACATGACGCCCAACTACAGCCACAACAGAGAACGTCTCTCCACAGTGCCGGACGTGTCGCTGCTGCCCCTGTTCTCCCCTCGGCAAACCGCGAGTGGCGCCGCGGCGCTCAAGACCCAACGTGCGCAGCAGCTGTACGAGAGGCGGCAGGCAAGCCTCTGCTCCGGCAGCATGGACGTGCCTGCGTCTGAGGCCTTCTCGGTACCCCCGAGCTCCCGCGAATTCCTTGATGCCCCCTCCATCGCTGCATCGGCCTCGGCTGACTGGATCGACATTGACAGAGGCTTCACCAACACCGCAGCGGCGGCGAACATCTCCCACCAGAGCACTGCCACCTCGCTCACCGGCAGCGTTGGTGCTACAAGGAAGCCGGGGAAGGGAGAGACCACTAACGTTTCCTCTCTTGAGCCCAACTGCTCCAGCTTCTTCGGCAAGGCAGCGGCGCCATCGTCGTTGGTGGTCGCACCGGTGCTGCCCAAGACAAAGCCGCCAGGGGAGCAAGAGGTAAAGAGCGCGTCAGCTGAGGCCGGAGGGAAGGCTGCTAATCAAAGCGACAACAAAGGCAGTGGCAGTGCCAGTAGAAGCGGAGAGCAGCCGCGGAAGCCGCTCTACAAACGCAGCGAGAACTTCTCGCCCAACCCAAACCCGCCGCTGCAGACAACGCTCGTGTTATCGACCGATGCAGATGCCGCGGTTGCCACGACGAGCAAGGTGCACCCCTCATCACTGCCGACTGTCGCCGCGAACACTGCCACCTTGGCTGGCAACCAAGGTGTGAATGCTAACTTGGCATTCTCGTCCGCTACGAGCAAAACAAGCGCGGAAGAGTTCGGCACCGCTGATGACTCTACCGCCACAAGAGGGGGACGTCCAACTCAGCCATACATCGAGGCTCCTCTAACCCCTCCAGGTGCTGCTACTGCTGCTGCTGCTGCGGGTGACGACAATACCGTGGGGTTACTCATCTCTCCCTCTGCGAGCATGGAGTCGTTCGCCATGGTTCTCTTGCCGCACCAGCGCGACTACGTCGTGGCGGATTCATCGCGCGGCTCATGGAGCTACCGCAGCCGCCGGAGAGCAACGTCACTTCTCGCAGAGGGCCGCTCTCCTCCCTTGGCCCAGGCGGTGCCTCTCTGAAGAAGCGCTCAAGGAGGGCATCCGCCGCCTCCCGTAGTGCCACGGCACATAAAGGGAAGAAAAACGCCGCACCGGCTACTACAGCCACCAAGGGTGCCGGCGCTGCTGCTGGGCCGGCGTCTGCGTCAGCATTGGCCCCGCTGATCGAGAACCCGAAGCCGTGGGTGCCGGGCGGTGCTGCGATGACCACCTCAGTTGCCACACCCAAGACTGCTCGTGGAATGGCCCGCCGCTCGTCAATGAGCCCCAGCAGCTCAACGCCGAAGAAAAGCGGCAGTCGCACCCGTGCCGTCACAACCCAGGCTCACACAGGAGCCCGTGCGCGACCAGCCTCTGGGGCGACGGTCGCTGCTGCTCCTCGCTCACGTGGCGGCGCTGCCAATCCTGGCCCTGGGCGAAAAGCGCGGCGGCAGACTCAGGCGTCGAGCTCCGTCTCGCGCCCGTCGGCCACCAGTCTGTGCAACCCCAAAGCGAAGCGGACAGCAAAAGTTGAGGCTTCGCTAAAGCAGTTGCCTTTAGCGCCGCCAACGGGCACCCTTGCGCCAGCCGCCGCCACTGATAGAGAACCACCAGATGCTGAGGAGACCGAGTCCATTGTCGAGTACGCACTGTGTAGTCGTGATGCAATGGAGAGAGAGGAGACACATGTTAACCCTCTGCCCAATAACGACGATACCAGCATCGGCGGTCTGCAGAGAGCGGCAGTGGCCCCTTTTCATAGACAGCTCCAGCCGGAGCATGAGAGCAGGCCGAATGATTCAGTAGGGGTGAATGACATCGAAGCTGGACTCCTGGCACAAGAGCACCTGCCGCAGTTGCACGACAGCAGCGTGGAAAACGCTGATCAACCATCTCTCGTGGGCTTCCGAGCCTCGCCTGAGGTCTCCAACGCCACGGCCATCACATCTGCGGCAGAGAGCGCCTTCCTACAGCCTTACACGGAGGCGCAGTTGGCGGCGCAGTCCTACCTGTTCGCCTCTGGGCTGCACGATGATGACGACATCAACACCCGACCTCTGAGGACGACCGCGCCGCCATTGCCGCCGCCTCCGGGGAGGCTGTGATGCACCAGACCGTATGCTCCAGCAGCAGTGATGAGCAGAGACCTTACTCGGTTTCCACAGCCTCTGGTGAGGAGGTGGCAATGGTGGCGACATCCAGTAGCGCTATGTGGAGTAATGCCAGATCACCAATCACTAAGTACGAGTCCACATTACCTCTGGCGGGGGAGGATGTAATGCCCGCAGGAGCCGTCGTGAGCAACGGCGACGCCACGTGCATGGCACCTGCGGCTCACTCAGCGGAGGAGCTATCCAGCCGCTCTGTCTCCTCCGGGTCTCCGACTCGCACGCCTCGGAGTAGCAGGTAACCACACTGTATCGATAACGCCTTGGCCACGCTCGCCCGTGCGGCCATGACCACTGATTCTCGCGTATCTCAAGAAGGAGCCTGCGCCGTGACACCGCGCCTGAAGACGTCCTCTGCTTCTCAGTTTACTCGGGCTCTATCGCCTTCATTGCGTGAGTGCGAGTGCGAGTGCGAGTGTGTGAGTGCGTGTGTGCGAGCGCGTTTCTTCTCTTTTACACTTTTTCCTCTTCCGTCCTCGTCGCTGTTTTCGTTTCCCTTCGTAAGTCCCTCCCCACCGGATCGATCCACCCGCACACCCGTCACTGAGTCACCGTGCAGTGACAAGAGAAGTGATAAAGGCGGCGAATGATGTTTGAGGGTTGCCTGTGAGCGTGTGTATGTGTGCGCCCCCCCCCCCCTTCCCCCCTTCCTCCTCCTCCTCCTCCTGCCCCCCTCCTCTCTTGACACATCTGCCTCTCTATCCATCTTTCTCCCTGTCTTTCGCTCTTCGGTTTCTCGTTGTGCACATGCTCGAGGAGCTCCTGGATGCTGACGTCGTTGCAGTGCGGACTTCGGTGGTTACTCTTCTCCGCGTGTGTTTCGGTGTTGTTGCGTGTTTTATCAATTTGCTTATGCTGATTTACTTCGTAGTTGTTGCTTGACCACTTCAGCGTCTCCCCCCTCTCTCTCTCTATCTCTCAACGGCGTCCTCCCTCTTCTGTGAAATCTTATTGGCAGTGAATTCAGCGGCGCGAGGTGTTGCCCGCGCGTGTGTGTGTGTGTGTGTGTCTCGCTGTGCGTGCCTGGCGTGGTGCGTTAATGGACTCGGTTGTACCAGCGTAGGCGGGAGAGTGGCTCTCAAGTCATACTAGCACGAGTCTTCTCACTCACTCACCCAGGGGTGGGGTCAGCACAGAGGCGTCCCACCTCGACACCCACACACACCCCTGTCCGCAGTGTTGCATGTCGGTGATGTGCGCATGAGCTCTTCTGTACTTGCTTCGCCTGTTCTCTCCTTCCTCGCCTCTCGCTCTACCGGTGTCTTCCCTAACCGCAGCGTGAGAGGGAGAGGGAGAAGACGAGATCTGTTCCCCCCTCCTCTTCCCCCTCTTCCCCCTCTCCCTCAGTGTCTCACTTGCTCTCTCGTGATGTCTCTGCGTTGTAGGTGAGCTCGATTACTCGTCGGTGTCACTAGAGGAGAGGAGGGTGACAGTGAAACACAAGAAATCGCTTTGATATGGGCCGAAGCATCGAAAGGCGCCGCGGCGAATGCACCCCCCCCCCCCCCCCCCCCCACACACACACACACGCAAAGGTGAAGCCCACTCCGTGAGTTTTCCACACTCTGCACGCACCGCGCGCCGCTCTACTCCTCCTCTTCCTACTGAGCCGCAGCCTCTTCTCCACTTCATGCCTCTGCTTGCCATCCCTCCGTCCTCTTCTCTTGTCCTCCTTCACACTCCTTTCCCACCGTCAGCAGCGATTAGGAAGTGGCGTAGCTAAAGTGGCTTCCCCCCCCCTCTCTCTGCACGTTTGTGTGTCTGCGCTTTACTTCACCCTGTCTTCCTGCCCCCCCCCCCCCCCCCCCCAACTCCACTACCGCCACCATCAGCGGGTCTACAGCGAGGGCGCCTTCTTGCAGGTCTCTCTCACCCCTTGTTGGCTGACTTGTGCCCTCGTGACCAAAGCGAAAAATGGGCGCCAAAGGTTCGAAGACGTCGTCCTCGTCGTCTGCCGTGCTGGCGGCCACCACCACTGCTGGCGAGAAGCAAGACACGGCCAAGAGCTGGGATGGCGCGGTAGGTAATGTTAGTGACACCGAGGTCGGTGTCACTCCCGATGTCTCGCTCTATTCGGGTATCAGCACGCCCGAGGAAAACGCGGCGAAGCGCAAGGCCTACGCGCACCTGAAGTCACCATACGCGAAGCGCCGACCAGGAGCGTCAGCAAAGGTGGAGAGAGGCGGTGTCGGTGACAGCAGTGCAGCGACGTCCTTCACCGCCCACATGAATCTAATTGAGCAGATCTACAACGAAGACTTCGATACGATCGACCACATCCAGGCCCTGCGCTTGCCGCCGGTAGTAGCGAGGCAGCTGAAGAGCACTGTCCGGGACGAGGCTGAGCGCCGCTGTGCCGAAGTGGAGAAGACAATGGCGCGCTGCCTGCAGGACAAGATGTGGACCTCGTGGAAATGCCAGAAGGAGCGTGACACGTACTACCGCTGCGTTGAGGACACTGAACAGCGCAATCTGCGGCCCGACCCGGTGAATCCAGACTGGGTTGACATGCTCACATCCTTCCGTTGGAAGTATAACCTCGGCGTTTTCCATGGCGAGATTATCGGCCGCAATAACATTATGAGGGAGATTTGGCGTGAACACTACCCAGATCGCGAGTTGCCGCATCCGTGGGTGAAGGACGCATGAGCTGTGTAGAGGTGCACGTGGTGCGAGCCTCTCCTCCCCTTCTCCCCTCGTGTCGTTGTTGTGAAGAGGAAGAGCGGAGAGTGCGGTGCGTCTCTCGCGCCTTCTCCCTCTCGCTCAGCGTGTACGTACGTGTGCTTGTAGGGTTGTCTCTTCTCTCTCTGCGTTCGTTGTTAGGCGTTGGTAGTGTGTCCACCTGTTCACAGTCGCGCACTCGCTTGCGTTCACTCAGGCACACACACACACACACACACACACACACACACACACACAGGCAGAGCTTCATGGATGACAGGTAAGCAGAGAGAGGCGCGGATGTGCACGTGTGCATCTTTTAGCTTACCTCTGCCCTCCCATACGAGTTTGCTCTCCTGCCCGGATGCACTGCATGCGAGCCTCCCTCTCTCTCTTCCTCCGTTGCCGCCCTTCGCTTCTTGAGCTTTCTCTCTCGCCCTCTCCTCTCCCCCGCACCCGTGTTTTCTTTCTGGGCCCTGCTCCGTGCGTGCCTGCCTGCGCGAGCTCAATGCTCCGTCATGCGCTTCTCACCAGTGGACGCCAACAGCAGCGACAGGGCATACTCCCCCTCCCCCGCCCATTCGTCGTTGCACTCTTCAGCTCGAGCGCGAAGATACGCAGACGGGTGGGAGAGCGAGGGACGGAGAGGGGGCCGTCATTGCGGGCGCAGCAGCACTACGTTGGCACGTACACGCACACCTACACGTACGCTTGAAAGCGACGCCCGCTTTGGATGGAGTGTGACCTGATTTGCTGAGTGTCACCACCAGCAAGTCAAGATAACCGTTGTTGGGGTGCTTAGAGCCGCTCTGACTTGTGCACTTTGTTATCTCTACCTTTCTCCTTCCGCCCAGCAGATGATCCGCGTCTTCACGAAGACGGACGTGCCAGTGATGGACATCATCGAGCTGCAGGGCAAGATCGTCATCACAGAGGAGGCGCTGAGCGCCGCGCGAGACGCTAAGGAGCGTCGACGTGCGTCACAACGTGAGCCGCGCCAGAGCGGGGCAACCAACAGCGGCACTGCATTAGGAGAGGGCACCAGCGGCGGCAGCGGCAGCAGCAGTTGCTGTAGTGACAGCACCAGTGACGAGGAGGATGGCGAGTGCAGCGATCACGCCACGGCAGGTCCCAGCGGAGACGCAGACTTTGTGATGCGACGGCACGGCGCTGCAGACTCACTATGTGGGGCCGCATCCGCGCTGCGTGGCCCGTCATCCACAACCGGCGCTTCTTCTGGTGCTCCTCCCTCTCGAGGGCCAAATTCGTTCGTTGCTTCTCGTCGCGCCACTGTTGTGGAGGTGCCACTCGGCCACGTGGTGCAGGACCGCCTCAATGGGCACCGCTGCACCCTCTGCATCGACACGCTGCGGGTTCACGGCAGTCGGTTCAGCTTCAAGCACCCGTGGCTGGTGCTGCGGGAGTGCACACCTGCTCGTATGCGAAAGCTGCGTCGGCAGATGGCTCGCACGCAGGTATTGCGAGACGACACACACACCCGGGAGTTGCTGACAGCGGATAAAGGGGAAGGCGGTGGTGTACCAGTCGCTGAGCCGGCGGATGACGCTGCATCATCGTCATCGGTAGCGCCGGAGGTGACGATGCTATTTTCCGAGTGGCTCCGTCAGCACCCAGACATGCTCTCCCTCAACTCGCTTTTCCTCGATGACTTCGATACCAGTGATAAGGACGATGCACGCGCACGTGCGTCGACTGCCGCGGACCCAACCTCTGAGGCGTCGAAATTGGCGTCTTCGGAGTGCACGGCTGGGAGTGTCAGGGCACCCAAGCGTCCTCGCGAGGCGGAGAACATCGAGGATACCGTACTGGACTGTCGGCCGTCCTCACCTCAGTCGCCAGCGAGCACCTCCAACGTCTCTTCTGCAGCGACGGTCTACAAAAATTACGAAATTGTCGGCGTTGTGCGCGGCGCTGTCCTGTTCAACTCGAAGCCGGAGCGCGTCTTTCAGTGAGGACGGAAGTGACGCGAGAGGGTGATATCAGGGGAGTCCTGGCGGGGGTCCGTGTCGGAGAGTCGAGGGGTGGCCAGGGCCCTTTCTGTCTACGTGTGTGCATCGCAGCACGCGATTGCAGCGACGGCTGGTAGAATGAGCCCTGCAAAGGTGAGTTGTTGCTGGCCCACATCGGTGAATGGCCTGCACGCGTTATGAACGTGCGTAGCCGTCTGTGGGTTCTCGCTCTAGTGGGCGCATTACGTGTGTGCGTGTGTGTGTAGGGGGGGGCAAGACAGAGGGAGGGAGGTGCGGGGGGTGCGACCATAATCGTCTCCCGTGTGCCCTCTTCCCCACCTCTGCCTATGAACATTCACGCATACCGGAACCCCCCCCCCTCCCCCAACGCAAGACAGAGCGCGAAGAGGCCGAAGCAGCACGTCTACTTATCGCTGTGTTTACGCAGCGCACAGTGTACCCGCAATTACTCCCTCAGCCTTCGTTTTCTACCCCCCCCCCCTCCTCCTCATCACAGACGCGAATCTGCCTCAGCTGTGGCGTTCTGTTCAAGTTCCGGACGTCGACGTCGATGCCATGGGGGTCGGTGCGGATGGTTCGTCTCAGCTGCTTGATGCAGAGGACATATACTTCTCCTCTTTTCTTTGCTTGCGCCATCTCTCGTCCTCCTCTCCCCCCCCTCTCTCTCTCTCGATTGATCTTCAGAGTCGCAGCAGTAACAGCCGATGCGTTTCCCCTGAAAGCAAATCGTCCCCACCTCCACACCACAGATCCCCCTATAGGGGCATTGTTATCACCTCCCCACGCGCACGCACACGTTAAGCGGCTTAAGGAATCGCGACGCAATATCAGCCAACACGCTCGTGCGCATATATGTAAAGGAGAGAAGACATCATCGCCACACACGCCGACAGAAGCTTCGAGGGAGAGCTCAGCACCGCGGCGACGGACGAAGGGACCTCGTCGCCCTTCTTCCTGCAACTCGAGATCGATAGAGAGGCGGAGCGAGAGACAAGAGAGGTGAAGAGGAGACGTATCTAGGGGCAACCGAGACCGATCAAGCGCGTGCGCGCGAGAGAGGGAGGTTGGAGGTTGTCAAGCTCGTGTGTGCTCGACGCGGAGTACTCACAAACGCAACAGCCATCGCTCTGTGTGTGCGAGGAGCTCACTCCTCTCTCCTCTCCCTCTGTGCGGTGACGCGACTGACGCGGACGGACACGTAGGCGAAAGACACACACACACACACACACACAATCCTCACACACGTTTGCGAAGATCTGCTCGTGTGCGGTGGCTAAGGCAAGTAGAAGCAGTGTTCTCCTGCACCGACGGGGCGCAGCGACTTCTGCCATACCGGCGAGGGCGCACGTTCGGGTGCGATATCGCCCCCCCCCCCCTCACGCACTCGCATACGCCTATCAGCACAATCCAGCGTCAAAGGCCCGAACGTGCCATGCCTTCCCCGTCGATGCTTCGGTCTTCGTCATCGAGCCAGTTGCGGTGGGTGTGGCGGTGCCAGACGCCGCCGCCATCGTTGCGTGCTGGTTCTTGTCCATACGGGACGGCCGCTTTGAACAGGTGCGCTGTCATGGCCATGCCCACAGCCCCCGCTGGTGTAGCCGCTGCATCCTCGAGACGCTCTGCCAGCGCACGTGCAGCGTTGTCGCGAGCACATATCCCGTCCTCCTCGCTGCTGGCAGCTCCTCTATGCTCAAGCGTGACCCCGCTGTCGTGTGGCGGCTGTGGCGGCAGCGCTGTCCGCACGCCCGAAGCCTATGCCGCGGCTACCACGATGAGGATGGCGGTTTTTCAGCCAGGTAGCACCCTGCTGAAGGGCGTACTGCTTCTCCGCGGTGACGGTGGGGACGGCGGCCGCCGGCACATGAGTGCTTCTAGGCCCATGACAGGGCTGCGAGCGATCGCCTCGGCGTCGACGACACTTATCCCGTTTGTCGGCCTTACTGCAGCGTCACCGCTCGCTCACGCCATTCGATGCGCGAGCATGTACAGCGGACGTAGCGGCGTTAACACAGTGGAGCCTTCTCACGAGACTTCAATGCAGTCGTACGCAACAGCCGCTAAGCACAACAGTGGCCATGACGCGGCGGAAACTGACGACGGTGAGACCGTGCAGACCACCTTCGGATTGGCGCAGCACGGCTGCCGCTCAGGATCGCCTACCACCTCTTCTCGTCCTCCTTCCACAGCGTCGCGCAATGCATCCGCTAAAGTCGCTGCCGCTCGTGGCGGGGGCGGTGAGAAGGTCTCTGGTGCAGTTCTCGCGGCTTCCATCATGCGACGTCACCGCCTTCACGCATCCCTTCACTACCTCTCGATCTCTTCAGGGGTTGAGGTGCCGGAGTGCGCTGGCGGCGCCTACCATCTCCAAGAACGGCCACCGCTGCGTCACAGCACCGTCGCTGTCTCTGCTGCCGCTGGCCGAGGCGACCATGGTAGCTATCTTGGCCGCTCACGCACCTGTGCTAGCAATGTGCGCGTCTCCGTCTTCCCCTCGGTGTCGTTGCGGCCTGCGTCCGGCACCGACAGCGTTTCTTCATATATTTCCTCGCCAGATGGGCGGCCGTCATCATCGCCGTCGTCATCGCCGTCGTCGGCCACCGCTACCCGCGCGTCACCGTCAGTGCTGCGTCACGATGCAGCGCACCTGCGCATACAGCAGTACGAGCCCTTTAATCGCCTCTTGCATCGCTACATCGAGCGTGGACACGTGGCATACGTCACGCAGCGACTCCTCCACCACCCCAATGCCCCCGCGCCGGCCGTCCTCCTTGACATGATCCTGCGGCACCGGGTCCCCGAAGCGTCGTTTGTATGCCAGGCGCTGCTTGCCACCATGCACACGACCCGCCGAGACCGCAGCACGGCCGCCGCCGCTGGCTTCGCGCTAGACCGCGTTGCGGTGCGACTGCGCAACGACGAGAAGGCGCGCGTGCTCTACCAGACTCCCCAGGTGCGGACGCTGCTACTGGAGGCGACACTGCAAGAGTCACTCTTCGACACCGCTGTCGATGTTGTGACGGACATGCCGGTCGAGTGGATCACCCCACATGCGTGGTCACAACTGGTGGTGATGGCAGGCCAGTCGAAGCTACCACACTCGCACTTGCTATGGAAGCTCTTGAGGCTGCGCGAAGGGGCTTTGTCGACTTTGCGGAGCTCGTCACGCGAAACGCGGGCTTCTGTGCAGCCGGTGCTGACGCGTGCCGGTGAAAGCGCGCTCCTCGGGGCACTGCGCCAGCGTCCACTGAGCACTGTCCCGAGTGCTGTACACCTTAGCCACATGGCTGTGACAGTGGACGCTTCAGCGCTGGAGGCGCCGGAACTGGATGCCATTGCGGTGCCAGATGGGGTTCTCGACACTCGTGCGTGTGCCACAGTGCTCGCACCTGCGAAGAGCGAGGTCGAGGGCGCCCTCTTGACCGACTCGACTGTCGCAGGCGAAGCACTGCCTATCGACGAGGAGGGTGAGGAGAGTGCGCAGCTAGCGTCAGAAACCAACGAGGGCCAGTCGCCAGCAACACCGGGGATGGCGCTGGTACCTACAGGCACAGTCGCAGGAGGTGACAACAGGATTCGGTGGTGCGCGCTGGGAGCAGTGGAGCTTGGCTACGCAGCGGAGCACTACAACGGTGATGCATCGCCAGCTGCAGGTGACTTCCGGGCCTCCGGTGCAGCCGGCACGCTCTACAGTCACTCATCCTTTCAAGTGCTGCTGGCGGATGTGGAGCGGGAGGGAGTGCAGGCGGGCGGCTCAGCTGAAGCGTCACCGGCAGTTCGGGCTCGTGCGCTGTGGGAGACGACAGCGCTGCGCATGATCAACTCGCGCCATGGCATCGCCTACGGCCTCGACGCTACGATGGCGGCGCAAGTGCTGCTGCGCTGCGGTGTCTCCTTCGCGGCGCAGGCCTCGCCGCTGCTGGCACTGCATGTGTTGCGTCGTTATCTACACAGTTGCCGTCTTCTGCGCGATCAGGTGGTGGCGGCCCAACACCTGGTGGAGACCCAACTCAGTGCTGTGGACGAGCGCTCTACGGACAGAATCCCAAGAGCCACCACCACCACCACCACGACTGCTATCGGAAACCAGGCACGATCACGCCACCACAGCGAGAGGGCGAGCTCTGACTTGTACCCGCGCCTCTCCCGCATCGTCATGCCGCACCCCGCGCCTTTCTTGGTCTTCTTCAAGGTGATGCGTGAGGCACGCGATGTGCTATTGCACGCCGTCTACGGCAGTGACGAAGAGGACGAGGAGGTGGCTACGCTGTCTGCGACTCAGCGGTACCGAGGTACGGCCGCCGCTGCCGCTGGCCGAGCGCATGCGTCTCTGCCCATGGTGCATTGGGAGCTCGTCTGGCACGCGTTCCAGCAGCTGAATCGCGAGAATCCGCTCTGGTACACCCAGCTGGGGCCGCAGGAGGCGGGTGACCTCTGCATCGACGCGATGGAGGTTCTCTGCCACGGCGCGGACCCATGGCTGACGCTGAACGTTGCCCGCCGCGTGTCGGCGCGGCACATCATCGATGGCGTGGATATGTCGCTATGGTTGTTGAATCGACTGGACCCGTCACACCACACTGACGAGGCCCGCGAAGTTGCACGCAAGCTGTTCCGCTGGCTGCTCGTTGACGTTGGCGTGCATGTTCAGCCGCCGCTGCATCGCCACCTCGTCCCCGCCGCGCGAACGCTGATCCGGCTCGGACTGCAAGAGGAGCTGAGCACCCTGTACAACGCCGTGATCGATAACGTCGTTCTGTTCACTCCGGAGCACCGTGATGCTTTCATCCACGTGTTGCGCGATCTTGTTTGTCCCGCTTGTGCCAGCGTGCTGCCGGAGGGCGACGTGTACGTTGACCGTGTGTGCCCGAACTGTATGGGGGTGGTGCCGGCGAAGGACACCGACACCATACCGAGTTTCCGGCTCTCAGCAGAACATGTGGAGCGGCAGCGCGCACAGCGCAAGCAGCGGCGACAGCGGACTCGTCAGCGACTCTCCGCCAGCGTGCGTCGGCTGCAGCAGGATGGCGCGAGGGGGTCGGGTAGCAGCGTTTCACTGTTCCACCAACCACGTGATGCGGCTGATATTCTTCGGTGGCACCTTCAGAAACGCGACAGCACCGAGCAAGGCGTAGAGGACGGTGCACTGAGTACATCGCCATCGTCATCGCTGCTACTGGCCGCCAGTGCCGCCGCAGGTGCGCCGTTAGTCCCCGGTGTCTCCGTGTCGAACGAGTTGGCGCTGTTCCCTGTTGCAGGCGAGGCGGCAAGCGGTGCGCAGGTGCTGGATGTTCGGGCAGCCATGGAGGAGTCTTCGCGCCGGCTTGAGCTGCAGCGCGCCGCACGGCGGTACGTGCTGGCACAGCGTGAAGTGTGCGACGACGCAGACGGCGGAGATGGTGGGTATGCCGGGTCCTCTAAAGGAGTCCCCAGTGCCACGTTGAGCGTTACGTATGGGTCACTGCCGACAACGTTGCCTGTCTCTGCACAGGCGCTTGACGCGTCGACGCTCAAGTACTTATCCACTTCGGCGAAGGCGACGCCGGGGTCTAAGCAGGCCGTTGACGGCGCGTGGGTTTGTGTATGGTGCCAGGAGGAGAATACAGAGTGGTGCAGTCGAGTGCAATGCAGCGCATGCAGGGCTGAGACAGGGCCGGAAGCGCCGTGGAGGCACTTTACTTACACGGAGGCGAGTGGTGATGTCATGCTGGAGCTGCGCGGGCGTATATCGAACTGTGAGGAGCGGCCAGTCGACGCGATTGTCGCCGGATACCTGCTGATGGTGTACCGACGTATCTTTCAGCTGCGCGCGACACCGGCAGATCAGGACCGGCTGCTACGGCTGGTGGAGGTACTCTGTCAGCTGCAGGAACGCGTGCTGGCCGCCTACGTGTACACGCGACTCATTCCCAGTTCTCAGCGGCGCCTCGGCGTGCCGCTGTCCTCATTGGCACAGGTCTTCGGCCAGGAGATGTCGCCCACCTACCAGGCGCTGAGGCAGGCAGACCTGACACGGCCAGGCGCGGATGGCATGTTCTTTGAGGCCATCTTCGGAGCAGGGACGTGCCGAATCTGCTTTGGTCAGCACGACTGGCACCTCTGCCCTATTGTCACTCGCAACTTCGCTGCATCCGAGTCGGCGACTGGGGAAGACCGCGTGCGCACCGCCATCAGCCTAAGCCCGGAGGAGAAGCAACGCGCTGTGCTGGAGCGTCTGTCGCAGCGCATTCGACATGCAGCCACGTCACTGTCACCGTCCGACGAGGAGCTGGAGTCCGCGTCGCCCTCGTCACCTTCATCTCCGTCAGTGCTGCTTCCACCAGGAAAGCCGTGTGTGCGGCTTGTTGTGGACGCATACACGGCCTTCGTGTCCTCGCCCTTCCGCGAGATCTTCGCTGAGCTACATTCGTCTGACGCAAATTGCCTGTCATTGCTGCTGAGCCGTGTGCAGCAGTACCGCCGCGCCGCGTTCGTCCTCTGCCACGTGCCGCCGCCGCAGCGTGAGAGGGAGGCCTACCTGCGCATGGCACACTACTTCAATGTCACTGAGGCGGAGGCGCTTGCGCTGCTGGCGCCGCCACCGGCACCGGCGACGGCGTTGAAGGGGCCCGCCGCCAGCGGCCGCAGTAGCGCCGGCCACCCCACCTCGGTAGTGAGGCATGTCAACTTTATGCAGGTGACGCAGACGTGCTGCATGTGCCTTGACGCCCGCCACGCGTCGCACACGTGCCCGCGGCTAGACGAGTGGCTCAAGAGGGTGCAGCGTCTGGCTCTGTCCGGCAGCAGCGGCAGCAATGGGGCTGCCGGCGCGCCTTCGTCGGCCGCTGCCACGACCTTAGTGGACATCCAGGGCGACGCGCGCCTGCGGCGGCGGCTGAAGGCGCAGGTGGACGGCTGGACCACGGCGGGGCCGGAACGGTTGCATGCCTTTTACCGGTACTTGATCGTCCACATTGATCTGCTACGGCCAATGCCACTAGTGTTTACCGGCACGGCGAAGTCATCGGCTCTCCGACGCGCCGACTTCGACGACCCTCTCGTGTACGCAGTGAACAAGACGATAGTCAAACTTTCTGCGGTTGAGCGGCGCAGTGAGACGTATCGACTCTACTCACACGCGCCAGTGGAATGCGTGTCTGTTGCGACAACGGCGGCAGTGCTGCGCATGAACGGCTTCTCGGAGGAAAGCGCGCAAACCTTGCTGACCCACGCGTCCTCTACCGAGGATGGCCCCTCGACTAGAAGTGACAGCGACATCTTTGCTGACTCTCGATGCTCCTCTGTGCTACTGCACGCCTCCCTCGCCGCTCGCACGGCTGCCGTGCCGGTGCGACAGTGCTGCCTTCTCTGTTTTTCACCTGATCACGCCTTCGTGGAGTGTCTTGAGCTCTCGGCGGCGTCGACCGAGGTGGAACGACTGCGGATTGTGCTACGCAACGTCGCTGAGATTGCCTGCGTGCCCGATGGCATCGGTGCGGCTGCGGCGTACGTCTACAGCGAGTACAACCGCGGGCGACTCTCGGCAGAGATGATGCGGTCGCACCCGGAGCTGGTGCGGGAGCTGCTGATGTTGACGCGCCGCTGCTTCGCCACGCGTCAGTTAAGCCACGGCGTGCGAGTGCTGCGGCGCATTCCAGTTGAGATGGTGCCACCTGATACCGTCTATGTCGATCTCTGGCGCGCGGCTGGTCTACCGGCGGATGAGGTGGAGCAAAAGCGCGTGCAGCTGCTCGCCCTGCTGGACGCGGAGGCCGTGCAGCCGTCCCTCGACCCGCTACCACCGCGGCGAACCTACACGAACGCCTTCTTGTCGCAGCTGAGCCGCACCCTTCATGATGATCTGTGTCGGCACTGCTACGAGCACGGCCACACCATCGCCACCTGCCCGCTTTTTCACGCAGAGGTGAGCTTTGGCCGAGACTACGTGGCCGCGTACCGCATGAGCATGATGTCAGAGCAGCTGGACCGCGCCTGGCAGGAAGCGTACTTGCTGAAGCTGGTGGATTTCTTTGCCACACACTTTCTGTTTATGCCGTTCCACATCGCTGGCGTGGCAAACGCGCTGAACGCGATCACCTCGATGTGGAGCTTCCGCGGTGAGCCAGGCATCGCGCTGCGGCATCTTCTGCGCATCCCGCCCGCCTACCGTCGCCGGCAAGCCTTCAAGCACGTGCTTCACTCCCTGCGTGTGCCGCCGGCGGAGATCACAAAGCTGCTGAGCGATTTCTACTTTGCACCAGATGGAAACACCACGGCGGTGCATCAGCAGCAGCAGAAGGGCAGCATTCCACCCAGCTCGAGTGGATACCACGCGCAGCAGCAACAGGAAGTGGTGATGGCGCAGCATCTGCTGCTACCAAAGCCCGCCATTCGCGATGTGGCGCGCAAGCAAATCTTCGATCAGGTTCCCGCGGCAGTGGCGGCGCTGGAGGAGAGTGAGGAGCGCATGGCGGAAATCCGCGCCCATCATGAGCGGCACGGTGGAAGTGGTGGCGGCATCACCGCAGAGGTACAAGAGCGTCTTAGCCAGCAGCAACGCGAACAGCCAGGCCAGCGCTCGACAGAAATGAGCCGCGCCAGCTCGCCGCACGCCGCGGCGTCTTTCCACTCCCCAGTGCTGCGGCACATCATGCAAAGTGGCGACATTACTCAGCTACGTGAAGACTTCGATCCGATTCTAACCGAGCTGGAGGACGCCGTTGGCATGAAGCTTGGGAGCCGCCACACGCTCTTTACAAGCACTGCTGAAATCTTCTCCACTGCTGCTGCTACTGCCGCGTCAGCGCCGCCATCAGAGCCGTCATCGTTTTCGAGATCGACTCCCTCCAGCCCGAGCAGCGGCAATGGGAGTGGTACAAGGATGACTGCTTCAGGAGCAGCGCCAGCATCGCCAACCTTCCCACAGACGCCGGAGGCGGAGGTGGTGGAGGAGGTGCAGACACACTACGCACCGACGCGTTTCCACAGCTCCCGTCAGCCAAACACCACCAGGGTCTCCACGACCTCGTCCGCCCACGCCACTGCTGGTGTGACACCGTTCTCAGGGAGGACCAAGCAACAAGTGAGAGAGGGCGATATTTCCAAACCCGTGGGTGCGTTTCGAGGGAGCAGCAGCAGCGATAGTGGTGGGGATGGCAGGAGTGACTGTCGTGACGCTCGCGACTCCCGGAGTAACCGCGACCGAAACCCGCGCCATCGCAACACCAGCCAATGGTCATCGCACGCCTACAACCGCGACCGCGACGGCCGCTCGCGTAAGCACGATAAGAATCGCCATCACAACCGCTCTTCATAGAGTGAAAAGAGGGCGACGGCAGTGAGGTGAGACCGGGACGCACATTCGCAAACTTTCACATCCGCCTATACATAAGTGCCTGGGCGTATTCATGGCGGGGGGCGCCGACACCACGCCGTTGTCACCACCCTCCCTCCCGTTCGCTCTTTCTGTGCCTCTACTGGTACTCTTCTAGCGTTGCTTTATGTAGTGGTTGTGTTGGGTGTGGCGCTGCGCACGTGTGCGCCACCTTCATCCGCTGCCTCCTCTTTGCCTCTTCTCTCCCTAACCCCACGCACCTTTACCCTCTCGCATTCGCTGTCGTGTTTTTTTTTTCTCAGTTTCGTAACTCTTCTGTCTGCGTGCTCGTGTGCGCACTTGCCGCTCCCCCCCCTTTACTCCCCCCTTCTCTCTCTCTCTACCCAGTCGAAGAGGCCGACAGACAGGCAGGTGGGCAGGCAGGGAGGGAGGGCCGAGGTCCGCCTTCTCGACCTTCAACCCACACACCGATCTTTGCTGCTCCCCCTGTAGGCGGCAGTACACACACCGCCGTCGGCGCCGATGGCCCTGCGCTATGTTGCGATAAGCAGCGGAGAGTGCCGGTTTACACCTCAGCCTTTAAGCGCCAGCACCAAAAACCCCCGCAGACATGCGCCCTTTGTGCGCCTGCCGAGACATGCGCAGTCGCTCTCTTTTGCTCAGCGGTTTCGCGTGAGTTCTCCCCAAACCCGCAGGCAGCGAGAGGGGGGGGAGGGGATATAGAGGGACTTCACTACGCGGGGCACGCATGCGCCTCGATGGCGAAAACGCCTCCTGCACTGCCTCGCACCGTGCCGCTTTCTTTCACGAGCCCTACTCGCCCCACTTTGCTTCTCTCTTCCGTGCTCCCCGCCTCCCTGCCTCCCCCCGCTTCTTACTGGCATCGCCATACTCGTTAACACGCATACATGCATCACTACGCCCGCGCGTCGACTTTGCTCATCCTTACCATTATCCCCCCGCTCCCTCTCCCTCTCTCTCTCCCGCTTGCACGATAGCCATCTGTTCCCCTCACTCTCCCCACCGTCTTCTTCCCCCTCGTTGATTGCTTTTCGTCGTGTCTTTGGCGCTCGCTCTTCAACCCCTGCCCCCCCTCCCCTCCCCTCCCCCTCGTAGATTTTCCCTCTCTACCCCACCCCGCCGCCGCTTGTAACGCAGTAATGCCGAACGCGGTGGTCACGCTGACAATCGAGAAGGCTGCGGGCCTTGTCGCGCTCAACCCGGGGGGAACGTCAAATCCGTTCTTCACCGCCACGATCGGCGCCCAGTGCGTGACGACGCCAGTGGTGAATAAGACAGTGAACCCAATATTGAACGCGACCTTCACCTTTCACGACTGTCCGCTTCCGGCCATCGTGACACTGCGAGCCTTCAACAAGATCCAGTACGTCGACGTAGAGGACCCACTCGGCACCGCTACAGTCACCCTCTTCGACATGCAGCCAGAGACGACAACGAAGGTTGTACAGCTCAGCCACGGCGGCATCGCAGCACTGGCGCAGCGCGCGCCGAATGGGTGCGGTGCGGTTACCATCGCCTATAGCATCGCACCAATGCCTGCGCAGGCGGCGGTCCCCACCGTTGCGGAGCACTCGGCGTCTCAGCTGAGCAGCCTGCCCTCATCTACCGCAGCACCTCAGCCTTCGCTAGCGGTGGTGACGCCCATATCCGTGCCCGCTGCGCACAATATAGACGGCAACGGGCCGGCGTCGATCCCTGTCGCCTCCGTCCCGTGTAAGGACCACGCCGGCATACTGGGCTCTGTCACTCACGACAGCAGCAGCCTGCTCGCCTCCAACCCCAGCGCCACGAACCCGACCGCGACTACCGCGAGGCTGCAGCCGTTCGAGGGTACGACGGCCTCTGCGATGGAGGGCTCAGACGCGTTTACCTCGATGCTTGGTGCGATGCAGCAGCAGAGAGACAACCTCACACCACCCAACCTCACACCTGCTCGGCCGCCGGCGAACAGCACCTTCTTAGTTCCCCAGGTCGCACCGCCCCCGTCGTCTCTCGCTGCCGTCAACATGTCTTTGAAAGCGGCCCCCATAAATGGGTACGAGAGCTACGCCGTGTATGGCGTGAAGCCGCCGCCGCCGGTGTCCGAGGAGGCTGCTGCCGCCGCCGCCGCCAACCCAGTGCTGCCATCCACGCCAGCGGAGTTTTACTACGCGAACAACACCGCGCACAACGCCCCTGCAGCGCCTCTGTCGGGCGCCGCGCACGCACAGTCCTCGGGCAGTCTCGTTATGCTTCCGGTGGCGTCCGCCGCCCCGGCTGCGACTCGCTTTGCTTCACTTCAGGAGTCCACTAGTGCCGCGCTCTCCTTCGACACCCAGATGCAGACGTCGTCCGCCAGCTCTCTGTACACCAGCGCCGCGCAGGCCCCAACCTCGCCCTCGCAGACGAAGCTGCTTGTCATACCGCCGAACATCAACGGTACCCCGACTCCGAGCTTCTTACAGGCCTCACACGCTTCGTCTCGCGAGATCTCGCGCCACCCCTCCGTTGCCCAGTTCCCCGCCTCGTCGGGAAACCTGATCACCAGCTTTTCCGCCGACGCCCTACCGCCGCCGCCACTGGTTGGCGCGCTCCCGGTAGCGATGCCACCTCTCTCGCCGCCGCTTACCTCGAGCACGACTGGCAGCCTCCGCTCCACTCCTGCTGCGCTGTCCCCGCAAAGACAGAGCAATTCCGTCGCCTTCGTCGCCAGCCCACTTCCTGCCGAGACCTCCGTTGCTGCTCCTTCATTCACGTCGACCAGAGCTGCTGCTGCCCACCGCGGTGTTGCTCCAGTTTTCACCGCCACCGGTGTGCGAGGCGCCGGCGCTGGTGCCGCCTTTCCCTACTTGGCCACTCGCTGCGATACCTACGCGTCGACGTCTGCAGCCAGCGGCACCATCTCGCCGAAGCGCCGCAGCCCCCGCAGCGAGATCCAACTCGGTACCGAGGGCTTTGCCATCACATCTGCCGCACAGATCTACGCCGACAAGCAGTACCTGTTTGAAGTCGCCGCCACTGGCACAGACATTGAGGTGTTTCAGAGACTCCGCCAAGTTGATCCCAACCTCACGAACGGCTTTCTCGAGTGCTTGGACTACTCGGGCCGCAGTCTTCTGCATACCGCAGCGTGGAATGGTCAGCTACACGTGTTGCAGGTGCTGCTGTGCCCCCAGCCCGCCGAGCCAATGATTGACCTGCGCTCTGTTGTAGCGGCAAAGAGTGGTAACACGATTCTGCACGCTGCAGCATGTGGTGGCCAGGCAGAGGTGGCGCAGTGGCTGCGTTACTCGCACCCCACGGCTGGTCCGTTGCTGTTGTCGATGCATAATGCCCGCAGCATGACGGCGGCGGAGTGTGCCATGGAGGCTGGCTTTCCACATGTGGCGCGTCTGCTGATGCCCAACTGAGCACCGTTCTTCAGCATGTCTTTCGACCTGCGCTGCGGGTGGCCAGTGACGCTTTGCAGAAGCTGAGAAGGTGGAAGAGGTGAGGTGTTGGGTGCCTGGAACACGGTTACAGGGCGTGAAAGGGAGGCAACGAGCAAAGGAGGCTATACATATACGCGGCGGCTGCGGCCGCTGTAGCGGGCGACGCTCACGGCTCGCACACGTATGCGCGCGTACCTTTGTGCGTACGGGCGCGTATGCGTGTGTGTGCACCAGTGTGCTTCTCCTTCCCTCCTCTCTGTGCGCCCTAAATTCTACATGTGTGTGTGTGCGCGCGTTTCTGCCAGTCTATCTCCTCTCTCTACGCAGCTGAGAGAGAAGAGCAACAGCAGTGCGCACACACACACACACACAAGACGAATAAAGCGCGGTCCTTTCACTCGATTTCATCTCTTCCTCTTCCTCACCATCACTTACATGACGGCCCATCCATCCGCTCCCCCCCCCCCCCCCCCCACCCACACACACACACACTCACTCTGTTCCTTCTTCGCTGGTGGCGGTCGCAATGATCGGGGTAGGGAGGGGGGGGCGCTGATGGACGGGGGCGGGCACATTTGGTCTCTGTACGCTGTCCTCTCTTTCTATTAATTTTTGATGTTTCGCTTTTCCTCTTCCCCCCCCTTCTCACTCCGGGCATTTTAGAGTCCTCTCTCTCTTCTCTTTACTGTCCTCATGGTTGTTTGGCTTCTGGATTCCGGCTGGATCGACGAGGGGAGAGGGAGAAGGGCCAACAGCAAATCCATGCACGCTTGCCTGTGCATCCACATGCAGGCACCCCCTCTTCTCTCCTTCACTCACCCACTCATGGGCTCCCGCCTGTTTGGCTCTTCTCCCCTTCTTTCTGTCTTCTTCGTCCTAAGCGCGGGGTTTGTGTTGTCTTTCATGCATTCATTGTCTTCCACTCTCCATGTAGCTCTTGCGTGCGTGTCTCTTCAGGGCGACGAGTGAGCGAGGCCGGTGGTGGCGCGTGCTGAGACGGAGGGTGGAAAGAGAGAACGAAGGAAGCGCGGCGGCGCCACCTGCCCCGCTTCCTTAATTGCGTGTCTCGTTCACTGTGTCTTTGCGTGCGTGCGGTTCAGTGGTAGCTGTCATGATAGAGAGATGGAGAGGAGACGCGAGGATGGAGGGAGGGAGGGAGAGGTGGGGTGGGGAGAGAATGACGAACATCTGCACGTGCGCATCGACGTGCTGACTGCACCGTGTGCGTTCTGCCTCTCGAGACACCTCTCTTACTCTCTCTCTTCTCTTGCTTTTGCACCTCCTCCATCTTTCGCACATAAGTGGCATCTACGCATCTTCATCACCAACGCTACGATGGGATGGCGGAGTGGCGGGAGAGGGAGGGAAAGGTGGAGGAAGGGCTGCGTGCCTGGGCATGGTGGCGCGCTGCATGCGTGGAGGCAGAGAACCAGGCGTCTGATGGGTCAGTGCCAGGGACTAAGGAGACTGAAGAGCGAAGGGGGGGGAGGAAGCGCGCTGCATTCTCTCCACCTGCGCACCCACAGACCCCCTGTTGTGGAGGACAGTGGCGCCTACAAGAGAGTTACCGTGCGCTTCCCGTACGTCTTTGAGTGAAAGAGCAAAGCATATGAGTTGAGCTCGCTCGTACGTGACACCGACGCACACACACACACACACTCACTCACTCGCTCACTTTCTCTGTACACTTTTCCCTGTGCCTGTGGCGCTGCCCCCCCTCCCCCTTTCCGTCACCACACTTTCCCCACCACCGCCACCCCTCTCGCCGGTCATGGGGCGCAGAATTCTGTACGTCTCTCTCTCTCTCTGTTGGTCTGTGCGTGTGTAGCGTACCTTCTCTTCATTTTCTTGTTTAGCTGCGGAATGGCTGTGTTGTTGTCATCGCTCAGCGCGTTGCTCCTCTCTTCTCTCTTCTTTTCACGTTGTGTGTGGTACATCATCGCCCAATTGTGGTTTTCTGCTCTCTTCATTGTTTCTTTGCTTCAGTGCTGTGCAGTGGAGCAGGCGACGAAGACACACACACACACACACACACACACACACACACACGCGCATTCGTTCTTGTGCTCTCGCTGCACAGGCGTAGATGTGTGCCGCTGTCATTTCTCTCTCTCTTGCCCTGTACGTGCTGAAGGGCAGAAATGAGGCCACCTTAAGCGGCAGTGCGCTCTCAGCACAGCACTGAGGATGAAAACAGAAAACTCAAAGTAAATATGAAAAGACGCCAGGAAAGAGGAGATCACCGAATCGCTTTCGCTCTTTTTGGGTTGTTCTCCCTCCCTTCCCTCCCCTCCCTCCCTTCCCTCCCCTCCCTCCCTCCCTTCCTTCCCTCCTCCCTTCCTTCCCTCCCCCTCCCTCCACAGCCGCTGCACTGTTGCCACTGCTGTTGTTGTCTCTTGCGTTTGAGCGTCGGTGTGTTGTGTTGAGCTCACTTTTTTCTTTGTTTCTCTCGACCGCATTCTCTCTTCATTCGCTCCTTCGTCATCTCTCTGTGAGTTCACACTGGCGGAGGCGCCACACGCCGAGTGCGCCGTCTTGCCTTTCCCTTCTCTCGCTTCTGGCCTCCCCCTTCTTGCGCGCGCGGAGCGAGGTATCCTGCGGCTGTTGTCTGTTCTTGTCTGTGTGTTAGTGCTCATGATTTGCTCATCAGCCGTGCCTCTCTTCCTCTTTCCCTTAACCTGTATGGTCTTGGCCATTTCCTCTCCATTGACACGGTGCTACGGTAGGCGACCGACGAGGGCGATGGTGGCGACGGCCATCCCGTCATCCCCTCGGCCCTCGCTTGCTCCTTTTCTCCGCCTTGATGTTGGTCCGGCGCCTGTGAGACACCCTCGCTTCTTTTTTCGCGTTCCTGCCACATGTGGGCGGCTTCTCGTATTTCGCTTTTGCATGGCTGTCTGCCCCCCCCCCCCCTCGCTCCGGTGACGTGTGCCCCTCCCCCCCTCCCTCGCCAACTACGGAGAGCGAAGGAGTGGTCTACACGCACTTCCTCTCCTTTTCCCCACTCCCTCTCCCCTTCACACGGCCACACACGCAGACGTGTGCCGGGCAGCCGCTGTTCACTCGCTTTTCCTCCCGCCGGTTGCGTTGCCGAAAGAGAGGGCGCAGCGTGAAGGCTTCGAAACAAACGGGAAGTGGTGGATGGGGGTGGGGGGGGCAAAGGAAAATGATTGGCTGAGCTGAGAACTTCGGAAGAGCAGAATCGACAGCGGAGAGCGATGTGTGAGCGAGAGACATGCAGAGGCCGTCACGGCAGGAGGAAAAGGAAAGATTCAGCCTCCCAGCACGTAGGATGAGGCAACGAAGAGGAAAAGAGGAGGCGCGAGAAAGCGAACAGGTGATGAGGAGAAGGGGGAGACAACGAAAGTGCAAGCAGCAACGCAACAAGAGATGCGCGTTCCTTATTGTGCCTTCAGGCACGCACGCGCTGTCTATGTATACCCTCTTCTACTTCTCCCATGCGCGCGCGTTTCTCTGCCTCTTTCCTGCCTGTATGTCTCTCTCGCTTCTTCCCTCGCTATTTCTCTCTGCTCGGCTCCCCTGTCTGCGCTGATTCAACCGACGCTGCCTCGCGTGTTTTCCTTCTCTCTCCCTCCTTTACCGATGTATGTGTGCCCGCGCCCGTTGATTGTCTGTGCTCGTTGGGGCATCTCATCACCTCGATGCTGAGGCAGCCACTTGTCTGCTTATCCTTGGTCAGTTTTACTCGTGCTGTACGTGTGAACGGCGACGGGAAGTATGAGGGAGGAGAGGGGGTGGGGCGGGTCTGGCAGCAGCGTCTCCTGCCGAGCCACCCCACCCCCTCCGCCTTCCTCAGTGGCATCAGCGGACAGGTGTGTTATACTGTCGTTGTGCGGGTGTGTGAGTGTGTTTGCGTAGGTGCACGTTTCTCCACCAGTGCTCAGCCTGCGCGCCTTATGCTTTCGTGTTCACCCCCCCCTCTCTCTCTCTCACTTGCTCCGTGCTCCAGCCATCGTGCTCACCCCTTCTCTTCTCGGCACCCCCCTGGACTCAAGGCGGTGGGCGGTGTCCGCTGGCGGCAAGCGAGTGTGAGCGTAACGCGTTTCGCAGCGCGAAAGGGGAATGGGGGGGGTGGAAACTGGGCTACACAGGCAGCAGCGCTACCAATGGCAAGGGATACCCCCCCCCCCCCCACGGCGCGTGTGTGCCCCCCAAAGTTCGCTGTAGTGCTGTCTTACGCAAGATGGCATCTCGTTCTTCTTGTTTGTTGTTTGTTGTTTGTGTGTGTGTGCCTCACACAAAAGGTAAAGCGGCCAGCAGTAAGCCCGTGTCATCAGCGTGAGCGAGAGATCGAGGTGGTGAGCTGATGTGGGAAAGGGGCGGTGGCAACATCTGCCCTCATTCTTTGCACTGTGCCCCTCCTCCCACTCCCCCCCCTCTTTCTCTTCCCCCCTCCCCCTCCCCCCACCATCCACGTCCAGCCTCAACACATCTTGTAGTTCCACTCTCTTCTGTGCTGCACGGGATGTTTTCTCTTTTGCTTGGCGTTTTGCCCTCCTTCTCTACTCTCCCACAGTCTCGGGTCTCACATGGGCTTTGTTTCAGCGCCTATGTGCGCGTGCGTGGCAGTCAGTGCAGTGTGGCGTCCTTCCCTTTGCCTCAACCGGGTACTCCTCTGTCGACGGCCACCGCGTCTCTTCCGCCCCCCCCCCTCTCTCTCAAAGAAGCCCGTTGTTATCACTTGGAGGGCCATTCCGCATTTTTTCCCCTTTCCTTCATAAAGAAACGCGCCGCTCCCCCCTTACTGAGCGGAAACGCATACGTCAGTTAATCGGAAACACAAGCGCACGTGTCGCGGGCAGCGACTTACAGAGTCATTCGTAGGCGTTGACCTTCATCATCAGCCGTGAGGGGAGGGAGGAGGAGCTGCAGCGACAGTGCGGCGCTCCTCACTCATAAGGGCGGTGTGTGAAGAGAAGGCGTTGGTATGCGAAGGGTTGGCATCCGCGAGTGAGCACCGAGCGATACCCGCCAACGTGTTGAGTAGTTGCATACCCCCCTCCCCCCTCCCCCCTCCCCCTACACGTGTCACTCTCTCCTTCATGCACTGACGCGCACTCGAACTTGTCTGCAACTCTGGACTCTGTTATTGTCCGGCACTCTTTCCTCCATACCCGTCGCTCCTTCGCTCCCCTCTTCCTCGTCTACCCCCTCCTCTTTAGTGCTCGTTTCACACCACACTTCCACGCACGATGAGGAACGGCACCCAATTCGGCTTAATGCAACGCACCCAAGCGTAACGCCCGAGGCGGCAGCAGGAGGACAGCGCAAACTCCCCTCCCCCCTCTTCTCTTCTCTCTCATCTTCTCGCCATATCTTGGCTTTGATTGCAGCTGTGCATGCTTCACCTCTGTGGCTCGCTTGCTGTGTTGCCGCTCGTGTTGTTGTTGTGGCCATCGCTGAGGCCTGTCTTCCCCGCACTCACTCTGTCTCTCTCCGTTCCTCATGTCGCTCCTCTGCCCACTCATGCAGCGAGCAAGGGATCTGTCATGCATGCTGATTCCGTCAGCGCATAAACCCGCCTCGTCGCCTTCCCCTGGTGCTCACGACGGCAGCGGCTCTGGCGTCCAGGGCCGTGCAAGTGCAGGATTCCCCATCGAGCACCGTGAGAGCATCGAAGCAGTGGTGGAAGCAACGGCAACCGCAACACCATCAGTATTTTCTCTGCCACGCCATCGCAGAGGGGGTTGGGGGTTGGCACGCAGTCCTCGGGGTGCACACGCATCGCTGATACTTCTACCAGCGTCCTTGACGACTCCGACAGTCGCATTTTTTCCCGCTGCGGGTGCCCATGCCTGGCGGTGAAAGGCCACCCCAGCGGTCACAGGAACAGAGGCAGGTCATTCGGAGGCTGCGGCAACACCGACTGGAGAACGTCTCCGCTGTTGTTCCTCAGGCTGCGCAGCACCGCATCTTCGGCGGCCGTGACGTTTGCCAAATCGAAAAACCACACCGCTGTTGACATGACGGACCCGCCACAGACGGCAACGAGGCATCCTGTGACCACCGCAACGACAGCACTGACACATGCGCCATATTCGCCGCGTCCACCACCACTCTCACTGATGCAACCCACTGGCAGTCTTGTGGAGCTGCTCCGAGGCTTGCCGTAAGCGGGTCTCTCTCTCCATTTCCCCGCCTTCAGACTTAACGTCACCGGCCTCGATGTTCGTTGGGCGCTTTACCAGTCAAGCGACTTTGGTGCTGAGTACCTTGGCAACCGCACGCCTGCACCGCCTCCAGAGAAGGCAGGCACAGCACCGACGATGACGAGGACAAGCGCCAGCACAGGTGCCAGCAGGATCCCCGGCGCTCGTGGCTATTGGAGTAACGGCAACGAGGCGGCAAGTGGCGAAGCGTACAAGGAGAGGTAGTAGTAGTACGACATTACCCGAACAGGTGCCTACAATGTGCAAACTGTCGGGCCCCACATGGGGGATGCCGTGCCAGGTGTGCAGCGGCGCGGGCCGCCGTTCGAGGTGCGTGGGCAATGCTCGCGCCAGTGACTGCAGTGCTTGCTCTTCTGGTGAGGAGCTAGCCGTGTTCATGGTGGCAACGGTTGCGCGAGTGAAGGTAGCGGAGGGCTCGCTGCATCACGTTATGGGCCACACGCCGTGGCGGTGAAGGTACAGTCATCCCACTGTCTGCGCCATCTGTCGTGTCCTCGGTGAACGAGACGACAACAGTCACGGTGACGGCGGCAGCACCGTCTGGTGGCGTGGTGGAGGGTGGCTGTGGTGTGCCTGCGGGGGCTGCTGCGATTCCTCTCTCTGGGCTGCTCGCCACACCCATGGTGCTTGTGGCGCCGTCCGTGGCCGCTCGAGCGACGACACCGGCCACCCGTGTTCCACTCGTTCTCGACTGTATCTTCCTCATGGCCCTCCAAAAGCTGCACCTAGCCATCCCAGCACTCATGCTCGGCGCCCCCAGGAATGAGGTGGTGCCGACGACACTGCTGGGTGCGAGCAGCGGCGGTACTGCTGCCGCCACAACTACTACTTCTGCTGTCATCACTGCACCCCCCCCCCCCCCAAAGCTCGAGCACTACGACCGTGAGGTGCAAGCGTGTGACTGCATCTGCCGCAGGCTGTAACGTGGGAGACGAGGAGAACATGAACCCCTTTTACCCTCACGACGCGTACTTCGATGGGCGCTTCAGCTTCCTTGCATATCGGTGCGCTGAGCTTCCCAGTAATGCGCTCGATGGAAAGGGCTGCATGCACCATGGCGCTTTTCTACCTGCCGCGTGACGCGTCGCTGTGGGCGATGTGGAGTCGAGACACTGGTTGATCGACTGGGACAACTCAGCAGACTCTGGACGACATGCATGTTGCCATCGCGCACTCATAGCGACTCGCCGCCAATTCGGACCGCGTCAGGCCCCTCGTATGCCCGAGGTCACCACGAACGAGTTGCCGCACGGCGGTAGAGCGGACCTGCTCAAGTATGCCGGTGTGTGTCTCTCTCGCTAGGGGGAGGGGCGCTGCCGCCCTCGGCATCGTCGTAGCGCTTCTCTCCATTCTTGAAGCTTTCTTCTCCACTGACACCCCACCCCTGCCCCCCTCCCCCCGCTCAAGGTGTGTGGGCACGCATGCTTAGGACAAGAGCCGAGAAGACACGTGTGCGTAACGTGTCTCCTCTCCTCTCTCTCTTCCTCTCGTTCAATTTTCCCCTTTCACAGCGGCAACGTGATGGTGCCGACATCGCTGCTGACAACGCTCACTGTCTCTCTACCGCCTCTGTGTGTAGTTCTCCCAAAAACCTGTCATAGCGCCCCCTTTCCCACCACCCCGCGCTACACACGCACCTGACACTCCGCAATTCGAATTAGCGAGCGGGCCTGTGTCGCTCCTCTCTTACCTTTGCCTCCCCCTCCCCCTGGTCTCGATACCGCGTCAAGTGCGAACAGGAAAGGCGAGGAAGAGGCACTAGAGTCGGTGGGCGAACCGCCTCGACACGAGATCACTTACGTGCAGCCACATCGATCTACGCACGCCCTGACATTCTTCTCCCCTCTCTTTCTCACCCGCGCGCTCGCTCTTCGCGTGAACGTACTTGCGCGCGTGTTTCTCGTTTGCTTGATAGTGCAGAGTTACGAGGACTGACCTCCGCCACTGCCGCTCCCTCACCCTCCTGCTCCTGCTCCACCTCTTTCCTTCACGAGCACAACAGTGCTCTGCCTAAGGGGTGCGCTCTTTCCCGTTCCTCATCAGAACCCCCCCCCCCCCCCACACACACACAGACAGCGTTACAGCTAATCTCAGCAGATTACCACCACTTGCCATGCATCGCTCTCTCCCACACGAGCGCGAGGGCACCTCGAAGAGCGTTGAACTGCACGTGGGCGGCCGCATCTCCCACGTGTCGCTGCAGGCGGCGGCACATGCCACTGTGGCCGACCTTCTCTCAACAGCCGTTGCCGCCTCATCATCAGCCTTTCCGACAACGGCGCTGTCGCCGCGGGAGTTGGCGAAGGGGTTTGCTTGCATGGACACGGCGGGCAACAGGATCGACCTAAGCGCTCTGGCGCACTCCATCCCGCCACAGCTGGTGGTGACACATACCGCGACGTCCGGCAGCGGTGGTAGTAGCGCTAGTGTGGTATCCACTGGCACAGGCTGCCGTGGTGGTCGTGGCGGAGTTGCTCACCGCTTGGCGTCGTCATCTGGCCGCGGGCGCGGTCGTGGTAGAGGTCGCGGGCGTAGGAGGGGTGGTGATCGAGGACATGTCGGTACCGCCGCTGATGCCAATGCACAGATCACTGGCGATGCCGAGGAGGATGACGATAACGATGGCGAAGATGAGGACGCTGATGACGATGACGCGGCAGAGGAGGACGAGAGCGGTGACGACGAGTCTGACGGTACATCGGAGGTGTGCAGCTTCGATGAGGAAAGCAACAATGGGGACGAGGAGGGGGAAGGCGAGGACAGCGACAGCGCCGACTCTTCCGTGGCCACACCGAGCACAAACACCACCACCCCGCGCTCTAGGGTCGACTACAGCGAAGTGACCACGACTGCTGCTCGTGGGCGTGGTCGCGGCCGCAGCGGCAGTGGACGAGGAGCTGCCCGGTCGTCAGCAGTGTCTTCACAGGGCTCCTCAGCACCACTCACGCCGACGACGGCGAGCGTCACAACGACGCGCCCATCCGCAGACTCCGTGCCTCGGCATCACCGCCGCTCTTTACCCCTGATGGGCTGCCCATCAAGCGCAAGCGTGGTCGACCACCAAAGACTCAGCAGTTGTCCTTGGCAGCTGCCGCTGCTGCTGACGTGTCGGTCACATCAGGTGGCGCCGCGAGCACTGCCACTGGTGAGAAACCTCCACGAAGGACACGGCGGAGCGTCAAGGAGGCGCCAGCTGAGGTGGCGACGAAGGCGGTGATGCCAAGCCGTGGTGGGCGACGACGCCGTGGCGACGAGGAGGCGGAGAAGCTGAAGGAACAGCGGCACACGAGTGCCAATCCCAAACTCAAAGGTGACGGTACTGCTGCTACAGTCGCGACGGCCGACCACGTCACTGCAACTGTTAGCGGCAGCAATCGACGGGGTGGATGTCAGAGGGGTGGCGGCGACACAATCGCTAAGCGCAGCCGGTCGCTGTCACCGGCTTCACAGTCTCCTGGAAGCCATCCTGCCGCCATCACAGCAGCAGCTCCATCGTTGGCTGCGCCCGCTGTCACTGTGGTCTCCGTGGACGGCGCAGGCGGTGGATGCACAAGTCCGCTTGCCTCAGGATCTCTCACGGCACTAACAAACGGTACCACCCTGGGTGTGGCTGCTTCTACTGCTGCTGCTGCGGCGCCTGCCCCTGGTGCTCGCACCGTTTCTTCCCTCGTGCAGCGCCAGCAAGGTCTTCGGAAGGCACAGGAGGATCAAGAGCAGCTGTTGCGCCAGCAGCGCCGCCGCGTACGCCTTACTTACAACGTGTTTTATCCATCATCTGCCCTGTGCGCTGCGGTGCCAGCTACAACGAGCCCCTATGGAGGGGGTGGCGCAGGGACACGCGCATATCAGCCTCCCAGCGCCGCTGCATCGTCCCCATTAGAAGACCCCTCCGCGATGCCAGTGAGACCTCGCTATGTGTGGAACAGCGGAGGCTGTCACCTGCAGCACAGCTTGTCCTCCGACGCACCATTGTCTCATGCTGTCGGCGGGAGACTTGGCAGTCGTGGTATACAGACGACTTCTAGCGAGGCGTGGGCCAAGCTGTCTTCTCTCCTGAACACCACCCTGAAGCGCCGAAGCGCTTCCCCCGCAGTAGTGCCCCTCTCACACACGGCGAATGCCTGTGAGCTTTACACGCAGGGACGGCGAATTGTGTCATCGTGGCGTGCCGAGCAGCACCGCACGCCATCGCTGCTGCTTAGCCACCCCTACAGCCCGCTGTTGATGCCTGGGCTACGCGTGTATCAGCACCCACCGCCATTGCGTGTGTCACCGCCCGTATTCCTCGCAGCTTCGGTGGATGCAAACGCGGCGAAGCCTAGCACTGATCAGCACAGTGTAGTAAGGTGGAAGTGGGCGACGATGATGGAGGCGCAGAGTGGCACGATCGCTTCCATCGTCAGCGAGGAGCCACGCCGTTCAGAACGTCTGTGGCGGCCACTGCATCCGATGCTGAGTGCGGCAGTCGCCGCCTACACTTCTATCCGAATCAGTCATTGATTGTCCCTGTTGTCGTCGGCGGCTGCGTGCAGCTTGTCAATCCGGAGAGCAAGGATAAGAGCCACCAGTGGACTGTGTACGTGCGTGGCTTGTGGAACGGCCATCCGGAGGAGGTCGCCGGCTTGAATGCGCGCCCGCCCTCATCATCACGGGTACAGCAGCCCAGAGCATTCCCGCCGTCCCCTTCTTCGCCATCACCTGATTCGTCTATCAACTCATGCGCCAGCCTCGGCGACAGCAACGCGGCTGCTGTTCGCGGTGGTGGTGTTAGCGGTGCTACTGCTGCCCTTGGCGCTGTGGGCGACTCGCAAACCTCCGTCTTCAGCACCTCGACCGCATCGCCGGACGACTACCTGTCGGACTTCATAGACAAGGTAGTCTTTGTGCTGGATGAGAGCTTCGTGCCGTGTGTGCGTACTGTCGCCTCTGCCCCGTTTGAACTGACGGAGGTGGGCTGGGGCGAGTTCATCCTCTCGATTCATGTGTATCTGAAGCTACCTGTCCACACTAGGGCCTCCCGGCAGTCGCAGAGGCGGCTACTCGAGTACTACTGTGGCTTCAACGGCCGCTGTGCCATGCAGACGTGTGATGGCCGTGGCACGAAGCCACACGACCCTGTCTCGACGTACGTCACCGGCGGCGTGCGAGGTCCGAGTCACCTGTGGAATGCATTGACGACGCCGCCGCCGAGCACGTCCGGCACTCTAGCGCCCACCCCGGCGCTGCCGCTACACGAGCTTCGCCACCAGTTTCACTACGACAGCTTGCTGGACATCAACTCAAACAGCGGGGCGCGCCGACCTACTACCGTGGCCCGTATCTGCCGGTGCACTTGGCGACCTGTGACGCGACGTCTTCCCCAACCTCCTCCCAGCCTTCCTCCTCATCGAGTGACAGCGATGTGAACGGTGGCCGTAGCGATGATGCTCACGGTCGGAGTGGCAGCGAGGTGTCCATGTGTGGCGGCAGTCCCACGGGCAGCCCCCAGGCACTCTCGTTCCCGACTAAGTCCGAGATGAGCGGCGACGGGTCGCTTTCCTCTTCCCGCAGCGGTAGCATCACACCCAGTCCAGTGGCAGCACCTCAGACTCACGCGAGCTCGTCTTTGCCGCAGCAAGAGGCGAGGATGGGGGGGCCCAACACTGTGCATGCCACAGGCAGCAGCCGCATCGCTGGCGGGCAGCCGCTCATGGGTGTCACGGCTGGTGATGGTGGAGGTGCATCTTCGCCAAATGTGCCTCCACCATCACCGCTACAGGTGCCACCCTCTCGTCGCGGTGCAGGTCGGCGTCCTCACCGCTTTGGCGCTTCGCGAGTGAGCAGTGGCGCACCCCGCAGTCCTGCTGCGTCCGGCACTCCCGGGGCTTCGGGTGGTGGCGGCGGCTGTGCGCACCGGCCCGTGACAGAGGTGCACGTCGGCCACGGCAGCAACGTGGTGGTGCTGCAGCATCTACTGCGATTTAGTCACCGTCCTCGACTTCCAGCCGCTATTCCGCCTGCTCGCGACCCGCGCACGCAGGGTGCTAACCCGGAGCTGCTGGGCTACACGATGGTGGCTGAGCCCGTCGTCACGGAGCAGTATGATGAGCTCATCATCCCACTGGCACCTTTCTTTGCCCCTGCAGAACGGAGGTGCAGGCAGGCCAGCCGGTGGCACCAGAAGACGCGGCGAGAGGGTGGCGGGACACCTCCGAAGACGTCTGACACGGCGGGTGTTGAGGCTAAGCTGCACCATTTGTTGTCTGCGTCGAGCTCGCTCGAGGGCCACCTGCGAGCCACGCTGCGGCGCCAGCTCTCCTTGATGTGCGATGGCGAGTCATCCCAGTCGTCCTCCGCGCTGCCACCGCTGTCCAACAGCGATGCACAGGCGCTGGGGCACCCGGGCGGTATCTCTTCCTGGCCGCATATCCTTGACTACGGTAACGGCATCGAGCGCGATACGTCCTACACTGCTGCCTACCTCTCAAGTATCGCAACGAGCGCAGAGATGGAGGGCTGGCTGTCGCAAGCACTCGAGGCACGGCGGGCGGCGCTGTTTGGCTCGCCGGAGGCGCCTTGCGCCTGGGTCGCCACCGTGGACGATATTGAAGACCAGCAGCTGCAGCGCCACGGCGAGACACCTGGAGGGTTTAAGACGGAGGGAGAGGGCTGTGAGAGAGCGGTGAAGCAACTACCCGGGAGTGCAGTCATCGCATCCCTCATCCCAGGTCTTACCACCACGGGGACGTGGATTACAGTGCTGGAGTACGACATAGCGAGTGCGCTGTTACGCCTCGCCGCCGGTGGCTCCGTGGCGACGGCGCACGATGTCTTCTTCCAGGTCCTTCTGCCGCGCGCCGACGACATTGGCGCAGTTGTCTGGTGCGATGTTCACGAGGGTATCCACGCAGCACTGAGCCGGGCGGATGCGGCCGAATCGTTTTCCTCGGATGCCACTGGCACCACTTCCCTCAATGCGGAGTCAACGCTATGGCGCACCTCAGCACTCCAGCAGGAGGACAAGAAAGACGCAAGCATGAGGATGGGGCAGGTGCTTGTCGGCGAGGGGTGCGGTGGTCATGATTTGCTGTCGTTCTCCTCAGCGACGGCGCTCACTCGTGGATACCCACTCTGCTCACTGCGCCCCGCTGACACCGGCATTGCCGTGCTGCGGAACTTACTCGACTCGAACAGAGGCAGCGGCATTGTCAGCGCCGTTCACTACCCAAGTCAGGAGGCGCTCATGGCTTCACAGCTGCGCGATGGCCAAAGCCGTGGCAGCTTTGGCCACGATGGCGACGTGGCGCAGCTGCTGTCGTGGAAAGCGGCGCTAGAGGACGCCATTGACACGATGCGCGTCGAAGCAGCGCGCCGGCAGGCTACTGCAGTCATGGAGGAGCTGTGAATCGACATGTCCTAGTGGTGTGTTGTTGCGCCAATATTGCCTGCTCACATGCATCACCATCACCTTCACACGCTCTGGTCGGCGCAGGCACGCGGGGGCGAGGGAAGGGCGACAGTGCCGATGACAACATTCCTCACCGCTTGCAGAGGCTAAAAGAAAACATAACCACCGCGCCAGCGTTGAATCCAATGGCATAGCCGAGGGCGAGAGGGGGGACACCTGGGCGGTGACGTGGGCGCTGATGAATTTCTGCTTGCCCCACAGCCGAGTAACAAGGGCTACCAGAGGGAGGCAGGCAGGAGAGGAGGGACTGAGGATGGCGTGGGGGAGAAGGCCGCTGACTGTGCGCATTTGTGTGCGCTTGCATAGCGCTTCTCTTCTACCCCGTGCGATCAGGGAGGAGGGCGGTGAAGGAAGAGGAGGAGAGTGATCGTTGGCGCTCACAGACCGACGCCAACACAGTGGCATGGGCATTCGGTTCCATCAGCAGCACTCTCACCGGTACAACAGGCATCTCTCTTCCGCCAGTTCCCTTTCTCCCCACTCTTCCTGATACGCAGTCCCGTCCTCTCCTTTCAACGCACCATACACGTTCACTTGCGCTACTCACATTTCCCGCTCCCGCCTCCTCGCTTGAGCACTCATCACCAAACCACTATGGTGAAGCGTGCGATCAGCAGCTGACATGGCGCTCTTCTGCTGCCTCTCTCTCTCTCTCTCTGTGCGACCAGTGCTTCCAACCCCCCTTTTCCCCCTCTTTCTGTGCGTCTTGTAGAACGCGCATTTCGCCACGATCCGCCCCCCCCCCCCCTCCCCTTCACGTCCCGAGGCATTCCACACGTCTAGCATAGCCCCGCTCCGTGTTCTCCTCTCCTCTCTTATCTTACTACTAGCTACCTCACTCACGGATTGCTTCTTCCTCGTCCTTCCCATCCTCCGTGTACCTATTGTAGCCGTGCTGCTGCTGCTGCTGCTGCTGCCACTGTGCTTGTGCTCTGATACTCCAAGCTCGCTCAAAGTCCGCTTTCTCAGAGCGCTATATCCCCCCTTCTCCCTTCCCCCCCACCGCCATCACCGCCACCACCTAGGTGATTGCACGCTGCTCTCCGTCTGTGCGTTTCTTTGTCTTTGCTCTTTCGCTCTGTTCTTTCTACTGGGATGATCTAGGCCAGCAATCATCGAAATCCCACACTGCACTTCCCTCTCTCTGCCTCTTCTCAGGCTCGACTGAAACACAATCAACGCACCCAAAGGCGGTCACGTCACTCCTTTAAGTCTATACACCTCGACGCAAACACAACGAGAGGCGCGCGGGCTTACTGCCTCTCCCTGTCCTCCCTCACGCCACTGACAGTCTCTATCACGCACAGGCGCGCGTGCGCTCGTTTCCTCCAGTGCACCCCCTCGCTCACCTCTGTCGGCGCCGTGACAGCGCGACTACGTTCTATTGTGCTTCACATATCCTTCGTTGCCACGCCTCGATTTGCGTCCGTCACCGACGCACGTTCCTCTCGCGCTCGTGGGCGCGCGACTGAGTTTGCATCTCACTCTGCAATTCAGCTGCTGCTGGCGGTGGTGTACTCTCGACACCTCTGTGACGGTCGTTAAGGGGTGCCGCTCGTCCCCCACTTCTCTCTGTTTTGTGGTTGCTCTTGCCCGTGTGTCTCTGTACGTGCAGCAGCGCGCCTCGAACGACTTGCTCACACGCGCTCTGCGACCACCACCACTACCACCTCCACCTCCCTCCTTCCTCCCCCGCCCTTGTCAGAGGTACCCCGACTGTCAAGCCTGACTCTTTACACGGAAAAGGCTTCCAGGGTCATCATGCCAACCTTCAGCGATATCATGGCGGCGCGCAAGGCGCTGGAGGGCTACGTGTATGAGACACCGATCATCGAGAGCAATGTCCTGCATGGCAAGACGCGGCACGAGAGTGTCATGCTCAAGTGCGAGAACCTGCAGCGCACCGGTAGCTACCACGTCCGCGGCATGACGTACCGCGTGATCCGCGCCAAGGAGGAGGATTTGGGGATCAACAATTTTGTGATCCACAGCAGCGGCAACGGCGGTGCGGCGCTGGCATGCGCGGCGAATAACTTTCAGAGCACAGCGCACGTCGTCGTGCCAGAGGACACGAACACTCTTATCACGCGTAGCATTCGCCTCCACAACGGGAACTTTTACTACTGCAAGCCGGATCTCAAGAGCCGGGTGGAGATGGAGGAGCGACTCCAGGCAGAGTTCGACAAGCCAAGCGGCAAGACGCGCAACCAAAGTATCATTGTGAACCCGTACAGCGACGAGGCTATCATCGCCGGCCACGGCACGACTGGCATCGAGCTTATGCTCCAGACAGACTGCTCGGTGGACTGCGTCGTCGTCCCGGTCGGTGGTGGTGCCCTGCTAGCGGGTACAGCGATCGCCGTAAAGGGCATGAAACCGCATGTTGGTGTCTTCGCTGCAGAGCTGGCCGTGCCGCCGGATCACTACACTGCTTTCAAGCGCGGCGAGGTCATCGAGGCGCGCAAGAGCAAAGGCGACCAGCAGCGCCCCAAGGGCAACAAGCACGGCATCCGTACAGAGCTGACAGACCTCGCGAACAGCTACATTGACCGCTACGTGGACGGCGTCGTGCACGTGTCGAAGGAGGAGATGTGCTACGCCTTCCGCTACGTGTACGAGCGCTGCAAACTCGTCGTGGACACAAACGCTGCCATTGCCGTGGCGGCGGTGCTGGCTTGCCCCCAGAAGCTGAGCCACTACCGTCGGATTTGCATTGTACTCTCCGGCGGTAATGTGGACCTCAACGATGTACCGAGGATTGCAACAGCGCGGCTCTAAGGTAGTTGGGATGCCTGTAGGGGCAGACCTGTACGCGTGATCACACTCACGCTCGCTCTGCTGGACAGCGGTGGTAGTTGTATTCGCGTCCCTTTCTCTCTTGGCTTCACCTCTCAGCGCCCATGTGCGCGGCTGCTCCAGTCGCTCACACATCCGCAGTCAAGCCTGTCCATCCGATCTTCCCTTCTCTCTCTCTCTCCCTCCCTCGCAGCCGATCGACTCATTTGCCAGCATACTGCCAGAAATACAAGATGAGAGCGAAAACGCAAGAGAGTGGCGTACATAGCGATTGCAATGGAGTGAGAGAGAGAGAGAGCGTGCGCTATGCGCATCGATGTGGCTGTATGTGCATCTCTCTCACTCTGCGGACTCCCGTGTGTGTGTGTGTGTGTGTGTGTGTGGCTGTGTGTGTTGATCGTTGTGGCCTACGTGCTGTCTTCGGATCATCCCCCATTCGTTCTTCGTTCTCCCCTCTTATTGTTGTTCTGCGTTGTTGCGTCTGCTTCTTACTTGTCCTTAGACTTCCCCTTCTTTCCTCTCTTGCCGCTCTTCAGAGGTCAGCCTCACAGCTCCAGCCGCTCCTTTCCTCTTCGCTTTCCCCTGCTGGCAACGCCATCATCGTACTCCACGTGATGGACACACGTGGAGCGCACGCCTGCCGCTTCCCTCGGCTAGTTCTCCCCCTTACACACCTGCAAATTTCTTGTGTTATACAGAGACGCGCACTCGTGCGCCCGCTAACTCACTGACTCACGCACGCTCGTGCCATTAGGAGTGTGGTCGTTGTCCGTGCAGGTGTAGTGGGACGCTGCAGGGAACCGCCACCCCCCTTTCCGTCTTCTCGCCGGATCCAACACGCGGACGGAGGAGGGGAGGGGAGGGGGGCGGCGGTAACGGCGGCGGCGGAAATGTGGGCCCCTTTTCTACTGAAAATTCGAAAGTTTTTGTTTTTTTTGGTTTCGTCTCTTGTGCGTCAACGCACAGCGGCACGTCAATCGTGTGAATGCGCCTCCCACCCACCCACCCACCCACCCCTCCCCTCGCTGTTCCCCCGGACAAGGAAAGGCCCTGCACCGCCTTGAGCGGAGGGAAGGGGGGGTCGCAAGTCCTGGCGAGAGAGACCGAAGCGAGGTCGTGGGCACGAGGCCGTGGAGGGGGGAAGGAGGACATCGTACGTGAAGGGGGAGCACATTGGCCCTTTTCTCTCCTCAGGCGGGTCTACTTTAGTTCCCCACCACACCCCTCCCTCCCTCCCTCCCCTCCCCTCCCCGTTCTCGCGCCCAGTCAGCGCCTGCAACCCCGCCGATAGTCGTGCTCGTGCCTCGCTCTTTCGCTCACCCCCTCTTCCGAACGTTTTGTACGCTTCTTTTTCGCCCCGAGACGGACGATCGTCGTCGTCATCTCACTCCTCTCTTGTGCGTGTGCGGGATTTGGCTCCGCCACGCGGCACCTGCCTCCGCTCCTGCCTGCTGCCCACTCACCAAGGAGAGCGAGACGGAGACGAAGCATACACTCGAGAGTAGATGGCAGCTTCAGTTGTCTTCGTGCACTGCGTCTGCCTCTTTTTCTGCTTCTCTGCGAAGCGAGGAGGAGAGGGGCACAGTCGGCGAACCGTCACGGCCAGCAGCTGCACAAGGTGATGGTAGGGACAGCAGCAGCCGCAGCCGCTAATGGCCTACTCGGATCGCTTCCTTCTTTCTTCCCCTGTGCATACTAACCCTCCCTCCCTCCCTCCTTCTCTTCTCCTCTACCCAGGGCTTCTCAAGTACCTCCCGCTCACGTTCTTCACCGTCTTTATCTCTGTCGCTATCTAACCCATCTTCGCGCTCAGCAATGATGCTCTCGTCTTCATCGTCGAGCTCGTCGGGTCGGTGGCGGTCATCACGCTCGCAGCTGGTATCCCAGCAGCCGTTGCGCTGTATGATCGGCAGGAGCAACAGTCGCAAGAAATGTTGCAGGGGAACGCCCATTTCGCCTCTCTCCTGCAGCGACCTCGAGAGGGCCCTCCGCAGCCTCAGGTGGTGACACATACTACCGTTCCTGGGCCGCTTGTCACCCTTGCCTTACCAGCCCGGCAGCAGCAGCAGCAGCAGTTGCCGGTCCACAGGCCGTCGTCCTGGGCTACACCTGCGACCTTCTCACCGAGCACCTTTGTGCAGGTGCAGCCGCAGCTACAGCGTGGGTGCGAGGATGTGCAACACCAACGTGTACCAGCTGGTGGCACCAGCGCGACAGTGGCGAGTGTTGGTGGCGGCGTCGGCCTTGACGACTCCTCTTCTCCTGCCCCTCGCACTGCCAACATGGCGGAGTGGTGGTCGCGTGATGGTTCTCTGCTATCACACCAGGACGAGAGTGACAGCACATCCCGCGACGGGACGTACCAGCTCGCCACAACCAGCTCCACGATGACCGACCAACGTTCTGCCTCACCCAAACAAGCTGCACCAGTGGAGCTGAGCGATGATGCGACTTGCTTGTCCGACCTGCGGCAGCGGGTGGCGGCTCAGGTTGAGAAGTGCGGCCCTAGGCGGCCAGCAGGGCCAGGCGCCGCCGCCGCCGCCAGCACCGCTCTCGTATCACATTCGTTGTCGACGTCGTCGTGCGGCTGCCCAACCAGCTGCACGTGTCGCAGCGACACACCAGACGGCGATGTCTTTGGCATCTCGGCTGATGCTCACAGAGGGCGAGACGAGCGTCGCATGCACGTCCTGCAAGGCAGCCACACACACCAAGCACCGCTGTGCGATGTGACGCGCACCCAAGCTGCAAAGCGAGAGCAACACAGTACATGACTTACTGCAGTGACGCTTCGTCGGAAACAGGCACAACACCCGTGCAGTGGAGCAGTGACAAGGACAGTGACAGCCTCTGCAGCTCCTGCTGTCGCTGTCACTGCGATTGCAGCCTTTCTTTCCGTGAGCGGCGTCACGCTCAAGACGAAGACATTGAGCTTCCACCCAAGCTGTTCACTGCGAGCAGCACCGAGGGTAGCAGCGGAAGTGGTGACGATGCATCGCTGTGCAGTTTTTGCAAAGGTGCCGCCCGCACAGGTGCCATACGGCGCCGTAGTACTGCTGCATCCTTCACCCACCACGATGACCCGTGCAGTGGAGCTTCGCGCGGGGATCGACTGAGTGCAGAGGTGCCACTTTTACTACGTCTCTCTACCTCAGGTGCCTCCTGTGTTACCATGGGAGGGAGTGCAGGGAATGCCGCAGCGAGGGTGGAGCTCGAGCAGGCGAATCGAAGGTTGGCATGCCTGCAGGGCGCCTCCGCACTCATCGGTGACGCAGCTGGTGAGCGCCGTGGTGCGTACGACGGTGTCACTGCAGTGGTAAGGAAGCCGGACCGTTGCACAGGGAGCGCGCAGACAGAGGCCGTCACTGCAACTGCGCCGACGGCTAGCCAGTCAGAGGAGCAGCGCTGCCGCCACGCTGAGAAAGAGGCGGCGGAGTGGAAGTCCCTCGCTGCTGCTCACTGCGCTGAGGCGGCCCTTCCACTACTGCAGGGCGAACTGGCCAGCTTTGAGGCCCGCACGGCCGTGCAGCAGCAGGCGCACCTCGATGTCGTGGTATCACAGTTACAGGCTTTCCATGATGAGGTGCGACAACGCACGCGGGAGCTGATGGACCTCCAGCTGCAGTACCAGCGCCAACTGGAGCGGCAGCATGTGACTCAGCAAGGAGAAGCGGAGGCGGCAGGGCGCACTACTGTCCGTGTCGACTGCGCCACTTCCCCGATGGAGACTTCCCGCGCGGCAGCAGCAGGTGAGCCAACCCCTAAAGCTGCTACGCCTTCTGTGCCGCTGCAGCGTGACGTCGGGACACAGCACTCGGACGGAGCCCTCGAGCTTCTGGCAGCCGTGCGCACAGAGGCTGCCTCGTGGGTGGCGCAGCAGCTGCTCTTCATGGAGGCCGAGCGACGCGACACCGTGGCGGAGGACGAGGCTGAGTCTCGCGACCGACTCCTCAACGTTGTGGAAGGATCTTGCCGTTCTCAGCTGTTGCTCTGCCAGGCGCAGCTGCTCCACTGGCAGCAAGAGTGCGCCGCAGTACGTCAGCGAACCTTCTTAGCAGCCGACTTACACGCGCTGGAGCTACGTGAGCGACTTGCGCGGCAAGAGCTGACTGGGGAGTCTTCCTTGGCGCAGCACGAGCTCTTCGAAGCCTTTGAGAAGCAACGCTGTCAAGCTGCGGAGGAGGCAGTGCATTCTCAGGTGAAGCTGCTCAAGGACGAGCTCACCAGCGTGCAATCAAAGCTCGAAATGGTTGAAGCCGAGCACGCCGACACTCTTGAGCACGCGAGGCAGCTTCGCCTGCAGCTCATCCATGCGTTGCGCATGCCCACCGTGACGCTCGTCGATCGCTCGGCCGTGTCTACAGCCACTTGTGTGGCGGGTGATGCAGCCATCGCCGCTGCCGCCTATGCCTATGCCACTGCATCAACAGGAGCAGAGCACAGCGGCACGGTGGGTGTACTGGGGGACACTTCGCAAGGCGGTACGGATATCACTGCGAATGCTCACGCTGCTTCATCGACGGGATTAGGCACCGGTGTAGTCGGCTGGCACACTCTGTTGAGCGGCATTGACGGAGGACTTGACTTGCCTGTGCATCGGCGCTTTGCTCACGCACATCAGGAGGCTCTGCGCGTGACTCGGGCACAGAGTCGCACTGTGTGATGCTCCCCTGCTCCTGCCACCCCTGAGTAGCTCCTTCGCGTGTTTTTCCTTTCACCCTCCCCTGTTGTGCTCTCATTCACCTCTTCTCTTTCCTTTCTACCGCTGCTTTGAGGTTGACCGCGGCGTGGGTGTGCGAGCGTGTCAACTCTTCATAGACGGGCCCCATAGACCCTAACAGAACGGCCGACGTGGACTTTGCTCCCTCTGCCTTCACCAACTTCATAGAAGCATACTTCCAATAGACCACAATGTGTTCGCGTGTGCGCGTGGGAGAGCGCAAAGGCCGTCGTGGCGCTCGTTCGCCACGACGTGTTCGCTCGTCTATGTGCCTGATGCTCCTCGACTATGCATGTGGTAGGCAGTTATAAGCTGCGCTGCGGCACCTCTCCAAGCTCTGCGTCCGTCCACACATGCCTTCCCTCTACCTTTAGTGCCCTTTTCACTGCCGCCCCCCCTCTCCTTGTCCCCCCCTCTCCTTGTCCCCCCCCGCCCTCCGCCAACATGCGCACGACAGAGAGCGAAAGACATCCTGCATAGGCACTGTGCACACCCGCGCCGGATCAGTAGCCGATAACATTAACAGCAGGGCATTTGCCCACCCAAGCCTTCACCCAGACACCGACACACGCACACCTGTCGACCTCCGCGGACCCCTTCTCCTTCTCCTCCTTTACACCCTCGACTCTCCCCTCACTCAGCGTGTACACCTCACGCAGACGTCTTGTTGCCTCTCTTCCCCTTATGTGCGCCGTTGCAACGGGAGGCGTGCGACGCACCTCGATCACCGTTCACACTGCCACTCGATGGGCCCAAAACACCTGACCCGCACCGACCTCACCAGTCCGCGGGGCATGCCTCGCCGCAACGATGATGTCCCTATCGGGTTAACCGCGACGATGCAGCGAGGCCAGGGCGGCCCGTCGTCCTTCTCGTCTGATAGTCCTTCGCCAGCTGCTCTCTCCTCTGCCGGATCGCTATGGTCGCGTGTAGGCCGCGAGATCGCTAGCTGGCGTCGTGGCACCCTCTCCATTGACGAGGTGGATGCGTGGCTTCGGTTCAACCCGTACATCCGGCGTGGCTTCCGACAGCGCTTCCTGCGCAAGCGCGAGGCCCTCGGCTCACTCGTGTTGTACCTCCACAACGAAACCTTCAACATTGTGTCCCACCTTGCCATGGTGGTGCTCATGGCGCTGCTGTTGCTATGGCCACCTCGAGTGACGGCGATGAGCAACAGTGGCAGCGGTACGTATTTCAGCGAGCGCTCAGCGAGTGAGCCATTTCGTCGGCACAGCAGGGCGGAAACTGAAGTGCCAGTGTGGCTACGTGGGCTGCACAGGGGCGCAACTACACCTGGCGCAGCTGCAGCGGAGACTGACAAGGACCGCGTGCAGGGCTACGGGCCTCCCGGTGATGTGGCAGGATCCCCACGGCATGTGCTGAGCGACGCCGCTGCTGGTACCGCAACGCCTTCGTCCACATTTCGCTTCTTTGCGGTTCTCTTTGGCGACTTGGCAGCACCATCGTCGCGGATGATGCCAGTCATCGATACGGCGCTTCCACCGCCGCCCATGAGCATTGACGCCCGCCTTTCTCTCTCCCTCTCACCGTTGCTGGTCCTCTTCCTGCTGACGTTTTCCCTGTCCGCCTGTATCATATTTTCATGCCCTGCTGCCGAACCCCTCGCGGCTACCAGCAGCTCCTGCAGTGTGACGTGTCGGGTGTCGTCTTCGCCATCTCTGGTAGCGCCTACGCGTACTTCACGTGTGGGATGCCGTGTGCCGGTGAGTTTGCTCAGTTATGGACGGGGGCGCTCATGGTGGTTGCGACGCTGCTGTGCATCTACGTGCTTGTTTTGGCCCCGATGTGGGGTGTGGTGGCTGAGGTGTGCGCGCTGACGCTGCGTCTGGTGCAGTGGGCTGCAGCTGCCGTCATTGCTGCCGTGCTGGAGTTCTTGATGGGCCGTCCGCTCCTCTCTGCGCCGCCATGCCCGCACCGGTGCAACGTGACAGGCATGGCGGCCGTGATCGTCAGCCGCGCCCGCTGCCACCGCCAGAGCTCCACGCTGGCCAACACTTTTTCCTCGCCTGGGTGCAGCGGCATCGGCACCTATCCTCGGCTGGACTCCGCAGCGCGTCGACTGCCACCGCCACAGCGGCGGTGGCAAGCACTACCACTGACCCAGTACCCGTCAGCGCGCGCCAGCGCGTCGCTGTTGTCGGGGTCTACTGCCTCCTGCACCTGAGCGTGTACCTGGCGCTGGTTCACCCAAAGAGCCGCCCGGCAATGGGTGGATTCACGCAAGCCACGCACTATCACATCGCCTCCTACGCGTGGCTATTTCTTGGCGGCCTCGCTAACGCTGCTCGTTTCCCAGAGGTGGTTGTGTTTCACTGGACGAGACGAGCAGCGCGTCACACGCGGCGTGTGGCGGCGGCAGAGGCGGCCGCGCTTTGTGCGGAGGAGCTAAGAAGGGATGCTGGTATGGCGGAGGTGGATGCACGAGCTGCAGCAGCGGCTTCATCGTCATTGCGTGGCTCTGCGCGTTCGCACTGTGCCTCCTCCGTTGGCGTCGCGCCCGAGTCGGCAGCGCAGGCGACCTTTGCGCCGTCCACATCTTTGCCGCCGGTCACCACAGTTACTTTGTGGGACCGGCTCTGCGTGCCGAAGCTGATGGTCACCTACGTCGTCTCCGCCTCCACGCTGGACTACATCGGCAACAGTCATCATATCTGGCACGTGTGCACCGCGCTCAGCGCTTTGTCGGCCATTCTTGCTGTGTACTACGACTGCATGGAGTACGATCTCGTCCAGTGTGGCTGATGCGTGTCGCTGTCAGTTTCTCCTCCTTTCCAGAAAGGAGAGCCAATAAGCTCCCCACCCCTCCAGACTGCTGCACGAAGGACTACGTAACGCCGGAGAACGTCGCTCGCTCGCTGGAGGATGTGCGCTCGCCTCGCTGCTTTGCGGGTACGGCCGTGGGAAACGCTGCCTCTTTTGCGTCCAAAGCCTTCACACCTATGCGGACATGCAGATAACCGGGGGGGTACGCTGCCCTGCCTCGATCTCTTCTCTCCCATCTCTCTATTGCTCCGCCTAGCCCGCCATTGGCTCTCTTGAGGTCCGCCAACCGTGTCAACTACACGCTTCGGCGCAGCTGCACAGGCGTCCCCGCACTCTCCCTGCCCTCCGCGTTCCTCCTTCCCCGCCATTCCCTTCTCATCCCCCTCTTTATTGTTTTCTCTCTCTGACTGTCTGGCATGGTCTACGTGTACGTCTCTCTCTCCCCCCTCTGTGGCAATCACTCTCCCCCAGTCACCGCGCAACTCCCCCCCCCCCCCCCCCAGTCACATGCGCGAAACACCCACGCACCTTCCCGCCTTACTCACCGTGTTACTCACTGCGTCACCCGCCATCACTACATGGGCACGATTACTCTTCCCTCAGCGCCTACACCAGCGCATCTTTACCACTCGAGGGTTCGTGATGAAGGTGATTGGATACTCTGGCATTTGTGTGCGGAGGAGCGGTGAATGATGTCGAGTCTCGCTTCTCTTCTCTCGCCCCCCCCCTCCCCCCACTCTGCTTCCCCTCCCGAAGCGAGCAAGTTGAGATCAGCTGAACCCCCCTCCCCCCTCCCCACTGAAGGGAAATACACACCAGTCATACAACCGCATCTTCAACAATGGCTCGATCTCACACAACATCGTGTGCGCCACATTCGAGCTTCTCACAGAAGCCGGATCGGGTCTCCAGGGGGGGTTAATGCGACAACTGACTCGCATCCCATCGGCACGAGGGGACCCCATGGGAGGCCCCGCCCAGTCGAGCAGTCGCCCCCTTCCCCCACAACACAGTCATCATAAAGCTCTTGTGAAGTACGCCTCCCAGACGTGTGCATTACCCACCGCGAAATCGACGAGCGGAGGGGCCCCTCAAAGTCTTCTCTGCCTGGTGGAGGGACAGGCGAGCGAAGGGAGTTGCCCGCTGCATTGGGACGAGTTGTAGGGACTTAGGACGCACCAGTCCTACGTTGCCTTCCACGAGCCCGGATGCGGGCTGGCGCACACCGAGGGCGACCTGTGGCGGCTCTGCCAGCGTCTCCTCGGCGACTAACAACCGACTGGGCGACGAGGTCGTGTCGGCTCCGGAATTTTGTACCACCTTGTGTGAGGTGCGAGCTGAGATTGCGTCACTGCGTGCGCACGCCCCACAGCAGTGCCCGCCATTGCCGACTTGCCGCAGCAATGGCCGCCGCCCTACTGGGGATGCCGCCCCCGCATTCGTTGTGTACATGACAAGAGGTGCGCAGGAGGCGAGCGTGGCACGGAGCCCTCTCCTCGGGTCGGTTTTCACCGTAGTGGAAGAGAGGAAGGGACTTCCCAGACGGCGGCTCACCCTCTGGCCGCGACAAGCCAGCCGCTGGCTGGAAAAGAGCATCGTTACGCAGCCGCGGGAGCTCGCGCTCCACGAGTGTGGAGGGGTGACGGAGCTGACAGCGTCCTCGTTGCAGGTGCTTCTTCCTCGGCACCTGCGGGCGCTCTTTAGCTTGCGAGCCAGAGGCGGTTCCGTGCATCAGCGACGAACGCGCACCCAACGGGCGTGACCACTAGACCAGCGGTGATGCAGATGGTGGCAGACAGCATTGGCCTGCCATCCTCTGTGTGTGCGAGGCGACTCACCTCTCGTGATCACGTCAGCATGTGGATCAACAGCACCCAACTGACGGGTGGTTGACACAGGCGGTGGGGACCGACCCGCAGGCGACTCGACGCGCCGCGAGAAAGGCCGACAGCACCTTGTTGAGCAGCGAATGAGACCGGGCGTCTCCCATAGGCACGGGCTTGCTGGCGTGGCGTTGGCCGACAGGCGTGCACCAAGCTGAGAGCTGCTTCCATTGAGTCACTGCCACGAGACGAACTGGAGTGGCTCCTGGTTTGCCTTTGGGCTGTCCCTCCCGAGTTCTGCTGGAGGCCGTTTCACACATGTTCGACTGCTTTTCACGATGACGCGTCGCCTCTTTGATAATATCCAATGTGGGGTGTCCTCTCTGCCTTGCGGGCGAATTTGCCTCAAGCTGCACAATGTGAACTTAGCGCGTGGCGTCAACGAGCAGCATCACTCAGACTACGCCGCGTCGCGCATCCTCAGGCGTCCACCACAGAGTACGACCTTCACAAAGGTGCAACACCACCAGGGTGGGCAACGGCGTGCGCTCATTGGCGTACGAAGCCGACAGCCCTCGTCAGTAACCGTTGACAGGGGGAGGCGTCAGGCGCAGGCGGCGTGCACGCGGCCGAGTTGTGCGCGGTTTGCTGCGCTCTTCGAGTACTCAGGGAGTCGCCGAGTGGCAGCGGTAGGCGTTCATGCGTGGGTGGTCCATTTCCGTCAGGCCTCTTCTGTCTTCGGTTAAGACGACGCACGCGGTCATGCGGTTAATGCCGAGACGCCCGCACCGATGACGGGCTTCCCGTACGCGGTGACGGTTCAACTCCTCAACTCGGCCGACAATTTCGCATACGGCCCGAGCCGCGACCCCGCGTTCCACCCAATAACGGCGTCTGACGAACGAACATGGGGAAGCGCGAGGCCCGATGGTCAAGGGAGCGGGTGTGCCTCATGCGCGTTGGTTGAAGTCGTCGAAGAGACGATCAGCAGCTCGGTGCCAGTTGACGTACACAAGTCTGCCCTTTCCCTACCTGGGGACGCCCGGAAGGTGTTGGCGGCATCGCCCTTCACCGATTTCCCCCAATAGGAAGAGAGCCCCTCTCACTTCATTGAGCTGACCTTTCCCCCTCTCTCTTCACGCATTTCCTTCCCCCCTCCCCCTTCGTGTGACCACTGTGTGTCCACACTGATGCGCGATCAGAGAGAAAGAGGCGAGGTGAGGTGCAGGAGTGAGAAGGAACATGCAGTGCGACGGGTGTGAGGGCTCTCAACACAACCAGTGGAGCTCCCTGCAGCTGCACACCTGTGCGCTCTCTCGCTCTCGCTCATCGCTTGACTCCTGCCGTCATCTGTCTCTCTCTTCCTCTTGGTTTCCACTCTTTCCCTTTACTCATCAACGCGGGAGAGGCATTGCCTCCACGCCCCCAAACGATAATGCTTGAGCTGCTCCATCGACAGCAGCAGAGGCACTAAGACCACCAGCCCCTGGCGCGAGAGTGCCTGCTGCCACATCAGGAATCAGTAATGTTGCACGAGCGTGGGCACGGGCTCGGCCTTTTGCCACGAGCATCGCAGCCATCAGGAGCCTTTTCGCTGTCGCGCGATGTGGTCGCTGCTCATCACCGCGCTTGCCCGACAACCAGCAGCCTCTTCGCGTGCAGAAGAGCCACAGAGACTCCCGTGCGCCCACCCGCACTGAACACAAAACCTGCGCCGACGACTCGGCTGTGCAATACCGATGATTCTCCGTCCATCAAATGCCCGCCGCTGTGGACGATACTGCCGGATGTTGGCGGAGCTGCGAGTGCATTCTTGTCTTGCGTGGACAACACCAGTGCCCTCATTACAGCCTCTACTGCTACGTCGCAATATCCGTCGGCGTGGAAAGCGCTGCTGGAGGAGACGCAGGCGACTGCAGCGTACTCGGCCTGTGTGCAGCAAGCCGAGCAACTTCTCAGCGACTTTGAGCGCTATCAGTGCAGCGTCGGTGCCTCACCCCTCATCCACGACCAGCGGTGTGCGGCACTCCCACGGAACAGCTTTGAAAGCAGCGGCGGTGCTGCTGGCTCTACGAGCCGGCCTCACCTAGACGTGCATGCTCTGGGGTCTCGTGGCGCCCCTTCAGCGGCCATCTCGATTGGGGCGTGTGGCAGCGTAGGCAGTGTCGACACTGGGCATGCCGCGCAGCTGCCCCAGGCATCGCCATCGTCATCGCCGTTTTTCAATTTCCAACTGGACCCCGCCGCGTTCGAGCTCGAGGCGCGGCGTTCGCTGGAGACGCTCTACTGTAATGCTGAAGCACGCGCCGCGTACGTAACACAGGGGCTGCAGCTCTCACGAGCGGTGTGCACGGGGCTGTTGAAGCAGCCGCGAGTGGCGATTCATGACGTGGTCGCCATGGAGGGCCCATCAATCCTCCCTACGAATCCCGCAGAGACACAGCGTGATAGAGAGGGTTTTTTGTCTGCGGCACAGGCTGGCGATGAGCTGCGGACCTCGCATACCTCCGCGTCGCCGTTAGTGGCTAGTGGCACCGAGCAGAAGAGAAAGCAGTCACTTGTTGCTGCGGTGCCGGCGATGAGTGAAGTGGAGCGGGTGGCTGCCACGGCAGAGGCGGAGCGTGCGTTGTCCCTTCTCTGCACCATCCGCGCCGTACGGCGGCAGACGGAGGATCTGACCATACGGCTGCTGCATGCGTACGGTGAGTGGGGTTGCTGGTCGACGCCTACTGCCAATTTCGGCCCCGCCTCGGATCAAATGCGCGCGTCGTCGCCCTCTTCACCGCTGCCAGAGTGCCCACAACGCAGGCAGTGCTTGTTTGCTGGCCTGTTCATGCCAGAACCCCTGACATCGACCACACTTCGCACGCCGCCGTCTGGGTCGCTGTCGGGAGTCAGCGATGGCTCCTCCAAAGCACACCTGCTAGCTTTCGGCGAGGCGGATTATACTGACACGGCGCGGCTCAGCGCTGTGAGTGCCTTCGCCAAGGAGTCCGTCTGCCGTCGCGAGAGGGCGTGCCGAGTGCTGCGGGAAGCGCTACAGCATCAACAGCAGCGGTGGTCGCTGCCCACGGCGGCCGCCGCCACTACTGCAACTTCAGCTGACACCACTACAACCCCTGCTGCTGGTGCCACTTTCTTAGAGATGGCCTTGGCGCCGCCGCAGCGTGCGGTGCCGCCACCACCGCCGACGTCTGTGCAGCTCGAGGTTTATGCTCTGCAACAGGGTGCTCTTCGAGGCTCCATTTGCCAGTGGCGTGAAAGGGCTGCAGCGATGGCTACAACGAGTGTTCTGAAGGCCGCTGACGCGTCACCGGTAAAAGAGACAGCGGCACCGTGCGGCCCCGCGAAGCAGGAGTTGTACAATCGGCCTACCCAGCGACGGCAGCTCCAGGACAGCTATGATGTGCCCCATGCAGCTGCAGTGCAGTGTCACATGAACACCCACTCGCCCACTGACAGGCAGCTAGAGGCGCAGCCTCGCGAGACGACCACCATACTCATCGAGGATGTTGTCGCCAGGGCAGTGGCACATACGGCACGCGGCACGTCTGAGGTCGTGTCTGATGCATCTCCGGAGGTTGGGGCGCCGGCGCCGCCATCGTTGTTGTCTCCACCCGCAGCTGTGCCTGACATGCTGTGCCGCGTTCCTTCCTCCCTCGCTCAACAGCACTCTTCTACTGTTTCCAGCCGTAGTTCACATGCCTTACCACCCTCTGAGGCGCCATTGGTTTCATCTGTGCAGCTGGCAGAAGATTACACGCGAGATTGGGTGAACCTGCCGGCAGCCTTGGAGGCGTCGGCTTCCTCGTCGCCGTCGCCACCGCGGCAGACTGATTTCCTTCGCGCTGCAGTTACCTCACCAATAGACACCGAAATATCAGAGAGGGGCGCAGGAGTCCCGGCACAGCACGCGGAGCAGCCGGCGGTGGAAGACGCGAGCTCACGTTGCACGAAGGGCAAGCCGGAGCTCGTGGTGCGTATCGGGGTGCAGGCCACTACTGGGAACACGGATGGTAGTCATGCTGCCGCTTGTGCATCTTCAGCCAACCCGACGCAGGTGGCTGAAGTACTGCGCACATCCTTCTCTTCATCTTCGTTGACGGACTTCCCTCCTTCCGTCGCTCTGGGTGCGCACGACGTCGTTGGTGCGATGCCAAAGGTATGCGAGGCATCGCGCTCACTACACACGGCTGCCAGGCTCTCCACGCATCCCGAGGCAGTGGCAGGGCCGAGGCGGGAAGGCCAGCATCGGAGCGAGCGCAGAAGGCGAAGAGGTGATCTAAGAGGCAGCACCGCCGTTGCCGAGCTAGAAGACTCTGTGCGACGTCATCTCACGCGCTTGACCTCTCAACATCAGAAGCGTGAGGAGTGCGACGTAGCAACACCGTTGTCTACAGAACTCACCCCACAGGACCTCAGGGCCGCCACTGCTGCTGCGCGGCTGCATGCGACAGGCTCGGACTCTGCCATCAGCAATACTGCCGCTGCGCCACCTCCGGCAGTGGTGCGACACAGGGAGCATGTGTTCTCAGGCTTTGTCGTGCCTTCATCTTGCAGTGTGGTGAGGGCAGTCTCGACTGCCGCTGCAGTAGCTAATGCAGGCAACCAGACGGAGGCGAAGAGCCGCGAGCATCACAGCAGCAGCACCAGCCGCCTTCGCCGACCATTACTTCACTGCACCGTCGCATCTTCCCTCCGCGTCGTCCTTACCAGCACCAGAGGCGGCGATCTTTGCACTGCGGCCGCCTCCGCACTCCATCCTTGCTGACACTGCCCCCTCTCATTCGCCAATGCCATCGATGAAGTTGCCTGAGGGCGGCTCGGAAAGGGTCGGCAATGCGAGTATTGCGACTCCGACCCTGGCGGCCCTTGCGCCTGTATCAACTGCTCATCCTGGTCTGACACCGACGAGCGGACCCCCGCTGTCGTCATTACACAAGCCCAAACTTGTGGATGGTGGCGGCCCTGCCGGAGTGACAAAGCTGCCGCAGCGGCAGCGGCACCGTAATTTCTTCAGTCGTCTCTTCAGCTGCAGTGGATGAGTGAGGTCGTGGAGAGCCGAGGGGTAAGTGCACAGCACGCGTAGAGGGGGAGGGAATGGCGTGAGGACCAGTGCCTGCGTACGCGTGCATAGCGGAAGGTGGTGTCATAGGATAATTTGAATTCCTCAGTCTTTCTCTCTCTCTCTCTCACTCACATCGCTCGCCGTGCACACAGGTGTCGGGCTCGCTCGTTAGGCAGCGTGGCGCGTACCGAGTGCGGAAAGAAAGGGGTAAAGAGAGAGAGAGAGGCAGCGTTTGATCTCTGCAGGTGTGCTGGAATGGGGGGGGGCAGAGGAGAGTGCGGCGAGGGGAGACGGCCGGGCACAAGCGCAGTACGCGGAAAATTCGAAGGAACCAAAGCACCCGAGGGGACATCCGCTAAGGGCTTCTAAGCAGCGCATGGATAGCATCAGCCTGAGCATCAAGCGCCATCCGAAGGAAAGTCAGAGAGAGAGGGAAACGAACGGCATTGTAGAGCTCAGTATGAACTATGAGAGGGGCAGAGACGGCAGTCATGCTGTGTTTATCGAATGGAGTAGAATGACGCGAGGCACCATCCCTGCCAGAGGTGGGGATGGGGGCAGAGGTCACCAACACTGGCGTCTGTGTGTTTCGTAAAGCATTGCTGTGCTTTCGTCACCATCGCGCGGCGCTAGCCCCATCGTCGTGTGCTTGCTGGCCCTGTCTGCATGCACATGTTCACCGAGTTGCACATGCACAGCGGGCCGGGCACTCCACCACTAAACCAATACGCAAGTGTGCGCGCATGCGCTTTTCGTGTTCCTCATGTGTGCACCGCGTCTCTGCCTGCATGCGTCCGTACGTGCCCTTGTGTTGCCATTTCCCCTCTCTCCTCCTATCGCCTCTCTCTCTTCCTCTCCCCTCTTTCCCTCTGTGTTTTCCCTCCACATCTTCAAAGCGTGAACGGCATAGCTTCCACGCACGCACACCGTCACAGTGACCCAACAAGCACAAGGGGTCTCTGCATCAAGAAGTGCGACCTTTTGGTTGTTCTTTACCTCGCTCATATCATCATCTCAGCATCCACAGAGCTTCTCTCCTTTCGTCCCCACCCTTTCCTCAGCGGATATACGAGAGGGGTGGCGTTCCTTGGCCCGTGTCTCCGCTTGTGCACGTGCGTGTAGCACGGCGAAGGTGCCGTGTATCCTCGTGTCATCCTTGTCTCCTCTCCCCGCGCCCTCTTTCCCCCTCTTCTCTCCCGAAAGCCACTGCCATCAGACATGGTGAAGACCCCACCCTCGCTCCACCATTCTTCCTTCTCTTCTTCCTCCGGCATCCACGCACGCCGCTATATCCCCCTCCCCCTCCCCCTCCCCCTCCTCCCTTTCATACGCTTTCAATCGCTTATCCTTTGCGGTGTGTGTGCGTGTGTGTGCCGCGTGTGTTTCCGCTTACTCCTGCGTAGCGTTTGCCGCTGTCTCTCTGTCATCCCCCCTTTACATCTCATTTTCCCCAATTTCCCGATTTTCTTGTATTCCCTCGTTTTCCCCCTTTCACCCTGAGTGGCATCTTTCCGCGTTGGCTGTTCATGTACATAGGGTGGGTGCCAGTCTCTCCCCTCCCTCCCTCCTCCTCCTCCTCCTCCTCTCTCTCTCTCTCTCGCCCTTTGCTCTTCCCCGTGAGCGAGTACTCGTATCAACCACGGAAACGTACACTCCCCCCTTCCCACACGTCTACCGGGGCCCATACAGAGCTTCTCTATCCAATCACGTGTTTATCACCACCACCCCTTCTCCTCTGTCTGTGTCTCTGAGTGTCAGTGCGAATCCATCCTCCTCTTTCCCCCTCTTGTCCCCCCACCCCCTCTCTTCACTCCTTCGTACTTCCTCATAGTCATAGAGTCACGTATCTCCGCTTCATTCGCTTGTTTGTGTTCTTTTACAGCAGTGTTGTTTCGCCACTTGCTTTACCGCTCTCCCTCTCCTCCTCCTCCTCCTCCTCCCTCTCTCTCTCTCTCCCCTCTCTCTTCCCTCGTACTTGCCTTCTTCCCGCGCCATCTCCTCCTCTCTCTCTCTCCTCCATTCCTCCCAGGGTATTTTACGCGATTTTACTTTGAGTTGATTTCTAGCGCCGTTCTCGCTCTCCTTCGCACTTTGCCCGTGAGTGAGTCTCTCTCTCTCTCTCTCCTCAGCAGACACATTACACATACGCGTGCATTCCACATTCGATCGGTGGGCAATCAGGCAAGTGCGTCAGGCTTCTCTTTCCCGTGCTCCTTCTCGCTCTCATTATTTTCCCTCCTTTAGGCTTCTCTTGTTTTCTCTCTATTCGCTCTAGTACTCGCTCAGCTCTTGCTGGTACCGCTGCGCCTGCTTTGTGTGTGTGTGTGTGCCTGTCTGCTTGTTTCTCTCATCTGGCGGCGCGCTGGAGGGTTCTTTCTTTCTGCCTGTGAGTCACTCTTTCTACCTCTAAGCCATCGAGCAGCTTCAGCGTTGTGCTGTACCTGACTGTGTATCTCCCCCTCTCTGTTTCTCTTTCTCGGCTGGGCTTTTCACTATCACTGCCACTTGCGCCTCCCTTCGCCTATCATCTCTGTTCAATATTTACCCCTTGCGCCTCCGCCTTCTCAAGTATTTTCCCGCCTGGCTGTGTGTGGAGCGGCCGTATTTCCTTCTCAGGAGTCGTTTTCGCCTGCGCACCCCCCCCCCCCCCCACACACACACACTCTCTCTCTCTCTCTGTCACTTCGCTCAACCAACCCAATACTCTCGAGAAGAAACGAGTAGGAAGGGAGGAATACCGGTATACACGCATACGCGTACGGCATGTTCATCGGCATAACACGTGCACGCCCGCCCGCCTTCTCCTCCACCACACAGCGCCACAACTACCACCGTGGCTGCCCTTCCGTGGAGTTTTATTGGATTCCTGCAGCGCCCCTCCTTCCTCCTCCTTTCCTCCACTCTCGCTGTGCTTCGTGGCGTTGCGTGGCTATTACTGTTGGCTTTTCCTCGTTGCTTCTTCTCTTGGCACTTCGTTTCTCGCCCTTCCCACCTGTCCTTTCCCTGCCGCTTTAACACCCCCCCCCCCCCCCACACACACACACGCGCGCGCTTGCAGCGATCTACTCGCAGTGTGCGTGCCTTTGTGCAGCCGTAGCGATTCAGCCGCTTCGTTGCCATCTAATTCCTTCCCAGTTGTTCCGTTTTCTGCTCTGCCGGTCTACCCCCTACGCTTCATTGGCTGTTATTGCCGGTGCGCGTCTGCTTCCCCCCCCTCACCACCAATTGGCTGCACATCTCAGCCCCGCCTCCTCCCGCCCCTCGCCCTCCTCTCTCTCTCTTCCGTTCGTATAATTTTCTCCCTCCTCCTTTCGCTGTTTCTCAAGTGAGAGCCGTGCGCGCACCCACACCCCCCCTTCCCCCCACTCTCGCTCCTCCCCCTTCTTCCCACGACACGCCCCAGCCAGCACCACTCGCAGCGATTCACAGAGACCAGCAGCAGCACACAACCCCCCCCTCCCTCCCCCCATCATCATCATCCTTCAGCCCTTCCCCATTTCCTTTCCTCTGACCCTGTCCCTCTCCCTCTTATATTTCTTGTCAGTTTCTTCACCCCTCCCTCTCTCTCTCTCTCTGGTTGAACGTAACTCATTCACTACGCTGCTGCTCTCGTCGTTTGTGGTTGTCGTCACTACTGCCATTCACATCCCCCCCTCCCCTCCCCTCTCCTGCCATCGCTGTCACTGTCGCTAACCATCAGGGGGTGCGCATATTCGGGGTAGGCACACATATACAAGGGGAAGCCGCATCGAGCGCGCGTGCGAGAGGGAGGGAGAGACCAGGCAAGGTAGTAACGCCACGTCCCTCCCCCAGCCTGTACAGGACTTGACAAGCGGGGGTGCCTCCATCACACATCGGACCATCTGTGCCCACCCAACACCACAACGTCGCCGCTGTTTTAGTCCTTCGCTCTTTTCCTCCTCACTTTAGTGCCGCCTTTTCCTTTGCTTTCGCGGCTGAGGAGGCGGAGGGCGAGAGGTGGCGGCAACTTGCGTGTGTTGCTGCGCTGCCGTTCGGCGTGCTTTTCCTCACGTGAGGACCACACCACTACCACCAGAGAACGTTGCCGCCTCTCTCTCTTTCCCCACGCCGCGAAGCTCTTTGGCTTGTGGAGTGACATCATTCCCCTCGTTCCGCGCAGATTCCGGCCGCTGCTCTGTGCTTATCTTCTTGTTTACTTCATCCTCTCACACACACACACCACACACACACACCACACACCACACACACACACACAGCGCTGACACTCACGCAGTGCTGCGGTGTGTGCGTGTGTGTGCCGAGCGCTCCAAGGCTCACTTCTTCCCTTGCATTTTTTCCCTATTACCTCTCGCTGTTCCCGCTTCGCTTTCGGCTTCTACCTCTCTTCCTCTTTCCTCCTCCTCTACCGCCCTACTCCCCAAATCCACCACCGCCGCCGCCTCCTCTCACTCTCTGTGGGTGACTGTCTTACGCAGACTATCAGGAAACACACGGCAAAGTGGATACCTCGAGTGCCGTGGTGGTCATCGAGAGAGCGAGAAAACATCAATGCAGAACACCTGCTCGAACGGGCAGCAGCTGCACAGCTCGCATGTAATGCGTGCCACTGGCGACTCTGATATGACGGCACCTAGTGGAGGAGGAGGCGTGGGTGATGGTGTCCCGCACGCTCTCGGATCACCAGGGGACGGTGTTGGTGGTGCCGGGCTGCAGCCGCATCCACTGCGACGGCAGTTTGGTCTTCACAGATGCGCTGATGCATTCGGCGGCGACGAAGGAAACGCATCCGCAGCACCAGCCAGAGTAGTAACGCCAGAATCAGGTGGTGGCGCACATCGCAGTGGTGAAGTCGATGTCTGCGTCTCTTCCCTCAGCTTCACACAGCGCCACGCGCAGTCCTCGAGGTGTGGGCTGCTTGGTGGTGTCAGTGAGCCCCTGCGGACAGTCGAGTGCGGCCTTACTGGCGCATCCTCCACAACGCAAGAGTCCATGGCGTTGGGGTCAACAGTCACAGCGACGGAGAAACATTTTCTCTCGTGCTCAGCGCCATCGCTCTCCCTCTCTTTGCAAGAGAAGCCCCACTCCGCTATCGTGACGCCCACCAGCAAGGGGCGCCACGCGGCAGCAACAGTAGGCAGTCGCACCCACCCATTCACGGCAGCAGTCAGTGATAGCGGTACCGCTAGCCGTAGTAGCAGCTTCGGTGGTGCTCGCACAGCTGAGCGCAACGGCCCGGGAGACGTGTACGGCGACCACATCCTAAAGCCGCTGCTGCGGTTGAGAAGCGGGCGGAGCGGCTCCAGCAGCGGGAGCTCCTTCAATGGGGGTGCAGATGGCGATGGGAACGATGCAGGTGAATCGATTGCCCTTCAAGCGGCCGTCGACGCGGCTGTGCGCTTCGACGACCTCGCGAGCGAGGACGACATGATGGGCAGAGGCGGTGAGAGGCGCGCGTTTCTGCACGCCGACACCACAGCGCTTTCTCACTTGCTTGCAGAGGCTCACGACAGCGACGACGACACGTTCACGTGCACCCCCTGTACGAACGTGGATCTCCTGAGCCCTTTTAGCATGCCAGGCTGCCGCGGGGATAGTGGCAGCGAGCGGCATTGGCCCCACTCCCCGCTGGCGCCAGACATTCAGCAATGCGGTTGCGAGAGAGACCGGAGCACTGATGGCCGCCCACAGGAGCTGAGCCGCGCTGACTTCCTCGGTGTTACATATCCCCCAGCGGAAGTCGTCGCTTCCAATCAGCGCGCCGCTATTGGAGCTGCGATTGCGTCCTCATCGCTACCCTATTTAGCGGCTTCTGGCAACGCGATCGTGCCGCCACTGCAGTCAATGCAGCCACGGCGTTCGCCAGCCACCGCTTCTGTCACTAACACAACGCCCACAGTGACGCCGCTACCGACAGGCTCTGCAGCTGCACAAGTGCAGACACACCAGCCACGCTATTCCCATTTCATGGCAAGCGCTAGCGCGGTACTCAACCCCGCCATCCCAACGCCCCCTTTGGCATCGCCGCAGCAATCCTCGTTCTCTATGCCGCCCTCTATGAGCGGCGTGCCGCAGGCACTTCAGCCGCAGCAGCCGCGCCACCACCCCCACTGGCACCACCAGTGCTCCTCCTCGATGCATCCTTCGCCGCATGGCTGCAAAACGCCGCCGATAGCGGTGACGCACATCTTCCCTGCTAGTGCGACTGCGATAGCAACAGCGGGCAACATGAGCCAGTTCTGGCTCGTTTCACCGCCGCAGACATCGATCGCGGCAGCTCACCATTGCCCCAGTGCCAGTGGGGCCCCGATGGGCGGCAGCACTGCTGTACAGAACGGCGCCGACGTTAACTTTCCCCTTCCGTCAGGCACAGTGGGCAGTGGGACGAGTGCTGGTGTTGGTGCGCGGACGCCGAGCAACTCGCTTTTATCCTCCCCTGGCGTTCAACCGTTTTACATGTATCGGGCACCGCAGGCAGCACTGGCGGTGGAGCCACAGCAGGTGCAACCACAGCCGCCAGGAAACGCGAATGTGCTGCTCTACTCCCCACCGCAGGCGTATGTTGGGTCAGGCCAGGTGGTGGCGGCACATGTGCCTTCTCTGTCGCCCAGCACGGCTGCTGTGCTGGGCAACTCAGCGCAACCACATTCGCCGTCACCCTCGACCATCTCGTATCACCTTTCTGCCGCCACGCCGCAGCACCACCAGCAGGTCATCGGAGGGTACATCCTGACGCCGAGTGCCAGCGCCGCTGCCGCCGCTGCTGCAGCTGCCACCCCGTCGGAGGAGTCCAGTCGTCCGTCTCGTAATTTATATTTTCGAAATCTCCCCCTTTCGTGGAACACGTCAATGCTGCGCGAGCTCTGCAGCCGCTACGGCGTTGTCCTCTCAGCAAAGGTAGCGCATCACTCAACGACAAACGAGTCGCTCCGGTATGGTTTCGTATTGTTTGAGCAGAAACAGAGCGCGGTGACTTGCATGATGATGCTGAACCAGGCGCATGTCTGCGCGGAGGGCGAGGAGCCGCGCACGCTGTTCGTGCGGATGGCTCACGCAACGGCCGCGCCAGGTTTCCAGGAAGAGGGTGCCAGTGACAGCGTCAGCTCCAGCCTTTGCCAACCGATGGAGTCGACGCCGCTTTCGGGCTTGGCGAACCGGACAGTCACGGTCGGAGGAAGGCTGCCACAGCGGGCTTTCCAGCAGCAGCAACTGCAGCAGCCGGTGAATGAGCTCCGTTCCCCGCGCGCACCACTGTCCGGCTCTGAGTCGATAATGCTACTCCCACTTGGCTCTGCGCCGAGGTTTCCCAGCTGCGAGCTAACCAGTGTTAGCCCAGGCGACGAACATCGGGGACAGGCGCGCCGCCACTCCATCGGTGACAGCATCAAGACGAACGCGAATGGCTCGTTAGGCATCTTGTGCGCCGGCGGCGACTCGCTGCGGTGCACTTCTCCAGTCGGCGGCGCCAGCAAGAGCAGCACCGTGGCCGCCTCCAGGGAGTCCATACCGCCATCCTTCTCCGAGGCACCCGACTTCATAAGCGCCAAGGGATTGGCGAAGACCTCGACGTCGCCACTGCGAGGCCTTCCTCGCATTCCCTCAGAGAGCAAGACACTGTCGGTGTTGTCTCCCTATCAACCACACCAAGAGCAGCGGCAGCAGGAGCAGGAGGGCTCTCTCTCCTACTCATCCGCGTCGGCGACCAGGGCCTTCACGGCTGGAGCGACCCCCATGGCAGCAGCGGCGGCCCAGCGTACAGGCTACAGTTTCTGTAGCCCTCTCTCGCTTTCCCCCAGTGACACCGCCTCCCTGCTGCTCTCACCATCAGTGCCGCGCTCGAGAGTGCAGTTACTGCATTCGTTTCACACGCCCTCGGCATCTGTATCCGTCCACGCGTCCTCGAGAAAGCCCGCCCCCACCGGCACCGGCACCGGCACCGGCACCGGCACCGCCACCATGTCCACTCGCAACGTGTACGTTACGAACCTCCCTCTCACGTGGAACACAACGAAGCTGCGCGAGCTGTGCAGCCAGTACGGCGAGATTGTCTCCGCGTCAGTGGCGCATCACCCGAAGACGAACGAGTCGCGCGGCTACGGCTTCGTCCTGTTTGCAGACGAGCGCGACGCGGCCTCCTGTGTCGTGACACTGCACCAGCACCACGTGCCGAACTCGCCGAATGTGCTGAGCTGCCGCTTTGCGAAGGACAAGGCGACGCCATCCATTGCCTACACGCTTCTGTCGCCGGCACATGAGCCCGGAGCCGATTCGTTTGACGGCGGAAGCGGTGGCCCCCTTCTCGCTTCTGCCGTAGGTGGACGGCCTACTACTTCCACGTCCAAGACGATGGCGCCGGTGGTCCCGAAGGGGGGCTATGCTGCGGTAGTGGAGCGAATCCCCGCTAGCAATGATAGCGACGACGGCACCAGCGGTAGCGTCACGGATGCTGTCTGCATGCCGATTGACGTCTTCTGCACGCTGCAGCAGCGGATGCGTATGCGGTGCGCGCAGTACATCAGCCAGCAGCAGAAGTTGAAGTGCCACGGTATGGAGGACGACAACGGCCCCACGAGCGCTGCAGCGATGGCCGATGTGGAGTCGGAAGGGCTCGAGAAAGTGATGCGCGGCTGCGTCGTCTATGGCGCTCAGGTGCCGACACAGGGGTATGGCTGCGTGCGCCCCGTGGACTGCCGCAATACCTCTTTTCGCAGGGCTGTCACTCGATCGCAAGCCGTCGGCGCTGTCGGCGACGCAGCGCAGCTGCTTAGTGGGCCTCCTGCAGAGCTGTTGACGCCGATCTCATCGGGGCTGCAATCAGCTGGCACCGCCCTCTCCGCAGAACATGGTGACCCGCGTGTGAAAATTCCTGATGCCACCGACGCCGCTGCGCCAACGACATCGTCGGAAACGGTGGTGTGCACGTATGCAATTGCCGCTGGCCGTGCGCAGTCTGCGTCCCCCGCACTCGCTGGTACAGTCGCTATGCCGGCAGTCTCCAGCACCAGGCTTAACATTAGCGTCAAGGTGCCATACGAGCAGCCGCACGGAGTCGGAACGTCAGATGTGGAGAGCATGAATCGGGTCGCGACACCAGAGATGATGACATCGCCAGCCACTCCACCGGAGCTGTGGTACACCTGCACGCTCTTCACTACTCCTTTAGCTGCCGAAGCATTCGTGCAGGAGACTGCTAAGGCAGCACCAGGATCCGTCGCCACCATAGACACCGAGCGAGGCGACTTCAGCACCAGCGGCGGAAGCAATGCGGGCGCGTTGATGGAGCAGCTCCCCTGTAAAGGCAAGGACTCCGTGCCGGTGACCTCCTCCTCTTCTTCATCGCCGGTTGGTGACAAGACGGCCGGCAATCAATCAATGCGGTTTGGGCTTCGGGATCGGGTAATGGTGCTCAGCAGCGCACCGCTGGCGGTGCCGGCGGCCACCCCCTGCACCTCCTCTGCGAATACCACGACAGCTAATTGCGCGCGCCTGCTCACTACAGGGGAGTTGTACTCACCGCAAAGACCCACAATCACGTCTCAGCAGCAGCAGCAGCCGATGATGTGCTCGCCGTCCCCCGCCGACGCCGTCCTCCGCTCTCCGCTATCGCACGCTGCACACTACACGTGCCCACGGGTGAAGTTGGCAAGCCCTACTGCAGGACCTTCACTACTGAGTCCTACACCGATGATGGTGGTGGGCGGTGACGGTGATGGCAGCAGCAACACAGTGGGATCGTTGGCTTTTCCGCAAGGCCTTGGGATCAGTGCTTCCACCGGTGCGTCTGGCTGGTATCCGTCAGCGACAGCAGCGGACTACGCCTATCTGCTTGACTCTCCCTCGTCCTCCTTGCCCATTAACGCGAGCACGGGAACGCACATCCTCTCCGACTTGGCGATGCCGACGCTGGGGGTGGGACTGAACGTGCCAAACGTGTCGAGTCCTCATTCGGCGGTGTTCAATGCGGCGGAGCCGGGCAGCCGTCCAGGTCGTCCGGCATCAACGGCGCCCGCTCCCGCCGACGTCTTTGCCGCTTCGCTGACACACACTTAGGCGGACGCTACCGGTCGCGCTGTAGCTGCGATGGCAACATATCTTCCGCTCCCCCTCCCCCTCCCCAGGAAAGCGCCACCACCGCCACTGCGCATCTCTTACCCGCTCAACAACGTCAACTATGCGATGCCGGAGGTGACAGCCACCAGCGACCCATCGGTGTTGTTCAGTGCGGCTCCAGACAACGATGTGACCAGCTCGGTGACGCTAGCCTCGTCGGCTCAGGTGCCGTGTACGTCACCCAACGCTATGCTTCGACGCTGCGCGCAGCCACTGCGCCGGTAGAAGCAACAGCAGCAGCTGCTACCGCATCCGTTCCACCTGTTCCACGTCGGTTCCCCGTAGAGTGAGAGGGCGGGCGCAAGCAATGGGTAGAGCAGCGGTGTACTACCTGACCTTTCTCTTTTGCGCTGCAGCTCCACGACCTCTCCTTGCCGCACTGCATACAATCGTCATTGTCCGCGTTGTCATTCGCCCACCACTGCACTTTTCTCTCGAATGGCCAAGAAGAGCGCGCCTGTGTGTACACTTGTGAAAGTGCGCTTCACCAATGCTGCCTTTTCCCCTTTCATGTTGCGGTACGCGTGTGTGAGCGGCGCACCTCGGCAGACGTCTCTTCTGTTCTCCCTCCCCCCTCCCCCTCCCCCCCTCCTCCTCCTCCTCCGCTCTCTCTCTCCTTCCCTCACCCCCTTCTTTCTCCTCTCTTTTCCACCCTGCGCATCTCTTCTTCGGTAGAGTTGCATGTGAAGGTTTTCGCCTCTGCTGCACCCACCCACACCCACCCACACACCACACACACACCACACACACCTCTCCTCGCTGTTCCTCATCGCCCCTTCTCCAAACAGAGCTCGCCGTCTTCTCACGTCTTTCCCCTTCGGGTATGGGGCCATGCCACTCAAGTCCCCCCTCCTCCTTCTCCCCTCTCTGTCATTCACCGTTGTGTATGTGTTGTATGTGCCCGAGGATGGAGGGTGCTGTCAAGGTGTGAATGCAACGATGGTGGCCTTGATGGTGAGGGGAAGGGACGAGGGGGTTGTATGGTGGATGGACGGGCGGGCAGGCAGACGTGTGTGTGTGTGTGTGTGCGTGTGTCCCCCTCTCTCTCTCTCCCTATCTCACTGACGCCTGTCTTGTCGTTCTCTCTTTCGCTCTGGCGCGCACTCCCCCCCCCTCTACACCCACGCGTTTTGGCGGTCTGCGTCGCTGCCGGCGTGTCTCACGGCAAAGGACAGCAGCAACACGTTTGGTCTAACCTCAGGGGCCTTTGTTTACTACCCTTCGCTTTCCCTCTGCTGCTTGCCCAGTGCGCCTCCAAGCCCCCTCTCCCCTCTCCCCTCTCCCCTCTCCGCCTCCCTCCCCCCCCTGCGCCACGCATGCCTATGCCAAGTCCCATCTCATCCTATGGGAAGGGGTGAAGAGACTGACCAATAGAGAGAACAAATCGCATGTGGCGGGGCGGGGGGGGGGAGGGTGCTGCAGTGTGGTGTGCTAAGGAGAAATACTACACTGGAATAGGGGAGTAGGGAATGCAACTGGGGAACGAAAGGGGGTGAGCGTGCGAGCAGCATGCCACGTGACACCTCGCTTCATGTTATGCGAGGGCGCAGGGGTGGGGGAGGGTGGAAGCGGCAGCACCAGCACGTTCTGGCTCTTAGTTGCTGCCATCCCCCCTCACCTCCTCTTTGTGTTGTTGTCGATCCTATGTGCGTGGCTGACACTCCCCTCATTCGTTCAACCTCCTCCCGCTCTACCTCTTCTTGCCCCGCCCTTCTCGTCTATTGAATGACGCGCATGCGGAGGGGGGGGCTTCCGTCCTGCCATTGTCTTATCAGAGGGTCAATCATGGAAGGAACGAGAAGAACGCGAAACGAGCAGCATGACAAACCCCATGCAACTCGGCAAGCGAATGATAGTGGCGGATGGTGGGCCATAATACACCGGTGCGGAATCAAGAGACAATGCCAAGATGACAGAGGGAGGGGGTGGGACAACGCCGCGCCACCATGCCAGGTAGGCCCTCGTCGCAGTTAGCTAATGTGTCTCTGTGGGCCTCTGTGCATACACTTGTGAACTGTGCATTGCATAGATGCATGCCCTCTGCGTGCCCCCTCCGCCTTTCCTGATGTATTCTGTTCGTCCGTCTCTCTCTCTCTCTCTCTCGTCCATGCCACTTCTCTCTGCGTTGTTTGCTCGTCCTTGCTGAGGTCATCTACGCCGCCGCCTCCCCCCCTTCCACACGACTCTTGCGCAGCTCACTCACCCGGGAGCCCCCCACCCCTCAAACACACAAAAAAAGCCCACGCGCGCAGCCACAGGTGGACGTAGCGCGACTGCAGTTGCGGGCTCACCAAGGCAGTCGCACCTGATGTGAAGGGCGCAGCGAGTCATAGATTCTCCCTCCCCCCTTCTATACATCGCTCACACGTTCCTGCGAAGACGCATCGTTGGGGGAGTGCTGCGGTATGGTGAGGTGGCTGAGCAAAGGCACGAACATAGACCGTTGTGCCTGCAGACCCCTCTACCCTCTCCTCTCAAGCTCGAGCACACTCGGCTCACCCTTGCGAGGCCAGGTGTTACCCTTGATTGGTATGGGGCTGGGGAGGTGGATTTCCGCTCTTCTGCTGTTGTTATTGCCGTGACATCGCGGTGAGGAGTAGGAGAGAGGAGGAGAGTGGCGGACACACCACTTGTTCCGCCCCCTCCCCCTTCTGCACAGGCAAACCAGCACGTATGAAGGCGTGTTTGTTATGTGAATACGCAGAGAACGAAGTACCAGAGATTTTACGCCTGCAGCGGTGGCCGTTCTCTCTCTCTCTTCCCCTCTCTCTTCCAGCCAACTTAACAGTCAGACGCCCGCCGACGAAGCGCAGCGTGCACGACATCAGCATCCGTGGCGTGCGTAGAGCGCCTTTGCTATCCCTGTTAGTGGTGTTAGGGCCCTCCCCCTTCCTCTTCTCCTCCCGCTCTGGCTGCCTCCTCCTACGACCACGACGCTCGCTTTACCAGAAGGACCTCAACGGGCTCGATTACTGGTTGGTGTAGTGTGATCGTCTCTTCTGCACCCCGTCCACACGTCCCTTCCTTGCCGGCTCTCTCCAACCTCCCGCCGAGTTGTCGTTATTCGGTTTCCCCCCTCTTTCCTTGCTGAGCTACTTGGGCTACGTGAACTGCTTGAGCTGCTTTGCATTGCAGTACTCTTCATCTTTCCCGCATTTCCTTCCTGTTGTAGTCCGCTCTGTCTCTCTCTCTCTCTGTGCGCGTGCGTGCCTCTCATGCAGTCTGGCGAAACGGGTGTGTGCTTGCATGTAATCGCCTTCCCAGTTATCTTCCGTGCTGCGTCTGCACATCTGTAAAGGGGTGTGGTGGTGGTGGTGACGGCGGCTGCGCCCTCCTCCTCTTCACTTCGCACTTCCGCTTTCTTTTTGTTGTTCCTCCGTTGGTGCGTCACACGAACCGGTTCGTCCCCCCCTCCCCCCAACTCGCCCGCCGGAAAGCGCAGGCGTGCGGAGAGGCAACCAACCGACGCAGCCTCTACCCCCTCTCCTCTCCTCCCCCCTCTTTCTCTCGTTTACTCATTACGGGCTGGTGTGTCAGGGTGCCTCTGCGGTCTTCATTGGGGCGCGTGCCGTATTTGCTCCTGCCCCGCTCTCCTTTAGTCTCTCCTCGGCGGAAGCGCAAACTGTCTTGACGCCACCTTAGCACAATTGGCAGGCGTCTCGCTCCCCCTCGTCTCGCTCTCTTGGAACGGGTCCCCACCGCTCGTTGTAGTTTTCTTCGCCTGCAGTGCGCAGGGCAGAAGCTGCTGCGAGCTTCTCTGAGCGCCGCTATGAAAGGCGACCCCCGTCATCATGGACAGTTGCCCCCCCGAAATGAGAAGAGCAGCGTCGGGCGTGGTGACGGCGCTGCCGTCGCTGGTCCTCGTCCGGCTCGACTAATGCTCCTGCCAGCTGCCCCTCTTATGGGTGTAAACACCAACAGCCTCGATAGCCAAAACAGCTCCCCAGGTTCAAATGGGACCAACAGCAGCGCCAGCCGCAACGGCGTCAGTGTCGTTGTCGTGCATGACTGTCCTGAGGCTACCGGTGCTGCCGCCCCCGCGGTAGCTGGGAAGGCACTTCACATGAAGTGGGGCAGCGGCAGCGATAGTCACATCGACTGCTTCCCCGTCTTAACAGAGCCCGCACGTTGCAGCGCCAACGTCATCACCGTGGCAGATGAAGATGCCGTAACGGTGAACTCTACTTATGGACAACGCGGCGGCACCACAGTCACCTCGTTCTTGTCGTCAACCTCAACAGTGCCGCGCAGCCGCAGCCAGGGGCCCCCTAGCGAGGACCTGAAAGACAACACCAATGCACCCGTCGTGCCCGCTGCACCTGTTGTCGCTGTAGCTGAGGCGTCGTCGCTGCCGATGCGCGGCACCCTCTCAGTCGTGTGCTCGTCGTCCAAAGCGCATTTGGCCTTCACGCGCAGGAAAAGTTCCAGCTCGCTGCTTTCAGCCTCGCGCGTAGGGGCGCCCACGGCATGGACCATTAGAGACGGCCACAGCGGGCAGCAGACGTCCGTCATCACGAAGGACAGTGCTGCTACGTTGCTACCACACATATCTTATCAGCAGAGGCACGTTGGCAGCGACGGTAGCGACGTCGGCACCTCATCGGATGTGGCGGTGTTAGAGGGACACGTGGGTAGCACTGTGAGCCCGTGTCTGCAGAACACCAGCAGCAGAGCTGGACTGAGCGCCAGCGGCGATGGCAGGACGCAATGCCACGCACCTCCTACGCTCAAGGCACTGGACATCCTTGCCGTTGGCGATTGTGAAGACGAAGAAGATGGGCTGCGTGAGGGGGCCGTCTTCGTTGGCGGACCAAGTCTGTTCGAGCTAAGCCCACAGCGTCTCTCTGATCACAGCAGCGACAGCAACACCAGGGGCAGTGCGGGAGCTCCTCGAAGTAGAATTCCGCATTCGAAAAGCCAGTTGAGCCTTAGCTGTGCGTTGCTTCCGCAGACCGCACCCCTGCAGTCGGCTTTGTCTACGACACCGAAGGAGCCTATTACATCATCCAGCGCTGAGGGCCAGCGAGGGCTACTGACGCTGTTCACTGACCGGCGGTCTGTGCCATCGCGAGCGACAGAGGCGCCTGCTGACCACAACGGCGACAATGAGGAATCGGTGGCGGCAACAGCGTGCACCGGTTTTCGGCTGAGTGAAGATGCCAGCATGAGGATCATGTCGTCCTTCCCGGCCGCTTTCTCTTCCGAGCTCGGTGGCGTCATGGGTACGAAGCACTTAAGTGGTCGGCTGCACGCGCAGTCTGGCGCACCGACGTCGAACCCGCAACTCGGGGAGACGGCGCGAGAGCTGCAGCAGCACAATGGCACCTCAGCACCCACAACTTTCTCTCCACGCACAGCAACAGCTTCTTCTAGGACGGCTCGTGCTTCGTCGCCTGATGGTGGCGATGCGGTGATCATGGCCAAGAGCGCAGCAGCTGTCGAGACGAAGGTTGCTGCCTCGAAGTACACAACGCAGCTCCACACCATTTTAGCCCCGCCTGCGCCAGCAGCTCCAGTCCGCCGCCTCAACTCACATCTCTCCGCGTCTTCTTTTCACAGCGCCTCCCTCGAGTCTGAGGCAGGCAGGCTCCTTTGTTCCTCGGAGCCGATGACCGGGCCGACGACGTCCGCGGCGAGCATGACGCAGCTGCCGTGCAGCAGCACCACCACCCTTCCACACGCTCTAGTGCCCGCAACGCTGCAGGCCCCATTAGCGCATCAGTGCAGCCCTCACTTGCCCACGAAGACGGCCTTCTCCAGCTCTTCTGCTTCTCTGGCGTCACCACTCTTGCTAGGGAGAGAGGCTGCTGTCAACCACCACACTGCCGGCGCATCGCCGCCGCTCTCGCAGCCTCCGCGATCTCCGTGCCACCTCGCTGACACGGCGGCGTCATCTGCCCCGGCTGTCAGCGATACAACCCTAGTTCAGCTGCCGCCACTGGCGGGTACTGCTTCATCTTCGCCCGTTTCTTTTCTATCCGGGGACGGTAACAGAGCCCTGCTTATTGCTGCCGGACGCCGGCGTCCGCTGGACGCGTTGGCGCTACCAATCAAGTTATCGTCGTTGCCGTTGAGGGTCACGCCGGGCGACTGGAGATCAGCGTTGTCGGCTGACACATCGCGCAGCGGGGCTGGCCCCGTGGGGATGCATAGGACGTCTTTATCTATATCCGCATCAACAGAGGCATCGGATGTCAATATCACTACCTGGCTGGGACAGCGGCCGTGCGGTGTCAACGGAGAGGCTGTGCCGAGACCGCCCCTGCTCCAACGAGCGCGCGCGTTTCCGTGTGTGCCACCACCGTCTTTGACAGCTGCGCTGCAGCTCTCCATGGGCAGCACCAGCGGTGTCAGCTGCCTCGCATTGCACGGCTCACGTCTGTCGATGGCGAACACGCACGAGTTTCACAGCTGCGCTGATGGATTGTTGAGCGATGCTGGTGGCACTATTTCCACTCCCCACTTCATGTCGGCCTCGCAGCTTATCTTCGGCGCATCCACTACCCCGAAGCAGCTCCACGCTTCTACCAGCGAAGCAGCGGTGACCGTAACGACGGTGGAGGCGGTCGGTTCATCTGCGGATGTGCTCAGTAGCGCCGTCGCAGGGGCGGTGGTGGCGAACAGCCGTCAATACGAGTCAGCCGCACACCAGAACCTCACAGCCTCCACGGAAACCAGGCGAGTAGAACGAAATTCGCCACCGACCTGGGACACAGTGAGCTCACCGTCGAGCGGACAAGGCGATAGTACCGGCGGCAACAGCGGCAATAGGGACCAGAGCTCTCGCACGGGGCGATCGTCCTCTGGCCCAACGACGCCAGCGCACGTTATCGCGACGGACAGCACGGAGTACCTCGACGCGATTAGCGTAATGGAGCCGCCTGCGTGCCAGCCCATCGCGTACCTCTCGGCCGAGGAAAAGACAGGGCTGCGCCGCCACTATCACAATCACTTGGAGCAGCCGCAGCAGGTTGATCGGCGGACATCCTCGCACACGGCACAGAGTTGCAGCGGCAGCGACGCAGGACGGCCGCAACTCACCTCTCTCGCCCCCATGGCCGTCTCTGCAAAGGATGCCCTATTGAACATGCCGACTTCCGCATATTTGTGTAGCGACAGCGCATCGGCAACGTCATCGCAGCGGGGCGTCATGGATTGCGGAGTGGACTCCGTCAAGCCTCGCCGCACGTCGAGGATGTCCTCTCTGAGGGCTGTCGCTCGGCTTGTAGCGGGGTTGCGCCGCACTGTGAAGAGTGGCATGTCTTCGATGGTGAGGTCATCCAGGAGGGCGGATATCAGCACACACAGCGGCGCAACCGACATCATGATGGGTGCCGCGCTCCGTGGCGAAGCTACCAAGACGATGCTGTGTAGCGATAACTCGACCTCCACCAACTCCCCATTGCTAACGCGGGGCGGGACGCGGGAGGGGGCACCTACGTGGTCCTTCTCTCTGATGAACCAGCGCGGTTTTGGTGGCCCGCAAACAGCGGCTCACATGGGTCCTCCTGAACCCAATGCGGGTCCTGTTGTGGCAGCGATGGCTTTACCGCTGCAGCTCTCGTACTCACCGTCGTCACTCTCGCAGTCCACCACTGTGCTGGTGTCAGTGCCCATACCGACGGGTGTGAGCAGCACGGTCTGCGGTGGCAGTGACGCCGGTGCTGATGTGGCGCTGGATGGGTCTGCAGCTGTGAGGGATAGCGCGTGCCCACTTGGGGCGCCTCCGATTTCTGCGGAACGGCAGCGGCAGAGACAGTGTGCGGCGCCCACGCTCGGCAATAGTGGACCCCGGGCGGAGGCCGTGGTGTGGTCCGAAGGGGAGTGGGTCGTCATCGCCGACAAGGAGGCATCTACAGCAAGCTGCAGCTGCAAGATTGAGGGGGCGACAAGCGCAGACGCCAAGGCTTTGGTCTCCACCGCCGAAGTCGCGTTACCGCTGTCGATGGAGCACGAGGTCCACATTGCTCAATCGTCACCGCGACGGCCCATCGCCCCATCAGTTCCAAGCTACGCCGGGTCCAGCAGTCAGACACTCTTCAGGAGCTGCGAGGCCGTTGTACTGCCCAGCGTAGTTCCTCTGCATGCCAGCTGTATCGCCAAGTCGCACGGCAGCAGCCGCAGCCGCGGAAGCTCACGTAATTCATCTAGAGGCGGGCTACTGCTCGCTGCCTTGACCGCCGCGCGGAGCTCGACGAAGCGCCGAAATTTACTCAAGGGGAGCTGCCGCTCTCTCCTGCGTGACGCAGGTAGTCCAGCATCACCTGCCAATCGCGCTGATGACACACACAACACCACGAGGGCCCCCACGCATGTGGGTTTCTTGCCACTGCCATCGTCCGCCTCGTTAGCTGCCAAAGTAGAAATAGCAGCAGTGCCGAGTGAAGTGCGTGGCGCTGACGATAACGATGCCAGCAGCAGCTGTAGCAATGCATTACATCTTCCGCCGTTGAACGCAACAACGGCCAGCAGCAGTCACCGCAACCGCAGCGGTGCTGCTGCCGCCGCTTCTAACACGCAGCAGCAGCAGCAGCGTAAGAGCTCGAGTGGCGGCCTACCGACACTGCGATCTGCTTTCGTATGCGGCGTGCCAGACGAGCGAGTGCACCAGGCGTGTGCTCTGCAGTGCCGACACCGAAAGTTGTGCAGCAGCGGAGACCCCGGCACTGCGGCGAACAGCGTGGATGCTTCAGCGTCATCATCATTATCATCATCGCAGACGTCGCCTCGTCACCCCCGAACGGACGGAGGCCGGCGCTACACATCTGCCACAGGGAAAGTGACGGGGGTGAGGGCGGTGGAGCCACTCTATGCTGGACAAGGCCGAGAGGTGTACAACGTCTTCCAGAGCGGTGCGGGCGTCGTTGTGGCGAACGATGCGACGGCTGCACCGCTGCCGTTGCTAGCCCGCTCGCTCGCGTTCGCGGCGCCACTGCCGGGAGTTGGGAGATACGACACTTCTGGCAGAGGTTCAGCGACGCCGCGGAGCACCATTGCCCATGCGGCCTCAGCGACGCCCTTCTTTCATTCTGTGTTAGGCGACGATGATGGTGGGCGACACACAGCTGAGGCGGCCTCCAGCATGTTCAGAGATGTGGAGAGAGCAGTTTGGCGCTGCCACAACAGCGCGAGCGTCGGCAGCGACGACCCGCGCACCCCCCGACACAAATGGGTCTCTCACGCCACAGCTGCCTCTGGCTCATCGACATCGACGCCGGATCGGCAGCTCCGTCGTCGCTCTCTCACCTCCGGCCCCTTGCTGTCTCACACGTCTGCGGCGAATATGGTCGATCTTTCTGCACCGCTCGCCACAGCGCCAGTGGCGTCGTCCAGTGCCTCGGCGATATCGGCGTCTGGTTTCAGCTCTGCTGCTACTGCCTTGGCGACGTGTTCTACGCCTCCGCAAATCAGGTATGTCCCACCATTCACCAGCAGCGTCGTCGTGGCACCCCAGGGAGCGCTGAAGTCTGTCAGCACCCTGGCTGCCGCGGCGGAGGGGAACATCTTCCAGGCTACACCGCTGAGTAGGCGTTCCTTTGTGAGTGTCCTCTCCGGCAGCACTCCATCACCGCCCGACGCAGCAGACGACAAGGACAAGATATCGTCCGCTCTGCTAGTCCCCGACGTGCTCACCTGCCCTACTTGCACGAAGACGGTTTCCATGTTCCGATCAGGTAGCAGCCAGGTCAGTCGACGGGCCTCAAAGCTGCGCGTCATGGACTCGAGTGTCACCTTCCTCTCGACGACAACAACAAATGAGTCGGTGCCATCGCCGTCACTGCGCACGGCCCAGAGCTCCGGCAACTTCAGTGACGTTGCTGCCGAGGACTTGTCCTCGCTCTCACCTGTGCCTAAGTACGCATCTACAGCAACTAGTACAGCGGGCAGAGCACGCTCACTTGCGTTGGCATCACGGCTATTGAGAAGTTCGCTTCGGCTCAACAGGCCAGCAGCTGACCGCGACAATGCCTTAAGTGGCAGTGCCAGCCGTCAGCCGCTCAACGTTGGCAATCACGACCAACTGCCGCACCACTCCTTCCACTTCGCTGCCGTCCCTCTGCCACAGGCACCGCAGCTGCGGAATCCACTCAGGCCCCCTGCGGCAAGGCAGCCGCCGTTTACATCTGTGTTGGCGACCCCTAACACCATCACCGCCTTGCTGTACACTGTGGACTTGGCAGGTGTGAGCGGCGGCGACGGCAGCTTCGAGAATGGCGCCGTCCACAGCCCTGCCATGGTAGATGCGAAGGGTGGCACATCATATGGAGCCTTCTTGAACAGCTCAGCTGCACGGCCCAGTTCGAAGAGTTTGCACATGGGCAGCAACGGCAGCGGCAGTCCCGAATCGGATCATCCAACTTCTGAGCACGCTGGTATCTTCGGAGGTGGAAGGCTCGATGTCTCTGCGACGTCGTCTCCCCTGTTGGAGCTCTCCCTTTCGATCTCATCGTCATCCTCCTCCACAGACTCCATCGAGCCGGAGCGCCGAAGCAGCAGGAGTAGTGGCAGAAGTATTCGCGTTGGCGAGGGTGCCGCGAGTCGGGCATCCATAGCGACAGCGACCAGCTCATCGGTCAGTGCTGGCGATAGCGGGGATGATGATGGTGCTACGAGCGCAAACTCCGCTACCCCTCTATCGGCGGCTATGATGGCACCTGATGCGAACTACTCGCTGCCACCGCTCTCGTGTGATGCGTCGCCGGCGCTGTTTCATCTTTCGAGTCTGTTTCTCTTTCACCAGCACAATGGGAGCCTTACTAGCGGCGGTATCCCAGCGCTCATGCTGGACAACAGCGATCCGAGATCGCCGCTGAAGCCACCGCCACGACCACGGAGTGAGAGGGGGGTTCCGCGGCCCACCGGCCTCTGCCCCGCAACTGGGCGCGACACCACCGTGCCACAACAACAACAGAGGCAGTGGCCCAGTGCTCTGCCGATCCCGGCTCCACCTGACCCACTAGCGCGGGCCTCAGGGGCCTTGTCGCCCGCCGGTGCGACCGCATTCCTTCCTTCCCCACTCTCAGCAACGACACCCAGATGTGGTGTGCATCCAATTCTGAGAACGACGATGCAAGGCGGAGCGTACTCCGTGCCGCGCGGCGGGAACGGTGGTGCTGCTGGCACTGGCGCGAGCAGCTCGAAGACGACGAGTCACAACAGTCCAGATATTTCCTCTACAGCCGAGGTTGGGATGTCGCCGTCCGGGGCAGCTTGGGTGTCAGGGAGCGCTCTGCTGTCCCACCACGCGCCCTCTCTCAGTCCTTGCCCATCTCAGTCACCGCAACTGCTCGGTGCCGAGTGCGACCTGGGGACAGCTTTGCTGTCGTGTGCCGCCTCTGGTAGTGACGCTGGCGGCGCGAGCGGCAGTCTTGTGGGCAGTCCCAGCATGCGTAGGTCATCTGAGTTCCCCAGTGGCACGCTTGGGTCGCTTCTCTATATTCCCCCTGAGCTGCGCTGCGGGCCGCAGTGGCGCCATCTAAAGCAGCACTTCGGAGGCCCCAACAACGCCTCCTCGCTCTCCTCACCGGCGACCACGCTACGCCACAGCGACCGCAGGTCCTCGCATAAACCAATGGCGCCGTCCTTCTCGCCATTGTCGGCGGTCCTCGCTGCCGTACAAGGAGTAGACACCGATGCAAAGCCGACGACACACACCTCCTCGCTGCGGCCCTCCGATGAGCGTCGTATCTCTCCAACGGTGGCGGTGGCGGCAGGGCGGCGGTGCGCTGGTGATGGTGTGATAACAGACTGGACTGAGGAGAAGGGCTTCTCGCGACTGTTTCAGGTGAATGGCGACTACAAGACACTCGTTTCTCAGAGCATGAACACGCAGCCGCTCAACAATGGCGTGAACGAGCTCTCTATCGTGTCTACTGTGAGCAACGCGACCGTGACGACGGCGGCTCCGGAGTGGCCAAGCAAGAATAACACCGGCAACTCTGCGATGGCGCCCCGGAACTCGAGCGTACCCGGGAGGAGCAGCGCGCGGCCAACCACTACAGTTGCAGCCGGGGCCGCGGTGGGCGCGCGCTTGTCGTATACGCAGGTCCAATGCGCTACACGGCAGCCAGTGAGATGGGGCGAACAGGAATACTGTTGCCATGACGGCTACTGCGCATGTCAGTTTACCACCGCGGGTGCTGCCACCCCCTCCGCACGAGGGACATTCAGCAGAGGTGAATGAGCCGGTAGACGATGGGCGGCTGTTTGGGGGCTCCCGCTGTAGTGATTCAGAGAAGCACCGGGATCGATCAAGGCAGTAGCCACGCCGGCAGCAGTGGCAGAGGCGTCGACAATGGCGACGGTGGCGGCACGGAGACTGCCGACCTCGTATCCGGTGTCTACTGGCACGCTGCTCCTGCCACTGGTGCCAACCGAGCTGGCAGCCACTACACCGAAGACGATGCGTGGGAGCGCTTCTTGTCCGTCATTATGTCGCGTGGTGGCTCTACCGGCTGCTCCGAGTGATCGCTGGACGCTACGTGAGAAGGCGACCAGTGAAGCCGATGCGACAGCACCTCGACGGGTGGTTGACGGCGCTGCCATGCGTCTCGGGAGACGGATGCGCTGCCGCGAGAGCACATCTTCGATCTCCCTGCAGCTCACGATGGCTACAAATCCGTAATGGCGCGCGCCTGCGACGGAAAGTATCGGTAATGGCAGCACAGCGGCTTCTCTTCGAGCGCAGTTGAACTATGACCTTTCGCAGGGCTCCACGACAGTTGTATTGACGATCTCCCTCCTGCCCACCTCTGTGCTCTGGTGCCTTGTTCAGCTGCTTAGCTGCTGTCCATTGTGTGAACTGGCACCTACACCGACAGTCCACAAGACAGACACGCCAGTTTGCTAGCGAATTCTGAGGACAAGGGGAGAGGGGTGGGGAGGCGGCAGCCAAGAGCGGGAAACCCCACGTGCCTCCCCTCTCGCCCAGCGGCGTTTGCTCATTGGCGCTAACGGAGCGAAGGTCTAAAGTGGAGTCGTGCGCACCTTCCTCTCTTCTTTCCTTCTCGTTTGCACCGGCGCACTGCACTTGTGCGGGTCTTGTGTGCGTGTGTGTGTCTCTCTCCTCTCTGTGAAGTGGGGGTTTCCTGGATGGCGCAAAGTTGAGCACATCGCTACCCTACACCAACACGCCTTATGGTGACTGTGCTGCCGTCCTGATTCCCCCCCCTTATCGGCATCACTGTCTTTTGAGTCTTGCGGGGGCACTCAATCCGCAATTTCCTTTGTTTCTGTTGCCGAGGGCTCTGTGCTCTCTCTCTCTCTCGCTCCCTCTCCCCCTCTCCACTCTTGCACTCCATATTCCAGCCACCCATGTCTGTCTCGTTTGTTTCTTGCCCTTCCCCTCCCTCCCTCCCTCCCCCCCTGAGCGTATGTATCTATCCATCTCCATCTCCCCCCCTCTCTCTCTCTCTCGGCACTGGTGCCACTGTTTCCCTTCGGCGGTACGTTGCGCCATCGCTGAAGCCGCCACTGCTGCTGCTGACGAAGACGACGTGCACACCTGAAGAGGCTACACAGGACGACGTACAGCGCCACCATAAAATTTCCTCAGCTGAGCAAAGAATCAGCGGGCGACTTCTCAACTCGCTGCAGTGATGGTGTGCAGCGACGCTTGATGGAGGGATGCGATGACTGTGGTCTGTGTGCCAAGTACCCATGCCCATGGACAGACGCGCGTCTGCAAGGCAAGGGGATTCTCAGACGATGTGGGGCGCCTCTTCCCTCCTCCTCCTTCGCATGGCTGCTCTCTGCTCTGCGCTCACCCGGCACTGGAAGTTTGCGCAGAGCGCCTTTCCACACTGGACAGCAAGGGGGGGGAGGGGGAAACCAAAGGCGTTGTTGACTTTGCCTTGTCCCCGGTGAGTGTGCGCCTCTCTTACCACTGCTGCGCGCCTCCATCCACATCAAGGCACTTCTGTGCGTCCGCCTGTGGGAGACTCCTTGTCCAAGCAGCGACCCACCTCTCTCTTCATGTGACTCATCCCGCATACGACCCGCCACCACCTCTACTTCGCTCCCTCTTGCCGCCTCCTCTCCCCTCGCTCGCGCTCGTTTTCGAGGTCCTGAGGCCCCTCTCATCGCACTCTTCACTCCTCTCCACACGCGCGTAAGGCGAATCCAACCACCGACACACGCGCACACTCGCACATGCGCACACGCGCACAGTTCGACGTTGTTCTCTCACCCCTCTCTCTTTTCTGCGTGCGTGTGCGCTCACGATTTTGGGCGAGGACCCGTCTGTGAGCTGCTTGGCCTTCCCGTCGACACTGCCGTCTGCTTTGTTTCGCTTCACCTCTCTCTCCTTCTTACCCATTCGGCAGGCGCGGCCCACGCCTGTCTTCTGTGGCTATTGCTGTGCCTGTGCACGTCTCTCTCTCTCTCTCTATGTGACTCAACGCTGGTGCTATGCGTGTCGTGTGGTAGGAGTAGGCGGATTGGTGTTGGCACGTGCGCTCATTCCATCGGCGTACCCATCCACCTCTCACCCGCTCTTTGCTCATCGCATCTTCGGCTTTGCCGCCTCTCTCTTCTTACCCATTCCGTTCTCTCTCTTGCACCCGCTCGCCGCGCGTTTGCCTGCGGCGCCTGAGGGGTTGTCTTTCCGTACTGCCGTGTGTGTTGCGTAGAGCAATGCACTGGCGGAACTGCCTGCAGCCAGTGGCGTACCCCTGCTGAGTAAGCGGCAGACCACCTGCAAGCGTGCTGCTTGCCTCCCCTCGTCAAGATGGAAAGCGGAGGCCTGCGCGGGCAGGGGAGAAGAGATGGGGAGGAGAGGGGGTGGGGGCGAGGTGAGACAGGTTATGCCTGCGTGTACTCGCGGTTGTGTCTGTCTGTCTGTGCTGTTGGCTGATGTTGGGTGCCTCTCTCAGCTGTCGTCGTGCTCTTCTCCCCTTTCGCTCTTATTGCCATTTGCTTTGCTTTGCGTGTGTGTGTGTGTGCGCTCAAGTCACCCGGTATTTCCTCCGTCCCTCCGTCCACCTTAGGTGGGTGGTGTGGGTGTGAACGGTACTCACAGCATTTCCTACTTTGCTCTCGTCTTCATCGCGTTTGTCTTCTTCGTCTCTCGTGTGCCGTTGCGAGAGAGAGAGAGAGAGAGAGAGAGAGAGAGAGAGAGAGAGAGAGGCCCATTCCCTCCTCTTTCCACTTGTCTTTATGTGCTGAGGATACTGCCAGCCTTGGTGGTGCTTGCGACAGCCCCCACACGTGCATCCACACCCTCAGGCGTGCCTGCCATGACAGGTGTTTCTGTTTAGGAGCTCGTATGCCTGTGAACTTCTTATTCACCTGAACATCATCTGTGCCCCCCCACCCCCACGCATGACTCATTCACAATCTCTGCTTCTCACTCTCACTCTCATCCTTTGCCGCTGCTGCTGATAAATAACAGCAGCACACTCTGCCAGTGCTGACACTCGATCCCTCCTTCGCGCAGCGAGGAATTGCTATGGCAACGATCGCGTCAAAGGCCACCGCAGTGACGTGTGTCGCGGGGCTAGGGACGCGCATGGATTCGGAGTTGCTTGCCCTGGAGTCGCCCACGAGGGCGAATCAGGGAGGGCTCAAGTGTCTCGACAGGAGCTCTGCAGCTGAGGAGACGGGGATGCTCAGCACCTCCGCGTCAGCCATGGGGTCTTTTGGCGAGACTACTCTCACCTATCTAGGGAGTAACGACGCAGCACCACCAGCGCTGGAGCAGACATTACCATCGAGGGCGGCGCGGCAGTTTGCTTCCTGGGCCGTCGCTGCTGGGAGCAAATCAGTGGTGTTGCTAGCCGCCGCCCCAATCCTGCCAGGTGATGTGGTGGCAACGAAGTCAGCGCATGACCTTCCTACCGAAGAGGTCGTGCAGCGACTAGCCATAGACAGCAGTGGTGTGCAGGAGGATGACACCGCCACCACTGGTGGCCGGTTCCGCTCTTGCACCAGCTCTGTGATGATCGTGGAGGCCACTCCGGATAACCAGCCGGTCTCCGCGCTGAGAACCCTTAGCACTGCCGCCTCAAAGTTTTGCTTACCCGGTGAGCCTCTGCAGCGTACACCGCCATCGCGGGCGCAGGAGCTCCATTCGAGGCACTCGAAACTGCCATCTTCTTGCCTGTTGACGCCACCTATCCAGTCGCCACAGGAGGTGTCGTGTCTCTCCGGTGGCGGCGGCTGTGTCAGCTTCAGCCCAGGGGGCGCATCAGACAGCACGGGTTCCACAGCCGCGGCCACCTCGGCGCTGAATAACACCACACCAAACATCTTTCCCGCCTCAAACTGGATCCAGGCTACACTGGACCTCACTGCAACGCACCCTCGTGGCGACAATGAGACGATGGTTGCATTTCTGCCACCTTCACAATCAGCGACGTCGAAATTTCGCAAAGACGCGCTTGCGGCGCAGACGGCCGCGTCACTGCACGAACGCCGCGTCGCTGCGGTGCTCAACTCCCAAAAGGAGATGCGCGAGTTTACAGCGATTATGCGGCGCATGGAGGCGAAGGGCGGCACCAACGCGTCCCGTCAGCGGCAGAAGCGACAGATTGGAAGTGCCGCTGCTGCAGCTAACGGTGCCGTGGCGGCTGGAAGAGTGGGCAGCAGAGCAAACAATAACAGACGGCGGCAGCTACATCCTCCCAGTCGCCACAGAACTGGCGGTAGTGTCAAGTGCGATGCTTTATCACACGAGGGCGCGTCCCATCGGAGTAATTCACCCTATGGAAACAGCAGCACGACCAGCCGTCCATCAGGGCAGCTACCACTGCCTGGCAGGGCTGAGGTTGGCGACTGCGGCCGCTCCAGCATGGACAGCGCGGAGTTAGATACGGCAGAGGTAAACTTCTCCAGCATCTTTTCCGAGATGACTGAGCTCGACGGCGACGAGAGTCCTGATGCCACTGCCAGCTCCCAACTTCACCGCAATGGTGGTCCAATGCCTGTGCAGTCTAAGCAGCTTTGCGGTCATCTCCACGGAGCAGGCGGCGCCACTGCGGTCGCACAGCCAAAAGCGTCAGCGGCGGCCGACAACATGTCCCGCATGGCGCTTCACAAGCTGCGCGACCGGACAGCGCGTGGGTTGATTACGCTGCAGCATCAGCGCGTGGCACACATGCGCGCTGGGACGCCGGTGCTCGAGCGCCAGATGCAAGCGAGTCGGCAACGCCTGCTGCACGCCTACAGGGCTGGCGCAGTCAAAGGCAAGGGTGGCGGTGCGCAGACGCGTGCTGCGCTCCATGAGGCAATTGGGGCTGCCGCAGCCCCGGAGGACAGGCTGGAGGACATGACTGCACTGTCCAATGAAGCACCGGTGCACTTGCAGATCCCGATGCCTGATGATCTGGCGGAGCTGAAGGTCTCGTGGCGCGGCATCCCCGACGCTGTGGGTAGCGGCGACGACAGCGATAATGGCGACTCGTTGAGCGCAAGGCAGTTGTCGTTGAATATGAAGTGTGCGACGCAGCTGCCAAAGGTGGACGGCGAGGCAGGCAGGAGGAGGAGGGACAGCATCGGCTGCCCTCGTATCGGCATCCAGACCGGTGGCAGTAGTGGTGGCGGCGGTCGCCAAGGCACTGACTCGCGTTGTGTCGGCGCTGATACCCCCGTTGTGCCGATCGCGGCACCGGATCAACGCGCCAAGTCCCTGACTTCCACCTCTTCTTCGCTCAGCAACGACACCTTGCGCCCTGCCAATGCTGACACGTCGGTGTCCACTTTGTATCTTGGAGGCAACGAGTTGAGTCTTCCGCCGGTGGCTGACAGCGCCACATGCTTTACGGCGGAGGCGTTCGTGGCTGCTGCCGTACTGGAGGCTGCGGCGGAGGCCAAAGACGAGCAGCGCCTGCGCAACGAGCTGCAACGACGCCTGGTGCAGGCAAACGAGTGCATAATTTACGGTCTGGACAGTGCACTGCGTGGCACGCGAGACGGCCTCCCATTCAAGACTGCGAGAGGAGCGGCAGCAGCTGCTACGATACACTCCGGCGTCGCCGGTGGAGGTGCTGACGCAGCCCCGCACAGCGCACGGAAGGTAAAGCTGAATCGGCATCGCCTGGGAGAGAGTGCTGCTCCCCCGAATCTGCAACCGCCGGCGCGGCTAGCTGCAGGGCAGAGCATGCCCGGGCAAGTCCCGCTCGTCCGAGAGACATGCAACGTCGTTGTCAGTGTTCCTGCGTCCGTGGCAGTTGCCGGCGTGCAGGAGCGGCGCACCGATCCACCCTTCGTTCTCCCTGACCCCGGAGGTCACCCGCAGCAGCTGAAGCGCCAAGGCGGTATCCAGCTCGAGGGTGTCCCGGCAACCTTGCTGAGTACGCAGAACGGCATCGTTGCTGCGTCACTCTCCACGCCCCTTCCACCTCTCGGAGGCAGCACAACGCCGGCTACGCAATCGCGCGCTGTGGTGGCACAGTCCACCTCTCCTGTAGCATCTGCACTCGGCGCGCAGGCATCTGCAGGTGACCTTGCCGTTGTCGCCGCACTGGTGCCGCAGCCCCGTCGCCCCCGTCGCAACAGCAGCTTTCTGAAGCGGAAGAAGCGGCATCGGCGCAAGCCGCTGACAGCTGCCATCGGAGTCGGCGAGCATGCATCGGCGCTACTCCAGCAGGAGTTGCTAGTTACGAGGTGGTGGGAGCTGGCGGCGGACCAGGTGCCCAGTCACGACATCGAGTGTACCTGTGCCACGCTGGAGCGACTGCGCCCGCTGCGGGACCAGCTCATGGAGCGCGACATGTGCGCGGGTACGAGGTCCCCACGCGCGGCGAAGCGTGGCGCTGAAGGACCAGAGCATCCTTTACTGCTGATGCGCGATCCTGTGCTGGGATCGCAGCCGGCGACGCCCCCAGACACGGCACTCGCGACGTCCATGCCGTTGCCGAACGTGCCCTTGAGTGCATCAGTCAGTAGCACCGCTGTGACTGGCACAATGACAGCGCCATCGCCACCGCCACGGCGCACCGAGGTGGACGCTGCCGTTGTGCGTTCGCACCTGGCAAAGTCATTGTTGCGCCGACAACGCCAACTGATCTACGACGAAGCGGTGCGACTGGACACGACGAACCGGCTGGAGGCCCACGCCGCTTATCTTGAGGCCCTTACTCAACTAGCTCACAAGCACGTGTCCTCTGTGTCGTGGCCTGCGGTGTCGGCCCTAATGGACGACTTACGGAAGCGACTAGAGCGCGAGGCGCAGCTGACGACTGGCGCCTCGGCTGCCACAGGGAATGGCGCAGCGAGCGAACTGGCGACGCAGGCAGCCGTGGCGCCGCCCAGCAGCGCATTCTCCACGGCGTCCTCACTGTCAATGACTTCTGTGGTACTCCAAGCGACCACGCCAGCGCTGCCGCCGTCCACGCAACCGTATGGCGGCCTTCAGCAGCTCATCGCCACCCACTTCGGTGTACTTGAGCTGACGCAGTGGGCAGTGCAGGAGTTGTTGCAGCACCTTGCCATGCTGTATCGCATTCCATTGTCTCTCTTGCACGAGTGGATTGCGGAGCAGCAGCGGTGCTACTCACGATCCTACAACTACGAAGAGCGCTTTCTCGCTGTCGATCGCACCATTGTTGGGCGCGCGGTAACAGGCGACACGGTGCTGCGGCTCACGCTGCACCGCTGCCGGCGACCACCACTGGCACTGCTTCAGGGCCCGTCCAGAGCTGCAGGTAGCGAAGCCATGGTCTACGTCAGCGATTACCAGCAGGGGCAGCAGCCTGTTGGGAAGGGAGAGGACCTCTACTACATTCGAGTAAGGTCAGCAGTACAGTCAGTGGCGTCCACAGCGGTCCCGCTAAGTTCGACGGCAGCGACATCAATCTCGGGGACGGCTACGTCTATGCGGGACTTTCCGGCGTCACTCAGCGAAGGCGCTCACACGTTAGCGATGGGCTCGCTCTCCGCGATAGCCTCCGAGGCTACCGTGCTGCAGTCCCCATCGTCCGCAAAAGTTCTCAATTTCTTCGGTCAGACCTTGGTTGTGCACCTGATCCCCACAGGCGTTACCGCCTCCGGCCGCTCAAAGGGTCCTGAGTGCCGCACCGCGACTAAAGGAGCGCCCGGATACCACAGCGATGGGAGCGGCGTCAGGGACACTAACGCCGTGGTGGACGACTCTGTATTGGCAGTAGAGCTAATGCAGGCAGGGGCCACATCCCCTCTGGCGTGCGGCCAGCTTGACTTGTACAGGCACGGTTTCAACGCGGGCAGCACCAACCATGGCGGCGGTCGTGTGTGTTGGCAAAACATACGGATCGCACTGAGACGCAAAGGCTACCGAAGTGCGGAGCTGAAGGTGACGCTGGAGGTGCTATGAACTGGCCGTACTGGCGCGCGTTGGCTCTCTGCGCATGCACGGATCTCCTCGGTGCTGCTGCCACACGCCTCATCTCTTCCCTTTTTCATCTTCCGTCACTCTCTGTGCGTGTGCCTCTGCTTGTGGGTATGAGTGCGCTCTCGATGTAGAGGGTGGGGGGGGGTGGACCAACTTACACCCACGCACGCACACGCAGCGACTTCCCCTTCTTACCCTTTCCTCTCTCCCCCTACATGGGACTTAAACACCGTCTGTGCTCCCTCCTCTCCCTCTCTCTTTACTGTTCCCCTCCAAGGTGGGGTTGGTGTCCGACAGATGCGAAGGGTTGGGGGAGGGGGCAGGCAGTTGCGATTAGCGAAGGTCATTGGTGGGAGAGAGGAGGGGGGAGGCAGCCAGGCGGATGTCGCCTCTCCCCTTCTCTCTCCCACCAATGACCCTTTGCACGGCAGACACGTACGCAGGCAGCGGCACACAAGATGCGTGTCGCCCCCCCTCCCCCCGTGCTTTGCCCGACGTTGATGTAGATATTTCTCTTCAGTTGACTCTCTCGTTTACTTATTTACCCCCCCCCCCCCTCCTGCCCGCCTCCACGCCGGTGTGCACTTCGCCTTCTGCCCCCCCCTCCCTCTCTCTCGTTCATTCAATGGCCACTGCTGCGTTGGGTAGTGGAGGGTGCGTCGGCCTTTGCATTTTTGGCGAGTGCTCGAGGATCTCACAATGTATAGGCCTGATGTGCCAGGCCGTCTCTTCCTCTCCTTTCCCCCCTCCTCGTTTTTCCCGCCTTCTCCCAATTCACTGGAGCGTTCGTGTGTGTGTGTGCGCGTGCGCATCAATCAAACTGAAAGGGCGGGACCGGCAACAACATTTCAGACGAGACCACGCGAGAGAAGGAGAGCGAGAGAGAAGGGGGGATGCGTACGGGCGGCGGCGGCGAGGGGTGTTGAGATTCTCCCATGTGTGTGTGTGTGTGTGTGTACGCAACCCCGCCGCCGTGGTGCGCCCTCGCCCCTGCTGCCTTTTCACTCCTCCCGCCCTCCCTCCCTCACAGTTGTTCCTCACCTTCGCTGCCTCTACTCACCCCTCTTGCCTCCCTTCTCTCCTCTCGTGACACACCCGCCCCTTCCTCTCTACACACTCATCACGCGTGCCGCCCTCCACCACCATCACCTCCTCCTCACCATCAACGCCCATCGCGGCGATGCAAAGCAACAGTGAGAAGCATTCCCCACCCCACCCCCACTTACTAACAGCGCCACCACCGACACGATCGTCTGTGCGTAGTTTCTTTTCTCCTTGTGTGCCGCTCGTTGACGCGCTCGGCTGGCCGCCTCCTCCTCTTCTTCCCAATGCACTGCGAAGGCGTACGGCTGACGTAGCGCCAAGAAACGAGCGTGTAGGTGCCGCATAAAGAAGAGGCGGAGAGGAGGTGCACATCCATGCGCATGGCTGACGAGCACAGCAACACAGGTGTACATACAACCCATCATCTTGTCAGTCCTGTCGCGCGGGGTTGGGGAGGAGCGGCACGAGCGGGTGGCGGCTTACCGTGACGGAGGTGCTTGGCGCTGTCGTTGGGTAGGCTCTCCTCGCGCCTCGGTGTCTTTTCCTTTTTCCCGTTGTTACCCCCCCCCCCCCCCCCCCCCACTCGCGTGCACGCAGCGTGTTGGGCTGTGTGTGAGCGCGTGAGTGACTCGTTGGCGCGACACTCTTTACCCACCACCTCACCCTACTCCCTCCCTTCTCACTTCGCTTTCGTTTTTGCCTTCTCTCTGCCCAACCCCCTGTGCGCTTTGGAGCGCCTTCTGAGTAGCGGACTCGCGGCACCGGGCAGTCGGGGAGGGGCGTAAAGGGGGGTCAAAGAGGGAGAGGACGAGGGTAGCGCAATGCAGCGTCGTGCTTCGCGCCGTAGCCGCGGCGAGCCGGGGTTGTCGCCAGTGTCTTGGCTGTCTAGGACACGTGGCACTTTTCCCTACGCGTCATCTTTGGTGGCGCAGGACGTGCTGATCTGTTGCACTGCTGCCGCTTTGCCAGCGAAGACGTCGCAACGGGCAGACGCAGCAGCGCAGGCGAGATGTTGTGCCCTTAGCCGAGGCCGAAGCGTTACCACAGTGCCACCGCAATCGAGCTTTCAACTTTCCAATCGGTGGCGGCAGCCCTTCCGGCTCGTCGGTGCCTTGTACCTCGTCACCCAGCAGAGCACACTGCACACTGCGTCGTCGTCGCCGCCGGCGCTGGCTGAGCCCACACCACCGGGCTGCAACGGCAGTGACAGCCATTTTTCTGCGCCGATCACACCAGCAGCAGCGGCGGAAACGGGGTCGACGCCGAGGGGAGTGGGTCACCGCAAGCGACAGGCAAAGCGAGCGGTAGCAAGCAGTGCGGCTGTCGAAACCAGCGCTGAGCAGCGCGAGGAGAAGGGCAATTCACAGGGTCGTCAGCTGAGTGGCGCCAGTGGCGAACACCGCCGGCCCACAGACCAGTCCCTGTCCGCTGCTGCACCCTTACAGCGGGTGTCCCAGTCAGCGCGGAAACACGACTCTACCTCGGACTGCAAGTTTAACATTCTTGAAGCCCTCCGCCTTCCCGCCCCACCGACGCGAGACACCGCCACACCGGAGTCCATTTGCAGTTACCTCCTTACTCTTCGCCGCGTAGTTAGTGTGAACCGCACCGGAACGCATCTCGTGAGTATAACGGGTCGAGCTGCTCTGGTGTTTATGCGCCAAATCCTGCCGTCGCTAATGACCATGCCGCCGGTGCCGGAGGCGGATCTGCTGACGGGGGCCATGGCGGCAACAGCAGCCCCTGCTGGGGTGACATCGACAACAGTATCAGGGAGCGACGCCACAGTCAAGCGAAATGACCCGGAATCGGGGGCGGATAATCAAAGTGCCGACACTGCGCACGGAATCTGCCACGCGGCGACGTTCGCCCACCCTTCTTTTCCTCCTCAATCTCTGCCGCGTGCGTCTCGTCAAAGCACGCGCGAGGCGTCTCCGGTCAGTGCCGATGTGCCCAAGTGGTACAGGGTGTGCGGCACGGGGACCGTGCCGTGGACGGAGCCGCTTGCAGAGGCAGTGCTACTGATGTGCAACAGGCTTAATGTCGAGGTGCGTCACCTGTGGATTGCGCGAGCTGCGCTGCTCTACCTTGCGTCCGTAGAAGGGAAGGACTGCGCCGATGCCCGGCAACCGCTGCCCACGACGTTGGGCGCCACCCCGAGCAGCCTCACGCGTACGCTAGCGAGTGCCCTTAAGGACAAGGCACAGCTAGCGCTCGCGCTGATGAGGACGCTGGACCGGAATCGTCGGCAGAGTCGTCTGACACGCGAGGTGCTGCGGCCGGTGGCAATGCGGTCCGCCCTGCGCTTACGCGCGAAGCAAAATGGCGCGGCATCTGCTGGTGGACTCGGTGTCTGTGATGGTAGTGGTGCTGCTGCTGCCGCTGTGGCAGCGAACGTGGGGCCAAAGCGCGGTGATGCCCGTGTTTCTGGCATGGATGGCGACGGCAAAGTGACCACACCCGCATCATTGGCACCGCACGGAGCTGCCACGCTCATGCCCCAGCATGCAAGCTCCTTTGTGAATCTTGAGCGCTACCTTGCCGATAAGTTATTGCCGCTACTCTACGGCGAGTTTGTTCACTACTGCCGCGCCGTTGAGCAGTGGCGCGACAACAACCTCCGTGCGGCGACTCAGAGCACTGTGGCGGCGGCAACGGTGGCCGCTGGCGCAGCCGCAGCAGCACCGGCTGCTTCACAACTATATCAGCACGCTCCCAGCCCGGGCGCACTGGATGATCGCGCGTTCTTGCCTAACATTCCACGCTCGGATCTCGAATTGTTTTCGCTGCTCTCGGCGGTACTACACCGGGCGATCGGCCTGCACGGCGTCGTGCGCTGCGGCGACGAGGTTCACTTCGACTTGAACGAGCACAGCCCTGATGCGTATACCCCTGTGGGGCCGAGGTCTCTCGGGATCGTCAGCGGCCTGAGCGGTGATGTGGGGCCATCTGCTGACCATCCCCCATGCGGGCGAGAGCGGTCGCGCGGGTTACTGCCTACTGCGGGATCTGTTGGCGCACCGCCACCACCGAGGAGTCCGCAGTGCCAACCGGCGGTTCCGCTGCGTTCATTCCGCATCACGATTGAGGCTGTCGCCGCACGACTGGATGCGACTGGCGGGCCCCACACCGGTGCGCTGGAGTCGATCGCATCTGGAGGTATGCGGCCGTATGCGATGGACGGTTACGCGATACAGGTTGATTCCCCACCACCGTTTGTGCCACCGCACTCCGCGACAGGCGCGGGGGTTTCCCGGTCACCCAGTGACGGCAGCAGTGGTCGATTCCTGTCGTCGTCGTCATCGTCCACATTGAGGTTTGGCAGGCCTGCAGCGCCCTCTCCTGCGCGATCACCGCGCGCGTTCTCGGCTACGGCGCCGTCGCCGGCGGCTGGACACAAGGAGCACAGCGATGGTAGCAAGGGCCAAGACAGTACGACGAGAAGCGGCGGAGCACCGCACTCGACTACGACGGCGCCACTGTCGTTCAAAGCCTTCGGGAACTTCAACGTCGATAGTTTTTTGCCAATTCTCAGCTTATGCCTCCACGATTGCTCTTTCCATCTTTTCCTGATAGCCGCAGCAGACGACACCGGCGCCCGTGGTGTGGCGAGGTCCGCAACCGGCAACACCAGTTCTGTAAGTCCAGCGACAGCGGCGGAGGCCAGCGCATTGGTCGAGGAAGACGTGTCGGCGCTCGCTGCCGCCGTCTCCAAGCTCCTCCTCCTCGGTGTGTACTGGGCACCACTCTGCCGGACGTACCAACTGCCCGCAGTGTTGGCACTTTTCGCTCGCGCGACGGCAGCGGAGCCGATCCACACCAATCCAGAAGAAAGCGCGTCAGCAGCAGCAGCAACAACAATGGCTCGTTCGCACACTTCTTTGTGTCCGCCCACTGCCGCCTCACTGAGTACTGGGACGACACCGGTGCCACTGGACACGATGGTTCTTCGGCGAGTCCGATGTACACTTCTGCCTCCAAGTGACAGTCTTGCGACGCCGTCGTCGCCGTTTGTTCAGCAGCTGTGCCGCCTGGCATACTCGAGCGGCTGCTACATGGAGAGGGTAAACTTTGACACATTTGCGCGCGTCACCAGCATTCTCGATCGAGTGTTATCCCAGTGGCCGATGCAGCAGGTCGACGTGACAGCTGCAGTCTCGACGTGCTCCCTCAGCGATACCACTCATGTAGGCTTTGGTGGCGCAAGCGGCGACGGCGTGAGCGGCAACGGTGGTGTCGCTGCTGCAACGGCCGCCACAGCGTCCAGCGGTGGGGAGTTGTTGTTATCTGCCGCGGCAGCCTCGGGTCAGAGTCGTGACACAGTTGCCCGAGCAGCTGGCACAGCGTCAGTGAGTGGTACTGTCGGTACTGCGGTATCACATGCAAAGGGGTCGTGTGCCGTCTTCCGTGCACCACTGGCAGCTGGGATGGCCGTGTTGCACTTTTTCACCCCGATCGCGGAGAGTTTCTGGTCTCGAGAGCGCGGGCGGGCGATGTGGCAATCGATCCCCAGGCGAACAAGGCAGCACCTGCCCGCTACGTCCAGCGTCCCTTTCGGGCGCGCGCGTGAGAGGGGATTTTTAGGGTTTAACACCTACACCTACCCATACACGCAACTGCGGGTGTCCGTGCCGCATGTCGTCGGTGACGCTACGGCGGCCCCGGATGGGGTTCGCGACGTACTGCCGATGCCCCTCTACGTACTGCGGCAAATGGGAATGCATGTTGGGGGTGCCGAGCGCACGAGCACGCCGGATGAGCTGCTAAGGGTGTACCAGACGAGCGAGCGCGTGGAGTCGTACACGGCGGTGCTGAACGGTGTCGGCTGCGCTACGGCGGCGCGCCCGTTCATTTGTGAGTATTTGAGAAGTGACTTTATGTGGCGCGCAATCCCGAATGACGCTTTCGCGCCGCTGGTGGCGGCTGTGATGGAGCTGGAGTTGACCAGCATGACGGCACCGGAGCTTTTATCGCTGAGCGGCAGTCTGGAGGAGAGCGCTGGGCCAAAGCATAACCAGACCGCCAGCTCGAGCCTGCAGGGCCGCCTTAGTGGATGCTTGTCGCCGCAAACAATGATGAGCTTGAATGCGCGCGTCGAACCCCACGAGCTGCGACTCCTGACGGCAGACAATGAGGATACTCGTACCCTGTACAAGGAAGCCGATGCTCGTAAGCTGCTAGAAGCGGTTGTCACGGACTCTAGTCACGGCGGTGGCAAGCTACCACTTCTCCGCTTCACGCTGCGCCGGATCAGTAGGAGCGGTTGTGTGCTGGAATCGCCGCCGTCGTCGACGACAAGCGCAGCGGGTCCGCACACTGATGGCCCGGGCGGTTCCGCGTCATTGTTTACCCTCCAACCCGCTCCCCATCAAGACGCTCAGGGGGCTGGAAAACTGAAACGCTTTCTCGGCACACCGACATGCCACAGCTTTGAATGGATGGCAGACTTGCTGTGGGAGCCTGCCTACTCAAGGTCATGCGATGAGAGCGCGCGACTGCCACTGACAGCCCTTCCGCCGATACTTCGAGCTATGACGCTGCTGGCGGAAGCGGAGCGCCGTGTTGATGGCGCCTCACCTGACAGTAGGGCGTGTTACTCAGGGCCAGAGTCCCTGAGCGTCCACAATGTAGAGCTCATCTTACGGATGGCTTACCGATTACTGTTCGACACCGTCGCTGAGGCTTCAGCTGGTGCTGAGCCACCTACAACAGTGTCACTGGAGGCCCTCGTGACGCTGTACCTGAGCCTTACTAGCGTCGCGCGTCAATGGGGGGCTGCTTCGTCACCCGCGCGAGCGCTCGGCTCGCATGTCGCGACGCACAAACCGGCGGCGAAGTCTCCCGTCGCGGGTGAGCGAGTGCGCGAGGATGGAGGTGGGACTCGGTCATCGGGCCTGGTGTTCATGTCGCTCGCAGTGGACTGCTGTTTGGTGCACTGCGAAGTTGCGCTGCGACCGCGGCTGATGGCGATCGCACATGATGCGCCCGTTAGCGGCATGGATGCCGCCGCGCCCATGAAGCGTGAAAGCGTAGCAACTGACTTGCGGGTATTGCTGCAGCTGGCGGTGTTGGCGGAAGGGCTCCTGCCGTGCCTGGCCAATATGGCCGTGTCGGTGACAGCGGCAGCGGGTGCATCGGTCAATGAGCTTATCCATCGGCAGCTGTTTCGTGAGTTGGGAGCGAGTTTGCGCGAGGCGTCGCTGCAGAGAATTGCCGGAGAAGTATCGAGGATGCTGTGGTGGGTCACACGGCGCGCGCACGCGGAGGTGAAAGTAGAAGGCGCGCTGCCACTGCCACCCCTGACCTCGTGGGTTGAGACACTTCTGCTGCAGGAGATCAGCGCAAAGCGACTGCCGATGGCTGACCGCGCCATGACCGCTGCTGATGCTACCGCCGTGCCATCGGCGGCGTCGTGGTGCTCAGGCATGGGCCGCCAGAGTTTCGACCTCTTTGAGTGGGCGCTACTGCCATTTTACGCGAAGCTGGAAGCACGTCAGAACGTCTCTAACTCCGCCGCGTCCATCATGACAGTCGACAGGACTTCGGCTGCGCCGCCGCGGCCACCTCCGACGCCAGCGCCCGTGTTGGACGACTTCCTGTCTCTGGAAGATGCTTACAGCGAGCCTGCTGCTGAGCTTGCTGCACATGTGTGGCCGCCGCAGTCGTCTTCGCATGGACTTGCCACCGGCTTCTCCTCGGGAGCCACCACGGGTGGCGCTAAGGTCAACCGCGACGGAAGCACGACAGCACTCTATCCCAGTGGCCCATCCGCAGCGCCGCACACGGCGACGCTCGAAGCTGCTCTCCACGCCCTGCCATTTCAGTGCGACTCATTTCACGTCCTCCTGCACATTGTCCGGCAGCTGTTCCTGTCGCACCCGGTCCTGCTGTCTACTGCACCCGAGGCCGTACTCTATTATGAGCTGCGCACTGCCCGTACTGCGGCCAACGATGAGAAGCCCATCACGCCTACCGATGTAGGTGCTTCAGCACCGGAACACATCTATGCGGCGACGGTAGGACGGAGGGCGTGGGCAACTTTGCCGGTACAACGAGCAGAGTTACCACACAGCCTGCGGCAACGCTACGTCGACACCCTCTTCCGTTTCTTCAAGCGACTTGTGCACCACCACAGCTGCACCGCAGAAGAGCTGGTGGAGCTGCTCCACCTACTGTGGCTGGCTGACCCACATGCTTCCCACGTCACTTCCTCGGGTCTGTCGTCGTCATCGACGACGGTATCGATGTCCCAGTGGCCGAGCCTCTTCGCGCACTGCAGCAGCTTTGTGAAGGCGTCGCTGGCTGAGTTGGATGCTGCTGCTGCAATGCGCGACACTGGTGACAGCTTTAAGGGTGACAACGACCCGGGGCATCATCTTCGCTGCTCCGGAGCGTGCCGGAGGTGCTTCAAACCGTGTACCGTACAGCTCACTATGGCCTCGCCAAGAGCATCACGGTCAAGTCGCGAGAGATGCACTGGATCTCAGTCAACGCCGTGGTTCTTCACCCACGATCGGTGGTGTTCTTTCTGCAGTGCCTTAACACCGTTGCCAGAGGCCTGGGAGAGCATCGTCAGCAGCGCGTCTCCGCGCCGCAGTCGCTGTCGATGCCGCGGTTGCAGCACCACGAGCAGCAGGAGCGAACACATCATTCGTTAAGCTGCTCGCACAGGAGCGCGCTTGAGTTGTTTCAGCCCTTCATTATTTGCGCCTCCATCACCGGAGAGTCGATGACTGGAGTGGCAAAGCTGTGCTATGTGCCGTTGATGCTGGAGGCTTTGAGCCAGATGGACCCGAAGCTGTTGCTCGTCGTTATTCAGACCGTGTTCACCGGAGCAGCGTGGTCCGGTGAGGGTGGAAGAGATCAGCATGACGACGGCGGCGGCGGCGGTGGTGGTGGTGGTAGCGGCGCTGTCAACAGCCGGCGTGAAGTAGCAAGTGCAGGGAGTGGGCACTTCTATCGTAAGGCGCTCGTTGGCTCACAGACGGGGATCGGCAGCACGCGGCTGCGAGAAAAGGGCCACATCCCGTCCACTCGCCCGTCCGTTGCGGGCGGTCTGCAGACTTCACAACGACTTTCAGAGAGCATTGCGGCAACGATGGCAGCACTGCTGATGGTGGCCAGCTATGCGCAGGCCTCGTCAAGGGTGTGGGCCCCGAGCGGAGGAGCAGGAGGTGACGAGGATGCTGATTCCACCGTGGTCACTACACCCGCCACACCGCAACGTACACCGTTGGCGCGCATCGGCAGAGCACATCGTTGCGCACTCATCTTCCTTCGCAGTTCACTTTTCGAGCTCCTCTCTCTGGCCCGCTCGCGCCACCCGCTGCGGTGCGTGTCTGCATTCACGGTTGTTCAGGTAATGCAGCTGACGGTGGTGCAGGAGAGTCCGCGACTGGCGAGGTTGCTGGAGTGGATACTCTTGTCTCAACTATTGCCACCCGTGCTGAGGGTGGAGAGGGACGTCTTCTCTGCTGCCACAGATGGCCGCCTCGCTGCGGGAGTGCGATTGTCGCAACGCCTTTGGCGAACCTCCCCAAGTTCACCACCCCCACTTCTACTGCCGCTACGCTTGTTCGCCACGACAGCCTGAAAAAGTACGGCGTCACCATCACCGAGGACACCATCGGGAGGATGCGCTTCCCAGCCACGCACCAATCCGTGCTGCTGCTTCGCCTGTTGCCGGTTCAGTGTTGGCGGTCCCTGCTTCATCGCAATGTCTGTTGGCCTAGGTACCGCGGATACTCACTTCAGGTGTCCAGCAGACGTTTGCGGTCGCCGGTGGTGGCGAGAGGTGAGACCCACACGGCGGACACAGTGCGAGATCGCTCGATTGCGAAGTGGAATGAAGTTCGCAGCTCGTTGGCGTCTCTCCTGCTTTCACTGGATGCGGAGTCGATTGAGTGTCTCGTGGCGGAGGCGATGGGGCCGATGGTGCTGTTGGTGGTGACGACGGAGCTACTACGCGTGGTGGCGCGGCAGCGCACCTGCTCGGGCGATAACCTCACCACCTTACGCAATGATGCGGAGGGCGCGACACTGCGAACTACGCCGCACACCGATGATTCCCAGCTCTCTAAAGCGAACAAAGGGCTAGCGAGCATCACTGAGCCAAGTGGCGCAGCCAAAGACACCCCCTCACCCGCAGCGTTGACGTCGTATGAGGTGTTGCACTGTTATGCTTCTCCCGGATCTGTGCTGACCGACGAGGCAGTGCAACCGTGGCTTAAGGCAGCTTGCAATGTGATCGATCAACTGGCGAGTACGCGGCACACAGACTTCGTGGCGGTACTTGAGCGAGAGGCGGCGTGGCAGCGGCGCGTGACGGAGGCCTCGACGTATCAAGGCAGGGCAACGGAAGATACTCCCCTTGGCGTTTACACTCAGACGGCTGTTGAGGCTATGAAGGCAACAAGAGCAGTGGTAGGGGCTACCAGAGGTGGCGCTCCTGAAGACGCAGCGCCGGTACTTGACATTGGAGAGGATGGCTTGGCTGAGGTGAGCGACATCGGCGATAGTGGTGAGGGGCACGAGAGTGCCTCGCTTGGAGCTAGCACAGGTGCAGCGGTGACAAGGGACGACCTGAGTGCCCTTGGGGGCAGCGGTGGAGGCGGTGCGACGACGATGGGTTTCGTCGCTACGAAGACCACTGTGCAGGACAGCGGCGTGAACAGTTGGCCTGGCGACTCAGACAAGGTGGCAGAACGGCCGCTCGTGCTTGACTGGAGGCCGATTGCCGAGTTTATGTGCGTAGTGCGTCAGGTGGATCCGGGCATCTCGCAACGGCAGGTGCGACTGGAGTGGTGGATGCGCCAGTCCGCGCTGGCGACGGGTGCACTAGTAGAGACGCCGGTCGCTCAGCCAGCATCACTCGCAGAGGCAGCCTTGGTGAGTCGTGTGGATGATGCACATGATGTGCTTCACAACGCTATTAGCGCCACCCTGCAACACACACGCCAGCACTGGCAGGCAGCGGGCAGGGCGGATGGTGTACAGCCGTTGTTGGTGATGAACTTACGCGACGCACTGAACATTTACCCTTCGAATGAGCAAAGCGTCTGCAGTGAAGGCAATAGCGCCAGCGGCGGGAAGCTGGCGATCCCGATATGTGAGGACGGCGCAGCTGAAGCAGCGAGCCGTTTGGGCGCCTCCGAAGCCCAGGGCATCATCCGTGACTCCGTCGAGGTTGTAGAGCAAGCTCGCTGGTTGGAGTATGGTGCTGACAGTAGCGTCTTCGTTGATGGCAGCAGCGATCCCGCTACATCCTTGAGTGGCTTCGCCACGACGGTGGTGCTGGGGCTGGCCCGCCCCTGCTCTGCCCTCTCGGTATCCTCCATTCATTCGGCCAACACAAGGAGTAGTGCAGCGACGGTTGACGAGCGGAAGCGTCGCCGGCTCGTCCTGCTGCGACGCGCCGGTGTGTTAGCTTCGGTGCAAGAGGTGGAGCAGCGTTACCGCGCGCACAGGCTGAGCGGCGCGATGTGGCGCGACAGCACAGTGGCGTCGGAAGTCGCCTGTGCGGACCATTTTTGGCGCCGGAAGTCGCAGCAGCTGCAGCGAGAGATGCTCAGGTGTGTCTTCGGTGGCGACGATTGCACGGCTGACGCACTCCAGCACTCGCATGCGTCCGACAGTAGCGTTGCTTCGAAGGACTCTGCAGGGACGGCCGGGGAAGAAGTAGCATCCGCAGCAGCGCAATCTAGGATGAATAGATGCATGTCTGATCTGGAGCGCAGTGCTCGTCACCGACTCCAACTTCTCCGCTGCAATGACCTCGCACAGCTGCTGCTGCTGCTGACATCGGCGACATCGGCGCCACAGCGTGCACAGGATGGAGTCAAGGCGGGCGCGGATGTGTCGCTTTCACTTTGTGACTTACAAATACGAGTTGTAATGGACACGATGGCGGAGTTACTGCCGAGCGCCTCCACAGGCGAGCTGATGCAGGTGGCGCTCGCGCTTCTCAAGCTCTCTATCTCAGCAACAACGTTGACGGGCACCGCCAGCACCGAAGTGACTACGCCACAGCTGCTCCACGAGGTGCATCTCGAGGCGCGGCGCCTGCTGGCAAACGTGGCAGTGCTTGTCGCGAATGATGTAGAGCGCTTCACTCTTCACGAGCTTCTCTGGCTCATCACGCGGCTGCACACTCCGTGCATTCGGGCGGCGCCAGCGGTGGCGGTACCGCCTCATGCCCAGTCGACTCAGCAGGCTGATAACGAAGCGGCGGGGTGGAGAAAAGCGCACCAGAGGCCTACACACGGCAGGCTGCTGGGAGATGAACTTCTTGATGTGTCGATGTCGTACGTGTCAGTGGCTGTCGCGCGCGCCATCCGTGTTGGCATCGAGGGCTCCAGCGCCCCTACAGGCGGTGAGCGAGGCGACAACGCTGACGCTGACAATGAGGATGACGATGGAACTGGTGGATTTTGTGACGAGGCAGCTGCTCTTGACGGCGACGTGACCGTCCATGCGCAGTCGGTGGCACCCGTGACAGTTGCTCAGTGGGTCAACGCCGTCGCCGCCGCAGAGCGGTCGCAAGGAAGGTCGCATGTATGCCTCGTGTTGCGGCTGGTGGAGCGCTCGGCGGTGTGAGTGTGTGTGCGCTGCGCCTTTTCACCGAGAGGACTGTGTGCGTCTCGCCTTGTGACTTCCTCGCGTGACTTTCACAGATTTGGTGACTGGAGCCGGAAAAGCAACGAAGAGCGACTGGTGGCACAACATCGCTGACATCTTGTCGCCGCAGCGCAACAGAGAGGGAGTGGTAGAGCGGCAGGAGAGGCGGTGCGAAAAGGGCGGTGGAGGAATACGGTGCAGTGTTGACGCGTCCCCCAGCAGCCGAGTAGGCAAGCGTGCAAATACCTCCGGAGAGGTCCTGCTGCTGCTTCTAAGGATGGTGGTCATGGCGGCCGATGTCGGCGAATTTCATCAGGACGCACCCCAACTGTGAGGGTTGGGGTTCAGGTCATGTGTAGGCGCGGCTGCATCCTCCCCCCTGTGCATCTGGCCTCACGAAAACAATAGCAACACTCCGCGTTGCTCTCGGCACTCCTCTGAGCTGTCTGCACCCCTTATCACTCCCCATGCTTCCCGTCTCTCCTCCCCCTGTACTCGTTCTCTTGCGCTGTCCGCCCCCCTCCCTCCCTCGCTTCACGCCCATCGGCCAATTTTCTCTCCATGCGTGCGCCTATTCCTCCAGCCTTTTGCATTTCCGCCTTGCGTAGGGTCGTGCTGCGCGATGAAGCGCGCCATCCGAACACTCGAACAGATTCAACTACGCTTGGCGAGTGACACGGCGACCGCCTCCAGCGGTGGCGGCGGCCACCGCACCGGAGTCACCGCTGAGCAGCGCCGCGCTGCCGAGGCAGCCAAGCAGCAGCAACTGGCAAAGCTGACGCCGTACAAGCAGGCCGAGTACTGCTGCCTTGAATGCGTTGCCGAATTGCGAGAAGCCCTGCGCGATGTCGAGGAGCTGGAGGACGCGTTGGGACGTGGAATCAGTGGTAGCGTCACTCGCTCGAGGGAGGAGAAGGAGATTGAAGATGTTGTGGGCGAGGACGATGACGAGCACGCAAAGCTGCTCTGCCGACGTGAAGGGCGCCCAGGGTCATCGCGGTCCACCGATACCGCTCTGCTAGAGCAGGAGCTTGCTCGTAGGAGACAGCAAGCAAGGCGTGCGCATCAGCGCCTTCAGCAGCTTCAGCGTGAAGCTGCACGACTCGCCTCCGCGGCCGCTGCTACTGCACCGGCAGTTACGTCTTCCGCTGCCGTCACACCGACTCCATCTGCCGCGCTGGAGGCACTTGAGTGGCAGCGCGCCCTGCCGCACGTAGAGCGGGCGAAGCGGTGGTATTGTGAAGTGTTTGGCATTCATGTAGTGTCGTCTCTGAATGATCCGGTGCTGCAGCTCAACAGACCCGCACAGCCGCAACAGTCGATGGGCAGCATGGCGTACTTCGGCAGAGGCGCCAATGCCGTCCCGTCATCGGTGACTGCTGCCGCTGTGTTCTCTCCCCCTTCGGCACAAGCGCCGAGCGGCGGGAGCGCTGTCGGGTGGGTGAGCCCACAGGAAGGCAGTGAGGCACGCGCAGACGGCGGTGGTGCCGCTGTGTCGACTGTATCGCCAATGTATGTGCTCCGCAGCGCCCGTGAAGATGCAGAGTTTCGCGAGTTCTTTGCCTCTGTGCAGGCTAACGACGCGCTTATTGACGCGGCTATGGATCGCCTCAGCGACGGCGTTGGCCGACTCCTGGAGAACGCGCTTGGGGTGCGGGACGAGCTGGCGGTGCAGGAGGCGCTGCTGCAGCAGACTGAGGCGTCTGTAGAGGCGAACGAGGCGCAACTCATGCAGATGAACCGCCGCCTCCGCCGCGCCATTCGCGACACGGAGGATTCATCGATCTGTATGTATGTTGTGTGCCTGCTATTGCTTCTACTTGTGCTTGGGTTGCTGTTGCGTGTCGTGAGCTGAGGTGTGCCTCTTTCCCTTGATCCTCCGGGAGCACCTGCACCCGTGACCCAGAAGGCTTTCTCTCCTCATTTCCGCCCCTGTGCGCTTCCGCGTTGCCTCACAGCTCAGCATCGCCTCCGCTCTCTTTTTGTTTGGGAGGGGGGGGCTTTTGTCGTCCATATTGGACGTTTTCGCTGCTCCTCCCCAGCTGCGATTGCGACGTGCGCAGCTGCCCGCCTGCTGTGCCTCCGCCGCGCGTGTGTTTGTGAATCGTTAGCGCCTTCCTTGGCGCTCGCCCTCTCCGTCTCTGCTTGCTCTCTCTCTCTCTCTATCTTCTTCCTCATGCGCGGCCGTGCGTGTGCGTTACGAGCGGTGATTGCCGCTTCCAGTGAGCATCCGAGAAGGCCGGTGGCGAGAGGGGTGCAGGCGAAGGAAAAGGCTAAGCAAACCAGACAGAGGAGAAGAATGCCCTCTGCATTACGCAGTCTAGAGACCGGGGGTATGGCGTAGCAACTGTCGCTCCTCCTCTTCACCCTTCCTCCCTCCCCCCTCTCTCTCTCTGTATGGCACTGTCGCCGTGTCATGTCGGAAGCCTAGAGGAGAGGCGGGCACATGTGTCGGTGGAGGCTGAAGGCGGGGTTAATGGGCCACCGAATTGTCGGCACTTGTGCTTGGGGGCCTAAAAGCGCGCGTATTACTGCGTCTCTCTTCATTCCCCCCCATTCTCTTCTCACGTTGCGTTCCAGCAGCTGTGGCGATGTGTGGAGTCGCTTGGCTCGTTCACAGGAGAGATGACTCGGGTGTCGCGTCAAAACACCCCCAGCTGCCTCCCTCCCTTTCCTTCTCTCTCGCTATTGCCACTCTCCGCACCTTCCGAGGAAGTCCCACCCCCCCCCCTTCCCCCACCCTGTCCGATGCCCCCTTCGTGTCCCCGCCCAGTGCGACCGGACGCTGCGTTGGACGGGTGGCTCAGCACTCTCGTCAGTGCACACACCCATCATACACGCGTGTCTACGCTCTTGTGTAGATGTCGCGCTCTACTCCCTGCGGGGTATGGCCTTGGTGTCACTCTCTCTGCCTTCTTCCACCACCTCTCTCACTCCCACCCTTCCTCCCGCTGGCGGAGTCGCAGTAGCAGTCACATATTGGCCTTCGACTACGACCTCACAAGTGCTCTCCGTGACCACACACCCACACCCACACCCACAGACTGCACACGTGCACGCAGGGCGTACGCGGATTGCGCATCCATCGACCGTTGTACGAGTGGCTGACTTTGCACGCCATCCGGCTGACACTCGTCTTTGTGCCTCTCCGCCCTTTCAGCTGAGTTCATCTGTCTTTCGTTGTTTGCTCGCCTTGGACTCCCCCCCCTTCACCATCGCCCCCTCTCCCCACCCGCAGACGCCCCAAACGGAAGACACGCAGCAGCGCAGGGCCCTGCGGCTGTCGCTGCCTCTCCTTCTTTTTGCCTGTCTCTACTGCGTCTTGCGCCATCACACACGTGTTCGGGGACGCCTCTCCGCGCACGTGTGACTGTGCGTGCCGCTCAAGTGTCCTGCAGTGCGTTGCGCAGCTTTGCTCTTTTAGTCTCGTGTGCTGTTGGCGTGCCTTCTTGCAGGCGCGCGCGCTCTCTCTCTCTCTTGGCGTGCTTGGGTGCCTTCACCACATCCCGAGGGCTCAGGAGTGCTGTGCGACGGTGCTGGCATTGCGAGCTCGGCTTCTCTCTTTTCCTTCTCTTCCACTTTCATCCTTCCCCCCACTCTGCCGGGATGATCTCGACCCTTGGTGAGCTCTTCAACCTCAACCACTTTGATCAGTCGAGCTGCGCGAACGATGTTATTGTGATCCGCCACAAGGATGGCTCGCTGCGTAGCACTCCCTTCAATGTGCGCTTTGGGCGGGCGCAGATGTGGAGCTATGTCGGCCGCATCGTCCAGGTGGAGGTGAACGGCGAGCTGACAGCTGCCGTGATGAAGATCGGCAAGGGTGGCGAGGCCTACTGGCTGCAGCCGACCTACGGCGTCTACGGCGACGCTAGCCACGGTGCGACGATGGCCAAACATTCGGAGAAAACCGAAGACTGGATGCCGCCTGCCGCCGCTGCTGCTGCGGCGGTGCCTGGTACGAGCTGTGCTGCCAAGGGTGATGACGAGGAGCTGGTCATGACGGGCTCTTTCGGCAGTGCCGTCGGGGAGGGAGAGACTCTGGCGATAGACGCGGTGGAGCTGCAGCACCTTCCCATCCTCCCGGAGTCACCACCGAAACTGCCGCACTTGTCAGGATCGGATCGCGCCGACTCGGAAAGGTGCGAGGGCACAGCCGCTCTTCGAGTTTCACCACCGTCGATGGTGCTATCACCTGGCCTGCAAGACTACGTCATCGGCTCCCCGCCGTTTGCTGAGGCGAATGGCGCCAGGCAGCTTTCAAGCGATGTGGGCCACAAACGACGGCCCAGCAAGCACAGCCCTGGACTTCAGGACACCGACTCCCACCTGCCGCTTCTCCACACGGCTGATGACGGGCATCTGACCATCGAGACGCGCGCTATCCACTCGGCTGGCGACGCTCAAGAGGCTCGGCTTGCCCTTCGAGCCGTGGCGGCAGCTGAGAAGTCGCTAAAGCGGTTGTCGAAGATGGGCTTTGGCGATGACCCGTACCTGCTGAAGACCGCGTGGGAGGAAGGGCACCTGGGCTCTGGGGATGACGACAAAGGTGAGCTCGGCAGCCGCCTTCCCGAGGCACCCGCGGTGGGGATTGTGGTGGACGCTGCCGATAGGTCGCCTTGCTTGTACGAGGCGGGTGTTAGGGCTGCTGATGGCAAATTCGTGCAGGGATTGTTCGACACCACGTCAGTGGCTATAGATGACGGGTCTGTTGTGCAGACCACCGAACGGCTTGCGGCACAACCCGCCGCGGAGCAAGAAGGCGGGCCAGTGGGCCCAGTCCCCGTGCCGTCATCGTCGCAGTCGCTTCTCCGGAGGGCCAGTGCAGCGTCGTCAGCCACCTCGGTAACGGGGAGCACAGATAGCTACAAGGTGGAGGACGATGACTACTTCCTCGACCCTATTGACACCGACACCGACTACGGTGCGCACTACAGCGAGGAGGAAGTGGCGCTGCTGAGGGGCATGTCCTTCGAAAGCAGCGTCACGAGCGGTGTGTCGCTCCCGGATCTTGCCATGACACCTGGCACCACCGCTGGTGACGCCGTCGCCACGCTTCCCAGATCAGCGAGTCTCAGCGAATGTGGGCCATGTTCTGCAGTGGAGGGCAATTGTGCGAGCGACGCCAGTGCGGCACTACTCCTGGCGCCACAGACCGTCGCAGCAGCAACCGCCTCCACCAAGCCGCTGCTGTCGCCAGTTTTACCATCGACATCGCCACAAGCGGCCGGAGAGAGTCAGAGTAGCATCGTGCCAAGGATGCTGGCAAGGCCGCTGTGTTTCACACGAGTATCACCGACGTGGGCACCGCCAAGGCGGTCATGGAAGTTGAGGGCCAACCCGTGAAGCAGGTGCCTAGGGTCGGCGGCGCCGGTGGTGGACCGTACTTCACACGCACTCTTATTCCAGTCGAGGCGGATCTGTGGAAGCTGCACCTCAAGGAGGGCTGCAACGCGGTTCGCTATCTTGCCCGCAAGGACAAGGGCGACATCGTCTCCATCTCGTGCAGTATTTTCCTCTGGAACTGGACGGACCGCCTCGTCGTGAGCGACGTGGACGGCACCATCACGAAGAGCGACTTGCTTGGCCACTTCTATGCCATGTTGGGCAAAGGTGCGGACTGGACGCATCCTGGCATCTGCAACCTCTTCTCCAAGATCGAGCGCAACGGGTATCGCATGGTGTATCTGACGGCTCGCAGTGTCTCACAGATTAGCCAAACAAAGTCGTATCTCTTCACGCTGCAGCAGGAGGGGGTGCGGCTGCCGATGGGCCCAGTGCTGACAGCCCCGCACCGCTTCTTTACTGCCCTCACTCGAGAGGTGTCGAAGCAGTCACATGTCTTCAAGATCGCGTGCCTGACGAGTGTGCGTGCTGCCTTTCCGTCCAATACAAAGCCCTTCTTCGCCGGCTTTGGCAACCGCTACAACGATGTGATCAGCTACGATGCAGCGGGAATCCCAACACAGAAGATCTTTATTATAGACCCCTCGAGCGTGCTGCACGTGTGCCTGGTGCGGCACACGTACCGCGACCTCGGCCACCTGGTCGACGTTACCTTCCCGCCGGTTAAACGCCACCCCGTTGTGCTGCGCGCCCCACGACATGTGCAGCGAGCCCAGGGCACAGGGTTGGCCACGTCGCCGTTTAGGGCAGCAGCAGCAGCAGCGGCTGCTGGACGCGACCGACACGCCTACGCGCATAGCCTGTTACACGGGTCCACCTCGGCGTCTGTGATCTCCTCTGCGGCGTCGTCGACGTCGGTCTCTTCGGATGTCCACGAGACGGCAAGCGGCGGCTCCTCCGAGTCAGGGGCGGAAGGTACCTCAGCAATGCCACCGCACCACTACAGTTACCATCTGCAGCCTCAGCATCACGATGCCCCCCACCACACGTCTGGGCCTGGGGCACGCGAGGGTGACGACGCTCGGGTGAGTTTCCATGTATCCGCAACGTTCAGCCTGGTGGACTCGGTGAGTGTCGGCACGCCTGACCCGAGTGCACTTGGTGGATTCGCTACCAACTCGGGAGTGCCGCCGGAACTCATCAAGGATGGTGGCTCTCCGCCCACCGTACTGGCGCTTGGGTTAGTCTCCGCGCCGCCGTTTCCAACAGCGCACACTTCCGTAGCGTCCAGGCGCCGTCTGTCCGCGGCCGAAAAACCAGGGGCTCCATGGGCAGACTCTGCGTCGCCTGCGGTGAAGACGAGCACCAGCGCTGGCGTCGTGCCCCACCCCAGGTACAACTACGGCCGGTACCCAGTCTTTGCTGGGCTGAACAACGGCGACAGCGATGCCATGCTCCCGGAGGAGGAGGAGGAGGAGGAGGTGCCAGCCGACCCCGAGTTTTCATCCTTTGCGTACTGGCGCCTGGATCCGTGTGACCTCATCACAGCCCCTGCGACGACGTCGACGTCTTCTGTCGCTGCGCCCCGCAACGACACCAAAGAGACCTCCGAAAAGGGGAGGCCCACAGTGGCGGTGAATGATGCCGGGTTGTCCAGGAAGGCTGCTACAACCTCCGCGGCTGCCGCAGCTTCTACCGAGCAGAACAAGCGCGCCACATTAGCAGCAGCAGCAGCAGCAGCGGCAGCGGGAGCACCTACAAGAAGGGGAGGCGCCGCTGGAGACGCGGCGATTTCAAGCATGACGTCACCGAGAGGAGTCTCCACTGCGGCGTCCCTGACGGTGGCTGCTGCAGCAGTTGGCGTCAACGGTGCGGCCGACGCAGCTGCACCGGCGCCAAGTGGCGGTGACAGCAGCGGCAGCTCGTTTCTTCGCTCACAGCGTTGCACCCTAGCAGCGGATCACCGGTGCATGAGTCGACAGACTTGGTCAACGAAAGCCAGATGAGGGCCTTTGCCACAGACGCGGCAGCGGCGACGACGGCGCTGGCTTCGCCTGAGACCGGCTTAGAGGCGCAGGCACGGTTGCTCAACGAGCCCGACGACAAACAAGCCGCTGATACCAGTCTGTACGATGACTCGAAAGGAGTGGCGGAGACGAAGACGGATACGGCCTGGTCACCACTTCCGCAGCAATCCCTGCCACTACCGGCTGTGGAGCAGCCGGCCACGGCTTTGCCGCCCCCGGTGGGGGGCGGCGGCTCCCGCGGGTTCTTCGCCGCTTTCTCGTTCGGTCGCCCCCGCGTCGTCGAGTTACCGATTTCGTCGTCTTCGCAAAAAATAGCGCAGCTGCGGGAGGAGGCAAGGCAGCGTGCGCTCTCACACCCCGATGCGCGTGACTACTACATGGCGCAGCAGCAACAACAGCAACTTGTGTCACAGCCGCCGCCATTCCCTGGCAACGACGCACCAGCGATGCCGAAAGTAGGTACCTTGGCACCGCAGCACAAGTGAAGCGGGCCAGGAGCGGAGCAGAAAGTGGTGCTGGGGCTCAGCGCAAAGTTTGCGGTGATGCCTCAGCATCCTCCTCCCGCAACTGTTCCTGACGCCTTCCCTCCTTTCCCTTCCTCTGCTGGCTTACCGATCCCTTCTCTTTCCGTGCTTGAAGGCGACTTGCATTGGTTTTTCATCCCCCCGTGCATTCGCCGCTTTATTCCCTGCCGCATCCTCTCGCCCCTCTTCCTCTCACCTTCGGTTCTCACCGCTGCGAGTCTGAGCAGCACGTGCCTGTGTCTCTCCCACGGCTATGGCTGTTGGGCGAGCGGAGGGAACGTGTGTGTGTGTGTGTGTTCGCGCGAGGGATTGTGTCAGAGATTGTGGCGCGGTTCACTGTGTTGTCGCTGTGCTCGCTCGCTTTATTAGCCATCTCCCCCAACGTCCGCCGTCCACGCCCCCCCCCCTCCTCCACGTTTCCTGTCTCCCCGAAACCCCGTTCCTAACCCCTGCTCATCCTGCCCTCTTCCCGCAGCGGAAGTCATTGATGCACTCGAGGAGGTCCAGAGACGAGCGCGCTCAACACAGGAACAGGAAATGGTGAGGAGTGCCACTGAGGCGCATCATGCACATGGCAGATCATGCGCACACTTTCTTAAATTCGTGGACATGGCATCCCGCTCTCCGTCTCTCTCTCTCTCTCTCGTCTTGCGGACTGCCATTTCCTGTTAGCGACGTACCTCTCACACCCCATCACAGCAGCAGCAGCAGCAGCGGACTTATTCTCAGCTTCCTCCGAGGGAGGTGCTTCTCTGTTTCTTTGAATTCGCAGTTGTCTCCTCTCCAGGCGTGTGTGGTGCGCCCATTTGTGCTCAGCTTCTCACCCTCCTCCTTGTCTTTACGAGGCGAACCAGGCGTGTGGAAGGCGGCGCCGGCTGTGTTCTCTCCTTTCCTGTGTCTCTCTCCCAACTCAAACACGAACTTCCTTAAGTGCCATGGACGTAGACAGTGAAGTGAAGCCGTTGCTGGGGGAGATGTCGAAGAGGCTTGACGTGGTGCGTGCAGATCTCCTCCCAGCACTCCGGCAGCTGGACGAAGATACGCTTCTTGCGTACTACACCGCTGATGAGCAGGCGCGCCTGTACCTCTCTGCTGCCTTTACGTTGACACTGTCTCTCTACTCGCTGGACAAGATCACCCATCGCCAGGTGGCAGCCGGGAGCGGCGCGGCGCCGCGATTGACAGGATCTGGAAGTCGTGGTGGCGCAGCTTCTTCCCGCTTGGCAGCCTCATCGCCATCGTCGCTCACTTCTACAGACCCACAGCTTGTGCTCAAGATCGAGCGCATTACGGAGTACATTAAGAAGCTCCAGGAGCTGGCAACGCTGGAGCGGCAGAAGAAGATTGCCACCGCCGCCGCAGTTGATGCACCGACTGGTGCTGTCACGGCCACTGCGCCTGGTGGCAAGCGTTCACACGCGGAGGTCTTGGACGACATCACCGCCACCACTGTCGAGAAGCCCGCGAAAAAGGCGAGGGAGGATAAAGGCGCGTGCGCCGAGGCGTCACGGTCGCGCGTCGATAATGACGACCTCGGCGATGCGCAGATGTTCAGCGTCGTGTCGCGGGTTGCGGGCGAGACCGGAACGCTGGTGAGCCGCTTGCTGAAGCAGACCATGTCATCCACGTCAGAAGCGAGCAAGGGCGAGTAGGGCGGACACGTTCTGAAGTAGCTGAAGCGTTTCTTCGTCTCAGTGGCTCTCTTACTTCCTCGATTTTCGGAGAGGCCCAACGACGGAGAGGGAACGGGATAATGTGCGTTGTCCTTAAGTCGGCTGCCCTCCCCCCTCCTCCTCCTCCTCTGCTAACCGCCTCTCTCCTCCCTCTTCTTCTGCCGTCTTGCACCGCTCGGTGTTTCGTTGAGTAGCGGAGGTGAGACGGATGTGAAGGCGGTGTAGGGGATCGGACGAATATGCCGCAGCGCGTCTATTGATGTCCGACGGTGGAAGAGGAAGGGAGAGGGAAGCGACGTGCAGTGCGGACGCGCCACGCGGAGGGCGAACGTGTTAAGTTCGGTGCTACCGCAGAGAAGGGGCGCCGAGGCACAGCGATAAACGATCGAAAATCAACTCTGACGGAGCCACAGAAGGGAGCAGACAAGGCGAGGGAGGGGGAGCGACAGGGGAAATCGTCTCCGTCTCAGCCGGGGTCATTTGTGCGCGGCACATTTTCCTTCGTTTCCTTTTCCGATCTCCTCTTCAACCCTTCATTTTCCCCCTCTCCCGCCCTGCCCTCCCCTTCCTCACTGTACTCCGAGAGCGCACAACGCGCCTGCATGGTGAGCGCTCATACTTGCACTTCTCTCTCTCTCCCTCTCTGTGCTGTGGTGTCTCACTGCTCACGCATATGTCTCTCCTTGTCGGTCATGGCACTATTCTCGTCGGCTCCTCTCTTCTCCTGCACTTCCTTCGTTCCCTTACACACCCACCCACTGACTTGGGCTTCTTCGGTGCGGGTCATTACGCATCTCTTCCCCCATCTTTCGGGTTTGGTCACCCACATCACCCTCTGCTCGCTGCGGGGGTGGGGGAACGGCGGACACGTGAGCTGACACCATCATTGCTCAGGGGCAATACCCACTCACCCACTTGACGCTAAACGGGAACACGTGTCTGTGCGAGCGTGCGAGACGTGACGCTCAGAGTGTAGAATCGCAGGAAGATCGTATTTTCTCTTTCCTTTTGGTGATTTCATTAAGTGAGCGTCAGCCTTCACGTCTGCGCCTCTGTTGCGCGCGCGAGACGCAGCTTCTCCTTTACCTTCCTCCCTCAGAGTCTCTGTTCCGCTCTGGGCTCGCGCGCGCGTGCGTGTGGAGGCACTCCACTTTGAGTTTCTCTTCCCTCGCGCTCATCCACCACCGTCGGTGCGCGCGTGCACGACTGCCCAATTTTCTTTCGAGTATATTCAGATATACGCCTACATCGCTGTAGGCGATTGCCCCTTCCCCCCGCCGCGTGTGTGTGTGTGTGTGTGTGTGTGTGTGTGTGAGGGAGCGGGAGAGGGAGGGCACCAACACAGACAACGGCAACGGCCGCATACAGCAGTAGAGCGCGAGTGAGAAGCGCCGCTTTCTTCTGCTGTATCTTCTCACGCCTCCTACAACCTCATTCGCCTTTGGTTTCCTCAGTCAGCCCACCCACACCCACACCCGCACACGCCTGGCCCCGATTATCGGGGCGCTTTTGAATTCGTCGGCTTTGCTTTGCTCACTTTTGTTTTATCGGGTGTCTGGGCGTCTTTCTACCCCCGCGTGTGTGGCGTCTGCGTGGATCGACAAAGCGTATCGCTCACGCACCCGCTCGCTTGTGGAGGTCTCTACGCCACTTAGCGCTGTTGTCAACCCCACGACGGAGAGGCGTTGTGCGCGGTTGGCTACAGGAGTACAGACGTGCTCTTGTGTTGCCGCCCGCTTCTCACTCTCTTGTGTGTGTGTGTGTTTTCTTTCTGCGCAAACCCTTGTCCCTCCTCCTCCTCTTTCACCTCTTCTCGCCGACTCCCGCTCCGCAAGTCACCGTGGGTTTCCTACCCAGGCTTCGATCAGTCCCTCCCCCCCTCTCACCCTCCCTCTCCCCGCTTTACAGTGCTCTCAGTACGGAGACGCTTGAGCGGACGACGTCCACGTAGTTGACTATCATTCAACTACGAATCAGTACGAGAGGGAGAGAGAAGACGAGCTTGCATCGGTGTGAAGTAAGTATCCCGCTCCTCGCCTTGTTACTCTCCCTCTCCCTCTCTCGGGCCACTGCGTGGGACGACTCCGTCGACGACGGCCACACAACGAAAGGAGCGACCTCTCATCTCCTTGCCAGTTGACGTACGTGACCGATAGGGGAAAGCGTGTGTGTGTGTGTGTGTGTGCGTGTGCGTGTGCGTGTGCTTGTCTGTGCTTCTGCCTGTATGCTCCATTGGGTCAGCGAGAGTGCGAGCTCTGAGTAGGCGTGCTGAGTCGCCGCCATTGCGGTGCGGGCAGGTGCGTTGGAAGGAACAGCAATCAACGACTGAAAGCCGTAAAGACGAACACCCGGCCAGAAACCTCTGCCCTTCTTCCTTCCCCACTCGCATTTGCTTCCCCCTCCGCATGAAGACGGTATTCGCGCCCTCTCCGTTGCCAGCATCCTTGATGTCGGCACCCTTGACCACGCCTGCCTCCCTCACGCGGCTACGGACATGTCTTGCCATTGGATGTGGGGTGGGGCTACTTCTCTATGCCGGCGCTGTACTGCGACGCCACCTCGCCTCTCCGCGACCGCCGCCTCGGGTCACATGCCCTATGGCGGACAACACCATTGCGCTGCTACGACATCTACACGATGGCCCATTTCGCTTTGGGGACCCAACCCCATTCGCCATGGCGGCGCGCGCAGAGGCGACACGCCGCATTCGTCGTCAGCAGCGGGAGCGCCGACGGTTGCGGCGGCGCATGCGGTCGCAGTTGCATCCCACGAAGAGTCCTCACCATCGGCCCACGCGGCATTCTGCAGGAGCCGCTGAAGCCTCCGTGGCTATCAGTAACGTCTTCGAGACCACCAACCAGAAGGCTGGTCTTTCCGCTCCCATGAACCCATCACCAGCGCAGCAGGAGCAGCATGTCCCAGGCAGCGAGCGCACGTCCAGCGGCGCCGCTACGGCCACGATGGCGAAGGATCGAGGCAACCGCGCTGCGGCAGCGGTGGTGTCAAGACGAGCACGCGGCACGCTGCCCACTACGATGAGTGGCGGGCTGACCTCTGCCAGCGCCGTCGCTTCGTTTTGCGCTGTCGAGTCCGATGCTGATGGCAATGACCAACACGAGGGCGCCGGCTACAATGAGGGCACATATGCTGCCAACGTACGACTGGTGGCGAAGAGGGACGGGGCCAGTAAGATGACGTCGAGCGAAGCGTTGCTGCTCTCGTCGTCGTTGTCAATGGGCAGTTCCTGCGACTCAGATTACTCCGACTCGCAGAGTACCAGTACCAGCACCACCAGCGGCAGCAGCTACGACTCGCGAATTAGCACTCCGTCGTTCGTGCAGTCGGAGGCGTCGTCTGAAGCCTCGCACGATAGTGCGGGATCTCTGTTGGTTATGACGACAGGTTCTGTGACGAGCCCCGACGGCATCCCATGGGTGAAAGCCACGTTCGACAATGGCAATCTCAGCGGCGGCGACCCTCGTACCTCCCACAACGTACCGCAGATAACTCAGCAACACAGCCAACGCCACCACAGCCCGCCAGCGTCGAGCAATCCAGCCGGGAGCTACAGCAACCTCTCGCAGCACATTGTGTTCGGATCCAATTCTAACCCGCAGCTGTCCTCGCATCCACACTCTATTACCGGCGCAATGGCTGCGCAAGGGGGCCGCTACCCGGTGCAGCCGCTGTGGTTTGGCATCTCACCGGCCCCCAGCATGCACGCATTCGGTGGGACGTCGCAGCTGGGAGCGAACACGACACCCTCGTGTACCTTCGGCGGCAGTAACAGCCTCCGCACCCCGGAGGTAGCGTACGCGGCGGCCTCTCCCTCCATGCCCGGGGTGGTGCCATCGCTGCTGGCCGGTGGGGGAGGCGACGAAGAGCTGCATCGATATGTGGCGTCTGGCTGCATGTATGGGCCGCCGCTGTTTTCGACCGAGATGGACGTCACGGACGCGCTGGCGGAGCTGCGCAGCTCCACATGCTGCAGTGGGGACCGATATGGGAATAGCTGCCTCGGGGGCGGGGCCTCCAGCACAACAAACACTGCCTCTTCTCCCTGCATGAGCGCGACCGTCACTAGCAGCGGCGGTGGCATCATGGCCCTTATAGGCCCCTCGATGAATGCGGCCTCATTCCAGCAGCAGCAACTAGCGATGTCGTCGTCTTTGGTGCACCACCGTTCTCATCACCACCACCATCCGCAGCAGGCGAGTTATGGCCATCACTCTTCGGCTCACCTGCGAGGTCAGGGCTACTTCTCGGGCACGTCGATAGACATGGTCAACGCAAGCGCTACAGTTCCCACGCTCGCTCGACGCGCAGTGCACTACCAAAGCGGTGGCGGTGGCAGTAGTCGTAGCCAGCCGCTGCAACAGAGCCACTACCGGCGCAGTAGCAGCGGTTATCATCGCGTTTCCTCGCGTACTAGCTTTCGACGCAGCGTGAACGGGTCGCCTGTTAGCTCGCAGGTGTTGCCTGAAGCGTTGTCGGTCGTGTCGCCTGGCTACGCCAGCGACGGTGTAACTGGCGAGAGTACCGCCAGCGCAGCGAACGATTCTTTCATCAATGCCCTCACTGCAACTCCCATTTCGCCATCGTCGTCAATCCTGCGCCGCTCCATGGCGGACGACGGGCGCGCACACCACTCATCAGGACACGGTAAAGCTCATAGCAACGCCAGCCGCTTCTTCCGCTCCATGAACTCCGTCTTGCGCTACCTAGGTCTTTACAGACGACACCGCGGCGGTGGACGGCTGCGCCGGTGGTGTCGCAGATGCCGGCGACAAGTACGCCGTCGTGTGACCGTCAGTTGTGCGGCAATCAAGCTGTGCGTGGGGCACGCATGGCTCGCGATGCGGTGCAGCTGGCATGCTTTCGACAGAGCCTGCGTGCGAGGAGGGCGCTGGATCCAGCGTCGCTGGCGAGAGAGTTCCTCCGCCGCGTCTGCCCAGGTGCTGGCGATTCTGCATCGACCATCGTGGTCCTTGGCAAGCTCGGACGGGATGGCGGCTGCTGAGGGAGGCTGCACCGCGGCTGCTCCGGCGCTGTCGAGTGAAAGGATGGGCGTAATTCGACGCTTGTCTCCCCGGGTGTCGACGCCGCAACGGAGGCGGTGGAGGTCAGGCGTGGCGGTCTTTTAGTGACGGACACGGCTGACGAGGCCATCAACAAGATCGTGCAGCTGCTGGAGCCGACACCCGGGCGCGTGCCAACGGTGGCTGTCATTCGCGCCCCTCTCGGCTACGACGTATCCACTGACGCGGCGAGTCTCTGGAAGGCGCTCCACTTCGACAGCACCTCGTCTGAAGAAGGCCTGATCGACATCATTATCATGGAGGAGCTCAAGACAGGACCGTTGCCACCAGCGCAGGCGAAAGCAGCAGCTGCAGCGGCAGGGCCTTCAACACCGGTGCTGCCCTGCGTCGGCACCTCTAACGGCGAGAGGACAGCGGCGACCGCGTTGCCAGGGGGGAACGAGGGTGACGTGTCCTCTGGGCACCCCCACAACTCACTCAGCTTCGCGTCTTCATCAGTTGAGCCGGCAATGTCACTGCTACCGCAGAGGCGGCAACCACCGGAGCCGCCCGCGTCATCGACTGGCGGCGCTGCGACGACGGCGGCAAGAGCCCAGGCGCAGCTGCGCATCTCCTTCGAGATCTACCCTGCACACCTGTTCTACTCCTTAATCTTCCGCGCGGCGGTGCTGCAGGAGAAGGACTTGGCGCTGCGACGCGCTGCTGCTGAACTCTTTGGTGGTTCTGCGGAGATCGAAGGCAGCGGCACGAGCCTTGGCACCAGCACAGCGGCTAACAGCGGTGCCGGTGGCAATGCTGGGGCTGCGCTAGGGTCGCCGCTGTCACTCGCACGCGCGCTGTCCTTCACTTTCGGTGTTCCGGGCTCGGCAGGCGAGTGCACAGCAACAACAACGCGGTGACCCCCTTTAGCCACCACCCCCACTACGGCGCGGCCGCCGTAGCGGGCAGTAACGCTGGCTTGGAAAGCTACTGTCTCTCTCCATTATCGCCGGGGCACTTCTGTCGAATGCCGGTCTCTCCAAAACTGACAACGCCGGCGCCGCATGTGGGTCTCATCGGTGGTGGCGGCGCGGCCGGTGTTGGCTTTGCCAGTGGATCCCCTGGGACGGCGGGTGGCACTGTCGCGTCGCCTGTGACCTTGCCACCATCTGCGCTATCCCCTGGGGCGGTGACGTCATCGCCTCAGGTCGTGGTACGCCTCTCTGAGAGGTACAGCTTTCCAGCGCTACCGCCGCAGATGGTGATGTCACCGCTTCTAGGGACGCAATCCGGGCTTGGGGCGCTGCCGGCTGGCTTGAGCGGCTCCGCATACGGCCCCGGCGGTAGCGCACTCGCCGGTGTCGGCACCGCCACTGGCGTCAGCGGCACTGCTGCTGCGGGAGCAGCGACGACGCCGGGCACTGGACGTCGCATTATCTCAGAGAAGGAGGTTTTGTTCTACATCCACGTGCTGCGTACCCCTGTCGGTGACGGCGTCACTACCACGGCGGTGCCATCGAGCAGGGCTTCGGAGGTGGAGGATGTCGCCGCAGGTATAGAGCATGCGGCTGCGACGGTAATGGACGTGCAGCGGAGCGGTTCCAGTCCCGCAAAGCGAAGTCCTCGGACACCGAGTGACATCCATGATGCAGTCCCTGTCCACTGCAGCGGAGAGTATGCTCTGGAGGACACTAACGACGACAGCGAGGACCTCACCTTACTGGAGCTGCGACAGCGCGAGGTGGAGTCACAGGTGCTGCTACGCTATCGCTTCCGTGTATTCCAGCAAGGCTCTCGCTCCCGCAAGGCCCTCGACGCCATCGTGCTGTACGCGCAGGACCACGTGGAGCCATGGTACGAGGAAGCCAAAGCAATGCTGCAGGCACTGCCGGCCACGAAGAGTTTCCAGGCCCTCTCCTCGTCCTCCACGCCGTTGCCGCAGGGCAACGAGAGCGTCCCTGCACAATGGCCGTCCGAGAGCACGGGGCGACTGGCGTCACTGGGCGGGGGTGGTGAGGCGGCGACGGGCTTTGCCGCCGGCCGCCTTCAGCGCCGTTCCTGTCGGCGGCCGGCGGGACTGACGCTGCTTTCTCTCGGCACAGCGCCGCTGGCGAGAACGCCAGAGCTTGACCGAATGGACTCCTGCACCACCGCAGCGAGCAGTGGTTCGGTTCAGCTGCCAGCGTGGGCGATGGAGGTGCTTATCCGGCGCGAGAGCATGCGCGAGACTCTGGTGCGAGACCTCAAAGAAAAGGCCTTTCGAGTGTGTGCCGTCCCACTCCCGGACATGCGGGTGCACTGCATCCTACCACCAGCTGTCCCGCGCTACGTCACCGCCCACGCGCGCGGATTTCCTCTCAGCCGCACTTTTGCTGAAGAGGTTCTCTCGCAGCAGCGTGCGCTACAGCTCATTCTGCTGCAACGGGAGGAGGAGAACCAACGCGTCATCGCCGCGAGAATTCGCCAGGAGCAGCGCCAGAAGGAGCGCCGGGAACGGAGGCGGCGAGAGCGTCGCACTCGCGAGGAGGTTTGGCGACGGGCGCAGCAAGAGCGGCAGCAGCGGAAGGGGAACCCGACCTCCCAGAGGCGCGTGTCAGGCGACGGCGAGAGTCTGAAGAAGCGGTTGACAGGGACGATGAACCCGGCGGCCCTAGTGTCGCGTGTCGCATCCTTGGTGAAGCACGCCAGCGTGGGGGCCGCCGGTCGTGGCTGCCGTGGCTTAGGCAACGTGCGCTCGCACGAGTCGCCTCCGGGCAGCGATGGCGTGTGTAAGGCGTGTTCAAGGGCCGACGCGGCTTGCTGGCAAGGGACCTCAGAAGCAGCAGTGCCGCTTGATGAGTCAAGCGTGTGCACACATTCGCCAACACGGCGGCAGTACCGACACGACTACTCGGCTTCCAACAGTGGTGTCTACAGCACCTCCTCTTCAGCAGGGCCACAGAACGCCGCACCAGAAGCCAACACGCAAATTGGCTCTGTCCTCTCCCAAGACGCGCGTGATCGCGTCGGCTGCGGTGAGGCGGAGCTCAGAGACGCCACCGCTATTACCGCAGCCCCCATTGACAATGCTCAGCAACACCAGTGCTGGACTCATGAGCCGAGTAGCTCCGGGCAGATGTGCGTGATGCAGCGCCCGCCTGGACACCAGAGTGTGCGCGCTTCCCATGCCACCGCCGCTGCGATGTCTGCGCAGATCTCGCCGCTGACGACGGGGGTGGACATTAACTTCCTCGGCGGCAGCTCCAGCAGCGTCTCCATCGAGGCCCCCTCTGATGCTTCGCGGGCAGTGAAGGCAGTGAATGTAAGCGTCTCATCCTACACCGCGGAGATGGAGCCGCATTCGAGTGAGCGTGGTGTGGGCTGCGACAAGGGCGGCAGCAGTAGCAGCCGCGTATTCGCCTCAGTTGAAGCGCTAATTTCTTCACCACCAGCACCGACGTCGTATACGAGCACGGCCCAAACCATGCCACTGACACCACCGAAGGTCTTCTCAGTGTCTCCGCCGCCGCAACCGCTCTCATCGGTCCCGGAGAACGGTCTCCTGAGCAGCCTACCGACGCCGCCGCAAGCCCCTCAGGGAGATCGCGGTGGTAGAACCAGCAGCAGCTGCGCTGCCCGACCAATTTCTCTGGCGACTGCAAGCACCACCCGCAACTCCCACTGGACTGCTGTACACACGGCAACCAACGCGAACACTTGTGTCACACCACCGCCGACCTCCTCAGCCACCTCCGGTGCCGGAAGCCCCGCGGTGCCGGTCGACGGTAGCGGCAACAGTGGTGGGCACGCCACCAGCTCTGTTAGCCACGTTCACGCTCAGGTGGCCCCCGCCTCAACGAGCAACACTCTGCAGAGCCACTTCAGTACGTGCCCAGCGATAACACGGGTGACGATGACGTCGTTCGTTAGTGGGTTCAGCAGCACTACACCCAGCTTTAGCGGCATGAGCGCCGCCGCCGACTTCCGCGCTGGCACCACTTCAACATCGGAGCGTGACTTTCCGTCCTCATCGCCACTGCCCACCTTCAGTACCTCTTTCCCCCCTGTGCCTGGTGCGGGCATCTCCCCCTCCTCGCCCAAGCCAATCCTGCCAGATGCATCCACCGTCGTGTTCGCGACTACGCGCAACGCGAGCCTTGACGCCTCCGCTGGTGGCCATGTAAACCACCAGGACGCAAACGTGCCGGTGTCGCTGCTGCCACAGCAGTCACACACCGGTCAGTCGAATCGCTTGCTGCAGAACCCGGCGTTGCCCATCACCGCCACCTCACTGCTTAATGTGGAGGACACCATGCGCCCCTCCGTGGGCGGCGGTGCCGCGCAGAGCAACATCAGCAACTATGCCAACACCAATAACTTGAGCAACCACCACAATCACTTGCTAGAGCGACCGGATGATGGGGGCGTGCCGGCTGCCTCGCTGACGACCTCGTCGATCACGATGCCCAACAACGGCATGTACGGCACGCTTGACGCGTGCTACAGCCATAGTGTCGTGACGCCGCAGGCAGTGCTGCTGCGCAAGCAGGTCTGTGCAACTGCAGCCTCCCTCGTGTCCTCATCGTCCATGCAACCGCTAACCCCTCCCCACCAGCCAGCCGCCGCTGCCACCGCTGCTGCACCCTTCTCAGCGGCCGTGACAGTGGTGGGGGAGCGAGGCGCTCGAAAGGGCGAGCCGCACAACGGCGCGTGCACCAGCGATCCGGACGTTAGAAACACCGTGGTATGTGTAGCAACGTGGCGTCGCCACGAGCTGTAGGGGCGTCGGCTGGCGCTACTGAAGGTAGTTCGCAACCTTTGCAACCGCCGTCGCAGCAGCATCTGCAGGCCTCACGCAGTGGGTCGCGGCGAACCGGCTCTGGGTTACTGCCGTACACGTACTCTGCCGACTCGGTGAGTAGCATGTATGGTACGACGCACTACCCGCTCTACCAGTACCCGGAGGGTCCGACCAGCGCAGCATCAGCGGGGTGCATTGGAGTCGCTCCACCCACGACATCGATGCCGGCGGCGGCAGTGATGGGTGGCAGCGGCGGCGCCCCAGCGGTTGGGCTGGCAGGGTCGAACCATGCCGGTACTACGGGCCTTTACGCATACAACTCTGCTGGCTACATCCGCAGCCACGCGTTGGGGGCAAGCGCCACTGGCGTTACTCAGGCCTACGCGTCTGCTGGCAGTTCCATTGCGTTCTCTGGCTGCGGCGTTGGCGACCATCGTGCAGTGAGCAGCGTCGGCGGAGTGGGTCGCCTGGAAAGCGGGAGTTCTCCCTCGCAATCGCTGCACATGCCGGACTCGCTGGTGGACATGAACACCAACACTATCGCCCCACCGTCGCTGCCGCACGCGCAGGATACACACATGAACCGTCTGAAGCAGTGCAACAAGCTCTTGTCCGACCTTCTGGGCGTCGCAGGAGGTCCGATGCGCAGTGGGATCTCCTTCTACTACACCTACGGCGATGCCACGGCACTTCTGTACAACGCGTCCATCCGGGCCCCCTGCGACGAGAACATTCTCGAGCTGCTAGAGCAGCAGCAATGGGCAAAACAACAGGAGCAGCTTCAGCTATTACAGAAAGACTGCGGCAGCGGCGCCTGCTCCGACTCTGGAGGCGCGGCAGACGGCAGCACTTCGGGTGGCGATAAAATAGCAACTGACTCCAGTAGTGGATGCTACTCAAAACCTGGCTCAGCGTCGGGCGGCACTAGCGCTTCGCACGCTTCATTCACCTTAGCCGGAATGGGGCCTCTTCTTCCCCATCATCTACGCCTCAGCAGCGGACTACGCCCCACAGCAACGGCATCGCGGCTGGCGGAGGTGTAAGTACCAATGGTCAAGGGGTGCGCAACGCTTGTGAGGCCTTCTCCGCGACCATCACCGCTGCTGCCCCTGCATCCGAAGACGAGGGTTGCTCGTACCTCGATTACGGCGATCTCGCCGGGCTGCAGGACACGATGGACGCTCTGGAGGCCGAGCAGATTGAGGCACAACGGGAACGCAACACGCACTTTTACTCCATCTTTGAGCACCTCCACCACGCATACCGCGACACGCTGCTGGAGGCAACTGACAGCGGCTCAGTCAAGTCTGTCGGCGTCAGCTCCGTCCCAGCCGCGGCCGCCAGCGGTTCCCTCTACGCGGGGCTCATCGGTGGCGTTAGGATGGAGTACTTCTTCCCTTCCACCGTGTCTGCTGCAGGGGCAGCGAGTGAGGGGCGACACACTGCATCTCCACACGGCGTTGGCCACGTCGCCGTTCCAGGAAGGAGTACTCCTTCACCTGGCGTGCTGTACGGTGGGGAGGGTGCAGCGGAGGCGACCGACCTATCGCGCTGGCAACAGCGGTTGCGGAGGAGCGTGTGGGGGTTTGTGGTCTGGGTAGGATCCCTTGTGGGCCTCACGCCCAAGCCGCGTGGCAACTCGACAGCTGTGGGTGGCACCGCCAATAGAACTGCCGCCACGCAGTGGCCCTCGCCACAGCTCACCCCAAGCGGGGCAAAGTTTGGATTCGATCTGGCCAGGCTCGCTGAGTACTTCCCGGGGGAACGCATCGTGACTTTTGGCGATGAGTGGTGCATCGCCTCGCGGCTCGATATGCACAACGGACACTTCGGTCTCTCGCCTCTGCAGGTGTGGATGGCCACGCGCTACTCGCGTCGCTTCGCCGGCGAGGTGTACCTGATGGACGTGATTGCAGCTGGCGGCGACCCGTACTACCCGGCTGTCCGTGTCTTGGATGAGATCGTCGCGCATGCTGTGCTCTACTACCACAACCACAGTCTGCGGGACTTTGTGGAGGACCTGGAGGCGGAGCTGGGGCTTGTGTACGCGCCCCAGACGCTCTGGGGCAGGCGCGCGCTGGGGCTACCAGATAACGAGGCAGAAGTGCAGGAGCTGGATGGGCTGCTGTACACTGCCACTCGACGCCGGCAAGACCGCAGTCGTCGTCAACGCGCACAGCGCAAAGACTGGCAACGCTGCCGCTGTAGCGACGGCGTTGCCAGCGCTTCTGTGAAGGATCGCGCGGCGACGTCGCAAATTCCGCCACCTGCCACAGCGAGTGTGTTACGCTCGACTGCCACTGATCGACTTCACACTGATGGGGAGCCGCCGTTGACATGTGCAACACCCGCTGCCGACGCGGTGCGCGACGGTGAAAGGAAAGGAGGTCTGATGGTCGGAAGCCGCCGAGACGGGCGTTGCTCTTCTAGTCCCCAATCTCAGAGGATGAACGGCGCGACTCAGCAGGGAGGCAGCGGCGCCAGTGATGCCCGGGCAGTGCTACCGGGTTCGGTGAGCGATGGCGACGATGTTCCGTCTGTCGCGGAGACCGCGGCAACGATGACGCCCCACCGCCCCGCGCCTCTTCAGCAGCATAACTGTCTTCGGCGCCACGCTAATGACCGCCTCGAGGATGAAGAGATGGCTGAGTACACCTGGATCCAACTACAGGGAAAGGACCAGGAGGAGGACGAGGAGGTATTCTACGGCGCCACTGCCGCGGCCGCCGTGGGGTTTGGCGGTGGGGACATCAATATCGCGCCACATGTATACGACGCAGTGATGGAGCGCGAGGTGTATGACGAGCGCATGCTGCTGCGCGAGCTGGACTACTTGAAAGAGTTCCTCGTTGACAATCGTAATGTCCTGTCGTCGGCGATGCTCACGACGGCTGGTTCGAACTCGCTCGAGGCTGTCTTTGGTGTCCCGGCGACGGTATTTCCCTTCTTGCTGTGCGCGCGCGAGAGCGTGCCGTTCATCGCCTCCATCTTCGAGTCTCTTTCGTACCACTACGGTCCCCTCACTTACGACAGCTTCTCCAAGTACACCTACGATGTCTACCACCATGACCGACTAGACGTGCTGCGCCACACGCCTCGCATGTTCCGCATGGTCAACAAGAGTCGCCGCGGCTGCATAACGTATGAGGAGCTCTGTCGATGGATGGCGCGGAAGCTCAGCTGCGGCAACAACGTTCATCCTGACCGGCACCTGGTGGCAACAAGTATGTCGCTGCGGCTGCCGCTCGCCCTCGTGGCCGAGTCGCGCGACGAGTGGGATGCGTACCGGTGCGTTCTCAAGTCTCTCTCCGACGGCGAGGACGACGAGTACTGAAGTTAGTCGATGGCGACGAGGTGCCTGGCGGTCGTCGTTGGGTGTGGGTCGAAATCCAGAAACTCTGCGCCTGTGTGTGTGTGTGTGTGTGTGTGTGTGTGTGACTGTATGAGTGCAACGTGAGTAATTTGGCAATGAAGGGGCGATGCTGCACGCCATCGAGGTTCGGCTCCGCCGACGTTGTGAGTATAGGCGTGATGCCCTCCGACTAGTCGTGGTGGCCCACTCAAGGGGGAGGGAGGCGACTGATCATGAGTCCGCTGATTCGGTGATGCGCAGGTGCTCTCTCCTTTTTTCAACTTTCCCCCAGTCATTACGCGAATAAGTGCCCCCCCCCCATCAGCGCGGTGTGCGTGGAGGATGACGTAGCACATCTGCTGATGCAAGTCGCCTGCATATGCCGGTGTGCGCACTTTCCCTGTGGCTCTCTCTCCGTCTGTTCCCCTATACCACCGCCCCCCCCTTCCTCCTCATCGATCCCTGCCTACTGTGTGTGTGTGTGTGCGTGTATACGTCTCTCTCGTTTCCTATCGCCCGCTTCGTGATGCTCTTCGATGAAGTGAGTCGATGCGCCACTACGCGAGTGCCCGTCTATGTGTTTGAGTGCTGTGCCAGTCCTCCTTGTAGTTGCCCCATCGATCGTTCGTGCCCCCCTCCCTCCCCCCCCCCCCCCCACACACACACCCACACACACACGCACGCGCGCAGGAGGCGACGTGAGGACGCCCTGCGATATGCGCCGAGACAAGGCGCTCATTTTGCACTGGTGCCACTCTTGTGTGGTATGTGAGTCTCGGGCACGCATGCCGGGCCACGCGAGGAGGGGGTCCGTCATCACCACTGCTGTGTGTGTGTGTGTGGTGGTGGTGGTGGTGGGGTTACATGTGACAACGCCCACGTTGCTGTTTCCCACATTGTCCACCCGCTCAGCTGCGGCTGACGTTTCTTAGAAGCCTACGCCCAGCCTTGTCACACTCTCCCCCCCTCTCTCTCTCTCTCTCTCTTTCTCCCTCCCGGTAACGCACCCCGCCACAGTCACTCCGCCTCAGTCACTCCGCGTCACTCCGCCGCAGTCACTCCGCCAGCCTCCGCCAGTCACTCCGCCTGCATATCCCATACCACCTTTCCTTTCCTTTCCCTTCACGCGTGTGCGCGTACGTGCTTGAGTAACACGAAGGGAATCCATAGACCCCAGCCCCCCCCCCCCCCATTTCCCCACCACCACCTCTATGGGCATCCGCACCGGCACGGCGGCTTATAGAAGGATACAGCACACACAACTCTCCACTCTTGATAGATAAGGCATCCACACTCCTCCTCTTCCTCCGTTCTTCCCTGGACCCGGCAAACGATGTCCAGGGCAGCTGCGAGGTTTAAGATCCCGATGTCGGTGACGAAGGACAGCGTTGCCTTTCCCTCCCTTCGCTGCTTCTCCATCATTGTCGCCGTTGATGAGCAGCATGGCATCGGAGACGGAAAGACAATCCCATGGCAGGTGCCGGAGGACATGGCGTTCTTTAAAGACCAAACCACGCTGCTACGCAACAAGAAACCGCCGACGGAGAAGAAGCGCAATGCCGTCGTTATGGGCCGCCAGACGTGGGAAAGCGTTCCGCTCAAGTACCGGCCACTCAAGGGACGGCTGAACGTGGTGCTTTCCTCGAAGGCCACCGTGGACGAGCTTCTGGCTCCACTGCCGGAGGGAAAGCGGGCCGCAGCGGCGCAGGATCTGGTGGTGGTGAACGGCGGACTCGCCGAGGCGCTCCATCTCCTCGCACGGCCGCCGCACTGCAGCTCCATTGAAACAGCGTACTGCGTTGGTGGCGCGCAGGTTTACTCCGACGCCATGACGGCGCCGTGCGTTGAGAAGCTGCAGGAGGTGTACCTGACCCGCATCTACGCGACGGCGCCGGAGTGTACGCGCTTCTACCCGTTTCCGCCCACGAACGCCGCCCCCGCCGCGTGGGACCTGGCATGGACTCAGGGACGCCAGCGGAGCGAGACTGGCGGTGTCGAGTACGAGATCCGAAAATACGTGCCGCACAATCACGAGGAGCGGCAGTACCTCGAGCTGATTGACCGCATCATGAAGACTGGGATTGTGAAGGAGGACCGCACCGGAGTGGGCATTCTTAGCCTCTTCGGCGCGCAGATGCGCTTCTCCTTGCGAGACAACCGCCTGCCGCTGTTGACAACGAAGCGTGTGTTCTGGCGCGGCGTGTGCGAGGAGCTGCTGTGGTTCCTGCGCGGGGAAACAAACGCCCAGTTGCTGGCGGACAAGGACATTCACATTTGGGATGGTAATGGCTCGCGCGAGTTTCTCGACAGCCGCGGCTTGACGGCGAATAAGGAGATGGATCTCGGCCCTGTCTACGGATTCCAGTGGCGCCACTTCGGAGCACAGTACAAGGGGTTTGAGGCGAATTACGATGGCGAAGGGGTGGACCAGATTAAATCCATCGTGGAGACCATCAAGGTGAACCCCAACGACCGCCGCCTTCTGTTAACTGCCTGGAACCCATGCGCGCTGCACGAGATGGCGCTGCCGCCCTGTCACTTGCTTGCTCAGTTCTACGTGAACACGGACGCGAAGGAGCTGTCCTGCATGTTGTACCAGCGCTCGTGCGACATGGGCCTTGGCGTCCCCTTCAACATCGCCTCTTACGCGCTGCTCACCATTCTTATTGCAAAGGCGACGGGTCTGCGGCCTGGCGAACTCGTGCACACACTCGGCGACGCCCATGTCTACCGCAACCACGTCGAAGCTCTGAAAGTGCAGCTCGAGCGAACCCCGAACGCCTTCCCGACCCTCGTGTTCAAGAGGGAACGGGAGTTCCTGGAGGACTATGAGTTGTCAGACATGGAGGTGATCGACTACGCGCCATACCCGCCTATTAAGATGGAGATGGCCGTATAGGGAGAGCGGGGTTGTGTGTGTGTGTGTGCTCGCGCGCTCTCTCTCGCAAGTGACTGCAGCTGGTGCTTCTTCGACACTCCCTCTTCATGCCCCACCCAGGAGGGGAGGGGCTGCCGTTTCGGCTTTGTTTTTCGATTGTTTGAGCTTCGCTTTATCGATACTTTAACTCCTCTCTTCTGATCGCTTCAGTGTGTCGCCGACTTCGTGGGCGCAGGTATGAGCGCATGACGGCCGCAGTGGTGGTGGTTGCGGGCTGTGAGAGAGCGATAGACAGTGAGAGGGACGAGGGGAGAGAGGGCATGCCGGTGATCACCTCAGCTGGCCTTGTTGCACGCACCGCGTAGCTTCGGCTACTTACAGGGGAGTGCTCTGCGCTGCACCGACGCCCATATGCCCCCCCCTCCCCGCCCCCCACGCTTGCACAGGCAGCCACTGCCCCGCTGACGCCACCGCCGCCTTCTCCTTCTTCCTCCGATGGCGCTCATCTCGTTTGCCTCTTTCGTGCGTCTCTGGCGCGTTCTGTGAATTTTTGTAAGTCGATTTTGGTGGCTTTCCCATCGCCAACTACCTCAGCACCGCACCTCATGAGTGCACTGCCCTCACGCGTTCCCCCCTTTTCCTCTTCCCCTGCCCGCGCGTCTCGTGTGGGGACTTGTATGAGTAAACACCCGATACGTGCACAGAGAGAGAGAGCGTGAGTGTGAGTGTGACGTGGAGGTAGACGTGCTCGATGATGTCTGACAGAGCATGGGCAATCCAGCGAGCGAAGCGCCAGTGCAGGACGCGCTCGCATGCATGAGAAGAGTAGCATGACTCAATAGACCGACAGCGTAACACGCCCCCTCCTCGCTCTTGCTCTCGTCAACTCGTGCTGCTCTCGTGAGGGACCAGTGCGGAGCACGCGGCGACGGAAGGCAGACACACTCACACACACACACACACACACACACACAGACGTGAAAGGCGGGCGAGAAGGGTGGGTGGGGAGAGTACGCCTCGGAGGAGTCGGTCAGCACATCGAAGAGCGAGAACAGGCAGAACGTTTGTGGCAGACATGATGGGGCACGATTTCCTCCCAGTACGCACGCATGTGGGTGTGTGACTGTGCTTGTCTACGCGTTTGTAAAGGTCACTGCAGCGATGGGCAATCGTCTCACCGCTCTCTCGTCCTCTACCTTCCTCCGCTCTCCATCGACACGTGCCCCATCATAGACCGCTTCTTGGTGCTCCCTCCTCCTCCTCTTCCTCCCTCTACTGCGTTCACCTGATGACCTCACCCCATTCCTCACTTGAGGCTTCGTGATGCTCGTAGTGATCGTAAAACTGCTCACTCTACTGCACCACCGTCGTCTCCCGCGTCTCTCTTCTTTCCTTTCCATGGGCTCTGCGCGCTCATCGTTGTGGCGTTCTACGCTTCTCTCTCTCATTACATACGTTTCCTTTGCTCCTCGTGCCTCTTCAGCTCCACCACGTCGTCGTCTTCACGACTCTTCTGAGCGGGCGCTCGCCTAGTCCAGGACACACGACGCACTTGTGCAGGCTGTACGCGCGTTCCCACGCTTGGACAGCGCCGTCTCACTCACAACCGCCCACCGACCGCCCGAGCACCGTGCCCGTCGGGGTTTTCTCATCACTGTCATCCCTCCCACCCAGTCATCTAACAACTCCTTCCGTTGCCCACCGGCGCGCGCACGCGTTATGCAATCCAAGCAGACTTCCGCTGGGCGGCCCAAGAAGAAGCCGGCCATACCCACGGTGGGTGGAAACGCCCACGCACATCCGCAAGCAGCCATCGGCTTCCTACCGCCAGGTGCGAAGTACCCATCCGAGGCTTCGCCGAACCACTGCCAGCATCAGAAGTCAAACTCCTCCTCCCAGGGGAAGCAGAAGCACCACAACCGCACTAAGGACTTCGACTACCGCTTCGAGCAGCACATCTTCGTGCCACCACGGCTGCGTCGAGTTCCCGCGGTGCTCGTGGAGGCCTGTAAACGACTTCCACTATGCCATGATGAATGACTTGCCCCGAAATGAGTTCTACTACAACTTGCTGAAGAAGCACATCGTGCCTGGGGAGTCGGGCGTTCTCGAGATAGGCGCCGGCTCCGGTCTGCTGTCAATGATGGCGGCGAAGTTAGAGGCAAAGTGGGTCGTGGCGGTGGAAGGGTCGTCAGAGATGGCGGCGCTGGCGCGGTCGAACATTGCTGAGAACGGGCTGGAGGGAAAGATTAAGGTGCTGAACCTGCTCAGCACAGAGCTCACCCCAAGTGATTTGCCGGAGCCACCGAGCATCCTCGTCTCCGAAATCTTTGGTACACTGCTGCTGGGCGAGAGCGCGCTGGACTACATAACTGATGCTCGCCATCGCCTACTTCGACCGACAACGAAGATACTGCCACAGCACGGCGTTCAGTACGCTGTGCCCATCGAGTGCGAGACACTGAGTCAAATCTGTGCTGTCTCCAGCTGGAACGGCATCGACCTCTCGCACGTCATGGCCCTGCAGGACACGACAAGCGTCGTCTTCACCAAGCAGTACGGCTTCCGCATGTGCTCCGTCCCATTCCGCCGCCTCGCCGACCCGATCCCGCTGCTGACGATCGACTTTGCCGAGACAAAGCGCAATTCCTTTAAGAAGGTGTTTCCGGTGGAGGTGACGGCGACGACAAGCGGCACGGCGCATGCGTGGCTCTTCTACTGGATCTCCACCGACGGCGAGGAGGTGATGTCGACAGCACCCGAGGATACCGTGAACAACTTCTCACGCGATATGCAGTGGGGCCAAGCGCTGCAGCTTATTGATGCCGGCTCGACTGCACGCATGCCCACTGCGCTGTCGATGTCCTCGGGCGAGTCCTATAAGTTCGAGTGTGCACTGTCAAGCGACCGCGTTGTCATGAGTCTCCGGTACATAGGCAGCGGTACCGCCACCGCACCGTCAAAGGTGGACACCAGCGAGGCGGAGAGCGAGGCACAGCAGCGGAGCCAGTAGCGCACCGGCGTTCCTGGACACGGTGGCAGTTAAAGTATAGGCGCGCTCTCCCCAACAGGAGTTCACGCTCGGCGCGTAAGCGTTTAATCCCCCTTCCTCCTCCTCCGCCCCCACCCACCCGCAGGGGGCGCGCACACGCGCATGCCTGCGGCGTTGCTGCATCGTTAAGAGTGCTGCAGTGCCAGCCCCATTAGCATGAGGGAAAAGAACAGTGAGCCAAACTCAAGAAGGGCAGTGGATGAGTGAGTGAGGGGAGGGGGCATGGGGGTAGAGGCAGCGGCGGAGCCGGCGAGTATGCACCCACAGACCTCAGCAGCATTTCCCCTTAACTACATCTTTACCCTTCCTCTATGCATTGCCACAGCCCCCCTCCCCCTTCCCCCAGGGACATAATGTTCTTGAGAATGACTGTGTCGGGGGTACATGTTCAGCTCGCTTGCTTGTCGTTCTGGGTAGGCGGAAGAGGAGCCGCGTAACGTCAACGGGCTCACAACCTCTTCCGTGTGGGTTTGCACTTGTGCCACGCCTCCACTCAGCTGCCTTTCTGTGCCTCTCTTGTCGTCTCTGTCTTTATGCACCTCGTCATGTCTGTGGTGCTCCGCATCAGCCTCACCTTACATCGTTGCCGCGCCTTACGCTTCCCCTCCTCTCTTCTCTCCCTCTCTTCCTCTCTAGCGACAAGGGGTGAGTCTTTGCGTGGTTGCATGTGCCCTCTCGGGTCATTACACAGAACGTCCACGCGCATATGCTCAACAGTATGGATTCACCAGTGCATTAGCTTCGACGCTCTGCGTGATGGCGGCTTGACGTGCCTGCCAGACACACAGTCGACCCCCCCTGTTTACCTCACTTCCGATTCGCCCTATGCCGCTGCATTCGCGCCTGCACATGGGTGAATGAGTGAGCCGGAGAGTGTGTGTGCCCACAGTGGACATCATTCTTGTGAACTACTCGCGAGCGTGTCGGTCACTCTCTCTTTCGATCCTCGTCTCAGCACATACAGCAAGGATACCCCCCCCCGTCGGCAGACACAGCCACACACACACACACACACACACACACACACACACACCACTTTCGGTTTCGCCTGTGATGCTGTTGAAATCTTCTCGCTGTTCGCAGGCGAGTGAGGCGCTGTCGCTTCACGCGGCACGTCTTAGTTGGCGGCTTTCGTTTTACGTCTTCAGCATAACTTCCGTGAGGTTATGTGCCCCTCCCTCCTCCCTCATTAGCGCTCTTCTCTTCCCTCCTTTCCCTTGCGTGAGCGTGTGTGTTTCTCCTTCACCTCCCGCTCGCACTCACTCCTCCCCTCCCCCCTCCCCTCTCTTCGTTCCTTCTGCCCGTTTTTGTGGAGTGTGCGTGCGTATACCAGCGCAAGTGCGGAGGAGGCACTTCACGCGCACAGCGACATGCATCATCGCCTCCACTCTCCTGCTTCCTGTGCCCTTTACGCCCTCCTTCTTCCGCCCTGGCGCCGCACTGCGTCGTTGAAAGACCCCCAAAGACAACCGAGCGAAGTGTACGCCCACATATGCTCCCGGGCCTGCATCACCCATAACACACATGAATACCTACACTCGTTGAGTCGTGCAGGAGCGCACCCCCACTCTCTCTGCCTCTCACTGCGCAGAGTGGATACAGGTGCGCGCACCACCACCTCTTATCCGCCCTACATGCACACAACGCTGCCCTCAAGGATCCCGCCTACCTTCTCTCCACTCCGAGCCCCACCCTTCCAACAGCACTGAGGCTTCAGCTGCTCCGCGACTTTGTGCGTCTCTATGCGTCTGAGCACACACAGAGACGCGGTGGCCGCCCATCTACTCCTCCACCCTCTTTCCGCCTCCTTCATCTTCGAAAGCAGCACACAACCCCTTTCTCTCTCTCTCACTCCCCCAAGAAGTGTTCTTACACCTACCCGTGAACTCCTTCGCTTCCTTCGCCGCTCTTCCGCTCTCCACCCGTGAGGCTGCTCAGCACATCTCCCCTCCCTCTCCCCGTCCCCATCGCCGCCTCTCTCCCCTGCTCTGTAGCTTCGCTGCCACTTGCCGTGCCCGCGCCTCGGCTGCCCGAAACATGCGCTCCACTGCGAAGGCGATGGCAGCGCTGTGCAGGACGCCGCTGCGCATGGCGGGGTCGGCGGCCCCGGGTGCGTTCTTCGGCGCGTCGATGCCCGCGGCGCAGTCCGCGACTGGTCTCTCGTTCGGCCTCACGGAGCAGCAGCTGCAGTACCAGGAGACGGCGCGCAGCTTCGCCAAGGAGAAGATGATCCCGGTGGCGGCGGAGTACGACCGGTCGATGAAGTACCCCCACGAGGTGTACAAGCAGGCGTGGGCGCTTGGCTTGACGAACATGCACATCCCTGAGAAGTACGGCGGGCTCGGCGCCAGCATGATGGACGGATTGATTGTGCAGGAGGAGCTGGCCTACGCGTGCACGGGCATGTCGACTGCGTTCGATGGCAACAACCTCGCCGAGGCCCCGCTCCTGATCGCCGGCACGGACGCGCAGAGGAAGAAGTACCTCGGCCGTATGGTGGAGGAGCCGCTGCTGGCTGCGTACTGCGTGACGGAGCCGACGGGCGGGTCGGACGTGGCTGGGCTGAAGACGACCGCGAGGCGGGAGGGCGACCGGTGGGTGATCAACGGCTCGAAGATGTGGATCACGAACGGCGGCGTGGCGAACTGGTACTTTGTGCTGGCGCGCAGCGAGGGCGGCTACACCGGCTTCATCGTGGACGCCGACGCGCCTGGCGTGACGCGCGGGGAGAAGGAGGTGATGCTTGGCCAGCGCTGCAGTGACACACGCGGCATCACGTTCGAGAACGTGGTGGTGCCGGAGGAGAATGTGGTGGGCGAGCCCGGCAAGGGCTTCCAGGTTGCCATGCGGGTGTTCGACTTCACACGCTCCTCAGTGGCCATCGCCGCCGTCGGGCTGTCCCGCCGCGCCACGGACGAGGCGACGAGGTATGCTCGCGAGCGCGTGACGATGGGCAAGCCGATTGCGCAGCATCAGGCCGTCGCGTTCATGCTGGCGGAAATGGCGGCTGGCGTGGAGGCGTGCCGACTCATGACGTACCGTGCTGGCTGGGATACGGACCAGGGCCGCCGCAACACATACTACGCTTCGTGCGCCAAGATGATGGCGGCCAACCTTGCGGAGAAGTGCGCGACAAACGCGGTGCAGATCTTCGGCGGCAACGGCTACAACACCGGCTACCCGGTGGAGAAGCTGTACCGCGACTGCAAGATCTTTTCCATCTACGAGGGCACGACGCAGATCCAGCACACGATCATCAGTCGCTACGTGACGGGCATGCGCTGCTGAGCGCAGCGAGCCACGGTGCGCCGTCAAGCGATCCCGTAGCGCGCAGCCGTTCGGGTTCATCATACGTCTGGAGCGTCTGCAGGTGTTGCTCCTGTGTGGTGGACTCGTTTGAACTTTACTGCGCACCTCTCTGGGTTGTCGATGGTGGGTGGAAGCTGAGGTGTGTTGCTTGCCGTACTTGAGAGCCTACCGAGCGCGGGAGAAGGAGGGTTCGGGCTAGCGCGGGTGCCTTTTCCACGTGGCTGGCACTGATATGAACGGTGCCCCAACTGCCATCGTGTCCACCGTCATCAGCCGCAGGCCTTCTCCTCGCGTAAAGCGAAGGTGCTGTTTCTGCCGGCACAATGCTGCCGCTTCTGAGTGGCTCACACACCGGTCAGTAGTCTGCTACACCTTTGACTGTCAGTGCCTGCTCTGCTGCGTGCTACTGTGTATGTATATGACCAAATCTGCTCTCCGACGCATGGGTCCGCGGTGCGCGCGGGAAAGTGGAGGGCGAGAAGAGAGGAGAAGAGTGCATGGGTGGCGGAGATACAGCGAGTGTTTGTGTGTGCCTGTGGGGGCCAGGGAGGTGTATCGAAGAGGGAGTGAGGGGAATTTTAGCCCTGTGTGTTTCTCGCCATTCTTCCAGCCATGCATCCCCTTCTCTTTCTGCCCGTGCCGCTTTCTCCTCCTTCGTTGATGGCGGTGCCGGCGCCTCTGCGCTTCACTTACTTTTACAGCCGCCTTTCGGTGCTCCCCTCTTCCGGTTGCCTGGGCGTGGTGTGTGTGTGTGTGTCTCAGCATTGCTCAGCTCATGAGGTGTGGTGCTGCACGGGCACACGCCGCCCCATTCCCCATTCCCCATTCCCCCCCCCCCCCCCCCCCCACCACCACCACGTGAGCGTCTCGCACCATTACGCAGTTGTGCTCACTCATTCGTGCAACGCGTGCGGTGGCGCCTTCCCCACTTTTTCTTCTTTTTCGTTTTTCACATCGGGACTCGCCTTTACGGACGCGCTTGCGTGCTCGATCGCTCACACTTCTTCGCCATTCTTCTTCCCGCCCTCCCTCTGCTCTTGCCACACGCACACACACGCACGCACCCACCCACCCACAAGCAGAGATTCAGCCTTATCTTGTGCTGGCCGAGTAGATGGCCCCGCTTGTTTCGGTATCTCGGGGCGCAGGGAGCGAAGTGTACTGCAATGACACGAATGCCTGAGGGCCACACATACGCGTGTGCGCGAGAGGAGCGGACAAGGGGGAAAAAGCGGCACAGTCTGAGGAGCATTAATGATTCAGCGTGTATCGTCTTCTCGTGCTCACCACTGCGGCTCTCTCCCTGCTACTCTTAGGGAACAGGTGCTCCTTTGGCAGTGAATGCTGAAGACGAACTCCCACACTCGCCCTCTTTCTCAGTCAGCAAGTGTGGGTGCTCCAGCCTCTGTGGAAGACACAATTTCTCTTGCTTTGTGTTCGCGCTTCTCACGCTGCTCCTGTGCGCCGCTCCCCCGGACCCTCACGGTGCGACGTGTTGGGGGGGGGGTGGCGAGTAGGGGTGCGACCGATCGAGTTTTCGCCTTGGCCTCCCTTGCCCAGCGGAGGTGCGATGCTTGTTCTCTCTTTCAGGGTAACTCCTCGCCTGCATTTTCTCCGAGAAAGTGCCCCAGCTGCCTCCCTCCCTTTCCTTCTCTCTCGCTATTGCCACTCTCCGCACCTTCCGAGGAAGTCCCACCCCCCCCCCTTCCCCCACCCTGTCCGATGCCCCCTTCGTGTCCCCGCCCAGTGCGACCGGACGCTGCGTTGGACGGGTGGCTCAGCACTCTCGTCAGTGCACACACCCATCATACACGCGTGTCTACGCTCTTGTGTAGATGTCGCGCTCTACTCCCTGCGGGGGTATGGCCTTGGTGTCACTCTCTCTGCCTTCTTCCACCACCTCTCTCACTCCCACCCTTCCTCCCGCTGGCGAAGCCAAGACAGCGTTTACCTGTGCTTCACACAGTCTCACAGGCTTGTCGAGTCGCTTTGCGCTGCTTGACAATCTTTACCCTTCCTTCCCTGACTCCTCGTCTTTCCTCTCTGCTTCAACGCACACTCCTCTCGACTGCAGCACCGAACACACATACCCCCTGCCCCCCCCCTCACACACGCACACGCACGCACACACACACACAGCAGGCATAAGCCGAGTGAGTGTCGGGAGCGCATTTGACTGCTGCAGCGGGGGTGGGGTGGAGGACGCGCGCATTTTTTTATCCTTCGCGTCTTCCTCCGCGTCGGCCGGCATCACCGCGCGCATTTCGTGCAGCGGCGCTCACTTCGCCATCTTCGCTCTCTTCTGCATCTGCTGGGTCCAGAAAGGCGCCAGTCTGAGCGATCTCCTCAGCGGCGACAGCCGAGGGTTGGCGCAGCACCTCTCCCTGGGCGCATGTGCGCGGCTGCCCCAAAGTGAAGGCCTCACCCTTTGAGCGCGTGATGGAGGTGAAAGTGGGCACCATCATTAGCCGCTTCGCCTTCATCCTCCCTAGTCTCTACGACGATGGCCGTGATGACTACGGCGCTGTCGTGTCTTCTTCAAGCGATGATGAGGAGACTGAAGACGGCCGTCGCGGTGCTTGCACTAGTGCGGCATACCGTAACGAGACTGAAAGGACTGTAGCGGTGGCACCGACCGGCTCGAGAGTGAACCTCACATCGTCCGGCACGCAGGTGTTACCGGCAGAGAGGTTGGCCGTCACAGGCGCATACGCATTCGTCGGTTACGGCAGTGCTTTATCGTCTGCGCCGTTCACCACGTCATCGCCATCGTTGTGTGGTCTTGATCGTGGTGCGTCGCTGCACCTTCCGGATCTTGTTCTGCTGGCGGCGCGTGCTTGGAACGCAGAGCTTCACCGCGGCTCCACGGGTGCTGCCAGTCACTGCGTGCTGCGGCTACCTCCGTGTGTCGTCGGCACTACGCTCTACCGAGGTCCGGTGGTGTACGTGCTGGCATCCGGGGTAGTGCGCATGACGACGCACGGAAGTGTGGCGGCAACGGAGGTACTCGCGCGTCGCGTCCGCGGTGTACTGCAAGAGGCCTGCAAGCCGTTAGCGGTCCGCCGGGCAGCGCGGGAGGAATCACGATTGCTGCGGGCAGTCCTGGACGACTCCCTACTGAGCATAGTAGAGGACGAAGACGAAGACGAGGCCTGTGAGCGACGTCCCTACTCTGCTGCACTAAGAGCTGATGTGGAGCTATCTAGCAACGGCATGCCGCTGACAAACACGCTGGCTGGGGATGCGAGGACGAACGATCAACACAGCCGCAAATTTGTCTGTGGGTCTCCATCGACTGCTGCTAGAACAAGGGCCCTGGCAGGTGACAAGGCGGACCATGATCGGTCAACGCTTGCCTTGACACCATCAATGCCCAGCACGAAGGCATGCACGATTGACTTTGTGCAAGCGGTGGCGACCCCGCGCTGGGACGAGATCGCTGGCTTGCGCGCCTCTCTCTTCACGCCAGCCTCCGGATCCCTTGGCAGTGAGGCCGCCGGCGGCGTCGATGTGGCCAAAGGGGATCGGGACGCTGGCGCAGTACCTCGTGTGTCGGTGCGACGCGCGAGTGTAAACGTTCGTGGTGATGCGCCGATGGAGTGGTGGCGGTGGTACCTCGATGTGCAGGCCGATGACCGTGGCATCGGTGCAGGCGACCTCAATCGCATTGCCCCCAGTGGGGGAGGCACCGTGTCCGCTGCTGCTGCTGCCAATCCAGGGAAACTTTTGTTTGGGGGCCTCCGTGGGGCGCCATTGCGGGCCGTTTCTCTGCAGCCGTCCGGACTTAACGACGATGCCGTCAATGAAGGCGTCCCAGCGGAGAGCCGTCCCCACGAGATGACAGGCTTTTGGACCTGCGCTGGGTATGCGGACGCATCTCCGGCTGCTGCGTCGAAGTTCGTGCACTTCCTGCAGCGCCGACGCGCGTTGCTGGCACACCACGTCGTTTCTTTCAAGCTGCGCCGTCAGGCCACCCAGAACAGTCTCCAAATCCTACTGAACTGGCGAACGACCACCTCACCGTCATCATCACTGCCCCTGTCTGCAACACCGCCGCCGGTGACGGTGCCGCTAACAGGACACCCGCTGCTCGCTCGAGGGTTGGTGGGGAGGTCGACGGCAGCGACGCAACCGCCGCCTGGCTTAGGCCCTCGGCCTGGCCCTGCTGCGGAGAGCGCAGAATGCAGAAGTGGCAACGCCTGGGTGACAGAGGCGAGCGCGGCAAACTTCTTCATCGAGTCGACCTTCATTGCCGAGTCAACGGCCCCGTATGGATTGGAGAGCGTGCGGAGATCGACGGATCAGAACTCGCCTGCCGACCCCGCGCTGCCAGCGAGCAGGGCGTCGGGCGATGGGCAGGCAGAAAGTGAGGCGTGCCGTGCTGTTTTGACCTCGGGTGGCGATCGTGACAGCATGTCGCTGTTGCCCGAGCATGATGTGGGTCACTCTGTGGTGCGCTACGACGACAAGTCCGTCACCACGGCTGTTCCCGAAAAGCGCGGGCGCGGAGCTGCGGCGTTCAAAACATCGGGGACGAAGAGAGACGCGGCGGCAGTAGCGGTGGAGCATGTCACGTGCGTCATTCACCGCACCGGCCGTGTGCAGATGACCGCCGCCTCGGAGCTGGCGCTGCGGCAGATGTGTGCCACGCTGCTCATTCCCTTCTTGGTGGCTACGGCGGAGGTGGAGCTCTGATGCATGTCAAGCAGCGATACAACCACGCACTCTTCCTCTCCCCTTCCCGCAGAAGACTTGTCTTTCTTTGCTTGCGCGTGCGGTCGCGGACGAGGAGTGGCCACCGGGATCACTCGACCCCATTTTGCATTTCTGCCGTCATGATCAGCGCTCTCTGAGTCTTTGCTGTGTGCGCGTGTGTGACCAGCGGCGAGACACAAACGACGAGCCTCCGTGAGCGACACTGCGGCCACTCGCACTCTGCTCCTTCCACATACTCGGACTAACTTCTACGGCTCCTCTTCGTCGCCGTTCTCCCCCCCTTATCCCCCGCATCCGCTTTGGTCCCTTCACAACTCGCGCTCGCCCACCACACGCCCTTCGACCCGAACTCACCGCCAAAAGAAGAGGGACGAGACGAGAGAGGCGAAGGGCGGCACTGTGCAGGACGCCGCTGCGCATGGCGGGGTCGGCGGCCCCCGGGTGCGTTCTTCGGCGCGTCGATGCCCGCGGCGCAGTCCGCGACTGGTCTCTCGTTCGGCCTCACGGAGCAGCAGCTGCAGTACCAGGAGACGGCGCGCAGCTTCGCCAAGGAGAAGATGATCCCGGTGGCGGCGGAGTACGACCGGTCGATGAAGTACCCCCACGAGGTGTACAAGCAGGCGTGGGCGCTTGGCTTGACGAACATGCACATCCCTGAGAAGTACGGCGGGCTCGGCGCCAGCATGATGGACGGATTGATTGTGCAGGAGGAGCTGGCCTACGCGTGCACGGGCATGTCGACTGCGTTCGATGGCAACAACCTCGCCGAGGCCCCGCTCCTGATCGCCGGCACGGACGCGCAGAGGAAGAAGTACCTCGGCCGTATGGTGGAGGAGCCGCTGCTGGCTGCGTACTGCGTGACGGAGCCGACGGGCGGGTCGGACGTGGCTGGGCTGAAGACGACCGCGAGGCGGGAGGGCGACCGGTGGGTGATCAACGGCTCGAAGATGTGGATCACGAACGGCGGCGTGGCGAACTGGTACTTTGTGCTGGCGCGCAGCGAGGGCGGCTACACCGGCTTCATCGTGGACGCCGACGCGCCTGGCGTGACGCGCGGGGAGAAGGAGGTGATGCTTGGCCAGCGCTGCAGTGACACACGCGGCATCACGTTCGAGAACGTGGTGGTGCCGGAGGAGAACGTGGTGGGCGAGCCCGGCAAGGGCTTCCAGGTTGCCATGCGGGTGTTCGACTTCACACGCTCCTCAGTGGCCATCGCCGCCGTCGGGCTGTCCCGCCGCGCCACGGACGAGGCGACGAGGTATGCTCGCGAGCGCGTGACGATGGGCAAGCCGATTGCGCAGCATCAGGCCGTCGCGTTCATGCTGGCGGAAATGGCGGCTGGCGTGGAGGCGTGCCGACTCATGACGTACCGTGCTGGCTGGGATACGGACCAGGGCCGCCGCAACACATACTACGCTTCGTGCGCCAAGATGATGGCGGCCAACCTTGCGGAGAAGTGCGCGACATACGCGGTGCAGATCTTCGGCGGCAACGGCTACAACACCGGCTACCCGGTGGAGAAGCTGTACCGCGACTGCAAGATCTTCTCCATCTACGAGGGCACGACGCAGATCCAGCACACGATCATCAGTCGCTACGTGACAGGCATGCGCTGCTGAGCGCAGCGAGCCACGGTGCGCCGTCAAGCGATCCCGTAGCGCGCAGCCGTTCGGGTTCATCATACGTCTGGAGCGTCTGCACGTATGTGTGTGTGTCTCTACGGGGAGGCCAGGAGCTCACACCCGAGCCCTTGGCGTGTACGGTGCAGGGTGACTCGTTGCCTTCTTTAGCTGTGGCAAGCATTATGCTCTTCAACTGCGTTGTCTGGTGGAGTTATGTGCGAGGTGGGAGAGTGAGGTGGAGTGATGAGCGTGCAGGCCTTGCTAAGCCGACGTCGTTGAGGTTGCGTTTTAACATTGGCGTGAATGTGTGACCGCGGAAGCTGAGCTTCCCTTCTCGCCCCTACCCGTTCTCTTTGTTTCTCTTGTTACCGGGACACTGCTGATGGGGCAAGTGATCATGTTAGCTCCCAGACGAAAGGCACCAGCACGTGCACACTCACCCACCCACCAGACACACACACACACACACACACACACACACACACAAGGGGCAAGGGAAGGATAAAGCGAGAGCTGTGGGGACAGCGGTTGTTGGCGCTGGCCGGTGGAACTGGAGTTGGTCAGTTTGGTTTCATCTCCGTTCTTTCTCTCTGGATGCAGGATTAGCTGCTAGGCAAAGTCACCGTGTTGATATACTGTTGCCACGGTCGAGGCGGCAGGCGGTGGAGCCATACACGTCTTGGCCGTTCAGCTCTTGAGGTAGCAACTCTCCACATTTCTCGTCCGCTCCGTATTTCCTTCGTTGGCCTTCTTAGCCACAGCCTACGCCCTCCCCCTTCCCTTTCTCTTTGGCAGATGTCTACGATCAGCTGAATGTGCGGACACCTGCGTATTTGAGCAACTCGTCGTCTCCGTCCGCGCGACCCACAAGGGCAGAGGCTTAAAGACCCGTCATCGCACAGTCCGACAGCCCCGCGTAGGTCACACACAACGCCTCTCGCACTCACGGGAGGGGAAGAGGGGGGGCGGAGCAGCGACCATGTGCGGGTGTTTAAGGGAGAGGGACCGTCTGAGGTATCGCGGCTGTCAGGTCCGATGTATTGTCAAGGGAAGCGAGGGAGACAGCGAAGCTGATCTCCGCTGTTCTCTGCATTCTCTTCTCCCTGACTTTCTAAAACTCGCTGTTCCCGAGAGAAGACATCATTGCCTGATCGCCGTCTTCGTCGTCATCCTCCTCCTTTCACTTCTCTCTTCTGGCATTCCCTTCTCTCTCTCTCTCTCTTGCGTGCGCGACACCCCCACACACCTCACGTCACCCCACCCTGGACCCTTCTCGGTGTCAACGGTGGCCTCCGCCCCCCCCCCCCCCTCCCTCTCTGCGGTGTATCGCGTCCGTGTTGGTTTACTTCCGCAATCGACGTAATGACACCCGCCGAGGCAGCCGCCGCCGGTACTACACGGCGCATTTTTGTGGTCAGAGACCCCCTCCCCTCCCCTCCCCCGATCACCATAGACGGAGTGGATAGGGACGAGTGCAACGACGCTTGCTCGTCCCCCTGCCACTCCTCCACTCTCCTCCCTTCCTTCCCTCTCTCTCTCTCTCTAATTCTCGCCCTCTCGAGTTCCATCGGCGAGTCATACGTACACACCGGCAACAACAGACAAGAAACACACGCGGGCCTGAGCGTGCGGGGGCTTTGCCGCAGCCTGCACGTGACACTCATTCCTTTCACAGCCCCCGTGCCACAGTGAACGAACTCTTCGCTTCCCCCCTTCTACTTCCACCGCCACCTCCGCCACTCACACTTCATACCGTCCACCCCCTGGCCGCTGCTGTCTCTCTCTCTCTCTCTTGCGCATTGTGCGTGTTCTTCGCCTTCCCCCCTTCCTCGCCTCCACTTCGCGGGCGATTTTCGCTTCCACAGCGAGCCGCTGACGGTGAAGGCGGCCTGGAGGACTCTTTGTAAAGCGCCGTAGGGGAAGGGGGAACGGAAACCGAGAGGCACGGCGTAGTGGGCCGGCGCGCGCGCATCAGGGGGCACTGCACGGGGCCACGCGCGCGCACCCACACCCGCGCGCACACACCGCTGCTCCTTTTCTGTGTTCACGCTTGGGTCTTCAGAAACACAGCATGCACACATCGCGCCCCTGCTGCACCAGCACGTACAGCCACGCCAATTCTTCAAACCCCCTCCACCTTCTCTTTTCTCTTCGAGAGAGAGAGAGACGCACACACGGGGAGGCGCGTACGCCCGCCTCCCATACTCCCCTCGATACGATCCATTACCTTCACTCCTCTATCGCACTCTTCACTTCACTGTGCGATCTACTCGTGGCCGTTTCTCTCTTCGACCACGACCGCCAATCACACAGTGTCACTCGCATCGTTACGAGTAACTCTACTTCCCACCCGACCGAGCGTGCTCATCCACGAGCTCATTAACTCCCCCTCCCCCCTCCCCCCCTCCACTTTCTCGTGGCGTTTGACGGATGGATCAGTCGCGCATGTCGTCGACTTCGCTGCTTGTTGCCTCGCCAGTCATGTGTACAGCGACCGGTGTTGTTAGCAGCAGTACAGCTGATCGCGAGGAGGTTACACCAGCCTCCGTGGCCTCTGGAGCGTCTGCGCCCAGTGCGACGAGGTCGTCGACATTACTTCCAACGCGCTTCGTTTCTGAGGCGCGAGGCTTAAGCCCTACGCCATCGACTCAGCTCTTGGCGGGCACGAGCAGCCTCTCGCGTGATTCGGCCTGGGCAACGCCTTCGCCGAATTCAAACCGCAGCCCTCGTGTTGCTGCGATAGCGCGCTGTGCCTCTTGCGGAGCTACACAGCGCAACCATATTAACCGTGATAGCAGCAGTAGTAGTCGTGGGTGCGGGCCCCTATCACCTCCACTCGTGCAGACGACGCCCCCTTCTCCCACAGCTATTACTACCACCACCCTGCAGGTTACACATTCGCAGCAGGTTTGGCGCGCCGGCTGGGAAATGGCGGCAACCACGTCCTACGCTGGTGATGGCGTCAGCAGCGCTGCAGGTCCCTGCCGCGAGGCGGAGGCGTGTAGAGGCTGTAGTACGACATATCGATGCAGCGAGCCGTCCGCATCCTCCTCGTCCTCATTTGCCTCTGCCGCGGTAACTACAAAGGCTCGTGCACGTAGGTCGGAGCGGCGCCCTTCTTGTGGTGTTCGAGCCGAGTTAATGGACTCTGCCAGCCCAGGTGATGTACGGAGCAGGTGCTGTGTGAACGCGGTGGCCGCGCCGTCAACGGTGCAGGGCTTCGCATCGAACAGTATTGACGTGCCGGCAGATATCACAGGAGCACCGCTATCAGACGAGCTAGTGGTAGTGGGAGTGCCGGTTCGGGAGCGCAGTGACCTTCATGCGGTATCACGGGTTGCTGAGGTAGACTCCATCGCGGCGACAAGAACTGCCACGAGCCCTACGTCTTCTTCACCTCTTGCTCTAAGCGCACCCTTTCAGCTCCGTGACACTGGCACACCCAATGTGCCGTGTTGGCAAATGAGCCCTGAGGAGGACGGTAGTTGCCCTGAAGGAGCCGAATACATCAACCTGCTCGAACTCCTCACTCGTGCGTCATCGACGCATGAAGGTCTCGACGTTGTATCCACCGGCGAAGTCGTACCGCCTTTGCCTGGCATGGACACCGTGGCGCACGTGGAGGAGCCAGCAGCGTGCTCGCCGTCACCTGATATGCCGCTCGACAACGCGCTGTCAGCCACCCACATTCCCAAAGTTGGAAACGTTTCGAGGAACGACACAGTCGAACGTGCTGCTGTCAACAACCTCGAATTTGGTGAGCACCAACAAGCGCCTGTACTCCAATCACTCTCGCTGCCACACGGGCTCATCGACGACGATGCGGCGCCACACACTGGACGCCCCAAGGAGTGGCAGTCGGCGGTAGTAAGTAGCAGGAACCAAAGCAACAGCGCAGCAGCGCTGGCGTCGTCTGGAAGAACGGTGCAGGAGACAGGCAGTAACAGCAGTGATGGGCCATCAGTAATACTGCCGCACGGTCTCGTCGCACCGCGACTGTTACCTTGGGGCACGCAGCTCGAAAGACGCGGCGACGCGGACAACGATGCTTCCGCTGAGTCGGCACCGTCCACACCATTGCTTTCTCTGGGTGAGACTCACCATAACGGCAGCGGCGTGTTCGCCGGCAGACAGCTGCGCGCCGGGCCGTCTGGTACGGCGGCGACCGCGTTTACCGACGTAGCGGCGCCAGCCTCCGCCGTCGCAGTAGTACCGGCAACCGCGCGCAGTCAGTCCAACAGCAGTAGCACACCACTGCTCGACTCGTTCCGCATCGTCCTCTCTCCATGCCCCAGCAGTATCGCGCCGTCCTTCTCGCTCGTGCCGTGCCCTTCAACGTCGCGGGTGTCGTCGCCGGTATCAATCTCAGCAAGAGTTGTGCAGCAGCGATGGTGTGGTCAGGTCCGGGCTTGCACGGGGGTGGGGCTGGGGATGGGTGTGGCACCTCTCCCCTCCCTGTCGCCGCCCATTCACTCGGGATCGCTGGCGGGCGGGCTTTGGGATCTTGGCTCCCGCCATCCCTTGCTCATGCGGCGGAGACCTCGCGTAGCGGCAGAGTAGCCGGCGGCGGGGCCTGGGGCGCGGTGCGTGTGACACCTCTGCAAGACTGGGAGCGTTCACCATGGCGGTGGTCAGGTGATGGGAATGGGGCAGATGAGGTTACCGAGCCGACGCCTCTTCACTCCACCTGCTGGAGTACCACAGCTAATCTGTCGGATGGCGCCTCTGGGCGGAGGCGAGGGTGCGTCAGTTCATCGACTCACGATGAGCCAGCGTACAACGGTCCCCGAAGCAGTTGCAGCCACGCGGCCACGCTGTCGCTTCGCAGTGGCCTTCCCCAGCCAAAGTTCGCTTCCCTCGACGCAACGCCACCGCCTGAACCTCACCCGCAGCAGCTCCCTGACTGTACCTGTAACTCTCTTGCTTTGGCGAACGCCGCCACAGAGGCCCTGTCGCGGGTTTCACCGGCAGCACACGCGTTGTCGTCGCCATTGCTGCCGCAGCAGGCCGAACCGCTTCCGTTGCTGCGTTCAGACCACGGCCAGCGTGACGGCTCCTGCAGCAGCGGCGCAGCGCCATGGACGCGAAACCTGCTTAGTGCCCCCGCGCCACACATTGCCGCATTCGCGCACCCGACAGCGCTGCCGCACAGTGGTGACAGTGTCGGCCCAGCCATTCCAGCTGCTGCGGCTATTGCCGGAAGGTGTGGGGATACGTGCAACTTACCTTTGCTGACGACCGCAGCCACGACAAGCGTACTCGGTTCTTCTGCCTCCGCATCGCCCTTGACCACGCGCTGGTCAGAATTCCATACATGTGCTGAGCATGTGGGATGCGGGCATGTTGGCCAGGTCGAGAGCGAGGATGCCTACAGAGCCACCTCGTGGTCCCCCACACCTGTGATGACTGCCTACCGCTACGACAGCAGTTTCCGCCTCTCTCCTACGGATGCGTCATCATATTCGAGTAGCGCCCGGCGGTTGCCTGCGCCGCCGGCTCACTTCACGACGACCGCCTCATCGCTTTTGCAGATCGGCTCCTTCACAGACATAGCCTGTAGGTGCGTTGCGGACGAGGCGTCGTTGACAGCAGATGCCTCGCTCGCAGGAGCCGACGGAGAGGACTTTGTGTCAACTTGTTCGACGCCACCACCGCGGGCGTCACTTTCGCTCTTCTCGCAGCGCGTGGCCGGGTGCACTTCGTCAGGCAGGAAAGCGGATGTGTGCCTGTGGAACGCAGCGGCGACCAGTGCACGAGTGCTGACGCGGGCATCTTCTAGTCAGCCCTGTGGCAGCCGTTGGAGGGTGCCGCAAAGGCCTCGACCGAGTCATTGTGGACCCCGTCACTCTGCACGTCTCCCACAGCAGTGACAGCCGCCGGCGACGGGGGGCGCAAGGGCGGCGTTGGGCATACGTGCAGCCGAGTCAGAGGGCCCTGCTGCTCTGACGCGGTATGCGCGGCTCCTGCAGACGGCGACGGCCTCGTGCACTTCGGGGTGGAGTCGGAGCTCTGTGGGCTGCAGCGCGATGTGAATGCGAAATGGCCCTTCTCAGGCAGCTTGAGCGGCGCCCTCCTCACGCCCACCGGGGCTGCTCTTGAAGTGCATCAGCAAGCTTCCCCTACCACGCTTTGCGTTGACAGCAAGCGTGACGGAGCGGATTGTAATGACGTGGGTAGCTCCAGTGTCTACGTGCCATCCACACTGCTACTGGCGCCGCCTCCGCCGTTGGTGACCCTTCCTGCCCACTGTTGCTCCTTTTCCATAGCCTCTCCCCGCGTCGGCGACTTGGCGACACCAACGGTGGCCATCCGCACTGCTGACACCACAGCAACAACCTCTTCCTTTTACGCCTCGTCCCCACAGCGGCCCTTGCCGGTGCCGTCCATCCCTGAGCAGAGTGCCCTCCTGGCAGCTTCCATGGCCATGAACGAGTCTCTGGGCGAAGGCGGAGGAGTGGCTGCAGCACTGGCAAAGGGTGATGATGAAGCTGCGATGTTGGCGACACTCGACGCACCGACTGACGTCACCACCGTCTCTGCCAAAGGCGTGTCCTCACTGTTGCCCACGTCGTCGTCTGCCCTGTCTCCTGCTACGCAGTTTCAGTGCGCCTTCAGTTCGCTGCGTGGCTGTCGAAGTAGACAAGAGGACAGCGTCATGCTGGTAACTAACCTCCCGATGCGCATTCATAGTAGCGCCATCGCAGTGCCGACCACTGAGGCTGCGCATACGGCACCCGTGTCAGCTCGAGAGGTCAGCGGAGCGAGTGCCCAAAGTTCAACCGGGGCAGTGGGTGAACACACGCAGTGGGCCGAGGAAGACTCGATTGCCGCAACAGCGGTGACGCAGCACATCCCCAATGAGCAAGGTGAGGTCGTCTTTGCCTGTTTTGGCGTCTTTGACGGTCACTGCGGCGACGCTGTTGCGTCGCTGGCCTCGCAGTTCTTTCCGGAGCACTTCGAGCACGCTGTGAAGACTTATCAGAGGCAGTGGGAGCAAGACCAGCGAGATAGCAGAGGCGCGTCTCGTGGTGCAGGCAGCTCCGCGCAGCTGGGGAAGGAAGTACTCGGGAGCTGCGACTGCCGCCCAGAAGGGCCCGTAGCGGAGGAGCTGCGTGGCCATCGCGAGGCAGCGCCGATGGAGGCAGTGAAGTTTCAGCGAATCGTGAGCGCTGCCCTTGTGCAGGCACTGGTGCACCTTGACCTGACGTTGTACAACGTCCTGCATCGCGATGCACACGGCTCCTCCGTCCAGCGTCGCGATGCAGGGTCAACCGCAAGCGTGGCAGTGTTTTTCAAGCTTCCGACTGCAGCTGCGTCATGCCATAGCGACGCGAGAGAGGTGGCAGGCAGCTGGGCGAATGGCACATCGCTGTTGCCCACGGGTAATGGTGATGCGCCGTCAGACAGCGGTGGCAGTGCCGCCACTCGCCAACCTGAAAGGCAGGAAGCGCCATGGAGGCAAAGGAAGCATTACGAGGCACCCACATCATCGTTGCCGACTGCACAGGCAGGGGACACGTATCGACTCTGCATCGCAAATTTGGGCGATAGTCGTGCTATTGTCGGCAATCTGCAGACAGGCGAGGTTCTGCTCAGAACCATTGACCACCGCATCTCCACCTACCCAGCCGAAGCAGCCCGAATCCTGGCGGCCGGCGGCGTAGTGGAGCTTGGCCGCATAGACGGCAGCCTTGATGTCACGCGAGGGCTCGGGGACTACCGGTACAAGGTTGAGCCGGAGCAGTGGTGGGACTCCACTGCTGCAACAGCTGAATCCTCAGCGACGGGTATGCCTGCCCGAGTGTCATCGCCGTTGCTCGCGGTCTCTGCTGCAGCCGTCACCGTCACGTCGTTGTCATCACACGCTGAGGTAGTCACGGGATCGTTGCCACCTGTGAATACACCGCGGTGCAGCGATGCCTCCGAGGACACCTTCGTGATGAGGGAGCTGCGCTGGCCATCAAGCTCGAGTACACCGCTTCGGGGTTTGAAGAGCGGCGACGTCGATGGTGGCGGAGCTACGCTGGAGGACTCGCAGCGTGTGAGCAATGTGGGCTGCACTGATGACGAGACGCAGTTGGTGTCTGCGCCCCTATCACAGGAATCGCATCCATCCGACTCTGCGGAAAGGATGGGGGATACTCATACGATACAAGAAGAAGGTTCGCAAGCGATACTGGCTCCTAGCTCTCTGCCGCCCATCTCGCCATCATCGCCGCTCTCTTCGCTGCCTCGGTATGCTTCGGTATCAGCTGTCGCACTGACAAGCAACGCCGTAAGCAACATCGCCGACGTGTACGAGTGGGAAGTGCACCGCGGAGAGGTGTTGATCATCGGCTCCGACGGCGTCTGGGACCGCATGACGTCCGAGGACGTGCTTTCCTTTGTGCGATGTGAGCTACTTACAGCAGAGCAGCAGTCCAAAGCGGCTGCGGGAAATGTGATTCACGGTAACGACACTCCCGTGGACGCGTCCAATGGCGTGAGGATGAGGGCATGGAAATCGTCAGGGCTTGATAGGGCGGGTCCAGAGGTATCGGGTGCAACCGGGGCACCGCTTGTATTTTTCAGCGAGACGCTCGAGGGCACACCGCCGCGGCAACAGTCGCCGTGCCACGGGCGAAAGCGTACGAGTGCTCGCTGTTACCCTGCTGGGCTTCTCTGCACCCCAGATGGCAGCGGCGCGGCCTCGCACGACCAAGCGACGCCGCTAATTCGCTGGCGAGTACGACCGGCAGCGCGCCGTGTTTCTTTGCTGTGCAGGCGGCGGCGCGGCGGTTAACGGAGCATGTCGTTAACAACCTCTTCGGCAGCGACAACACCTCCGTTGTGGTTGTGGCATTTGACTGACGAGAGGTGGGTGAAACACCCAAGCTCTGTGTGTGTGCGCGCGATATCGGCTTTGAAGGAGCTGGATCAGCGAGCGGGAAGACCCTGCTGGGCTGCACTCTTCTTCTCTGCGTACACACCGCATTCCCCCCCTGCCGTGCGTAGTGATGGGGATCCTCTACATTTCTGTTCTTCTCTCCGTTCCCCACGCCCATGCACGGAGGTGCTCATGCAGCCAATCATATGCGCAAGGGAGGGAGCGGGAAAAGAAGCGCATGGATGTGCGTAGCATGACTCCCGCTGGACACTGAGGACGGCCTTTGATTTCTCTCCTCTTTCTCTTCCCACTTGTGTGTCTCTCTCCCACCACCTCCGCCATCCTCTGTGGTGCGCGCTACCCTGAAGGTGTGTGCGCCTGTGCGTGTGTGTGTGGTGGGGGGAGGAGGGGAGGGGTGGGGGTGCCGGCTGTTTCCTTTTCCCGGGGTGTAGTGGTGCATCTGAGCGCATCATAACCCCCCCCCCCCCCCCCCCCCCACCCTTACCACTCGCCTGGAAGGCCTCGACGTCAGCGGTATTACCGTACATGTCTCACCCTGCCTCGCTGTTTCTCTCCCTCTTCCTCTCTTATTCATCTTTGCGTCACGGCCTCGCCTAAAACCTCCGACGCACTTCCTTCAGCTCCTTTCCCTCCTCCTCCCCCGGTCGGCCGTCTGCGCAGGGTCGACCTACACGCGCGGTTGCGGTCAAGCAACTACTTGGTTGAGCGGCACGCTACACTCACACTCACTCACACCCACACAACTCGTATACCGGAAAAAGTGGGTACATCGTGCGTGTGTGACTGTTGCTGGAATGCCGCTACGAACATCTCCTCTTGGTGCTCTCTAAACGCCTCTCCCCAGCTGACGTGCCTTCGCGCCTTCATTCTCCCGTCTCTCTCTTCACACAAGCGCCTTCATGGACTACGAGGCCGCGGCGACGCGCCTTTCCTCGCCTACTGTGTTCACCATCCTCCACGCGGCCTTCTCCAGCGCTGGCGACGACGAGGCCGGTCCTTTAGCAGGAGCGGTACGAGCCCCCTTCTGGGGCGGTTTTTGGGTCGCCTTTGCGCTCGCTTCTGCGTCTCTTTTGCTGATGAAGGGCTTCATGATGTCGCTGTTCCGCTGGCCAGCGGAGAAGTGCCGGCAGATGTGCAGCCTCGCCGCTACGGGTGAGTCGGTGAAGATGGCGCTCGTTGTGCGAAAGGATCTCAAGATGAGGAACGGCAAGATTGCCGCACAGTGTGCGCACGCCGCGGTGGGGGTGATCGAAGAAATCCTGGCCTTCAAGTCAGCAGGGGCGACTAGCCCGCAGCCTGCCCTCAACCCCGTGTCTACTGCGTGGGTGCAGTGGTATGACGCATGGCACGCCAGCGGCTCTTCCAAGGTTGCTCTGCAGTGCTCTGATGAAGCTGCCATGATGGCGCTGGCGAAGCACGCGCGGCAGGTAAACTTGCCTCACTACGTCGTCCGCGACGCCGGCCGCACACAGGTGGCAGCCGGTAGCAAGACTGTCGTGGCCGTCGGACCGGGACCCAGGAGTTTGGTAGACGAGGTGACGAAGCAGCTGAAGCTGCTGTGATGGAGTGCAGACGTGTAGATGTGCGTGTGCGACGCTAGTTTGACTTGAGTTATTGCAGGTCTCGTGGATATCGTGGCAGTTGTGGTTTCGAAGAACGACTGCGGCGACACAGCCGCAAGCGCGATGCCCTAGGAAAGAGAAGAAGAAACAGTGCGAAGCAAGCGAGTTGGTCAAGTGAAGCGGAGCGCAATGGTGGCGTGTCTGGACAGAGCGTCGCTCTCTCCTGCAGGGCGTGGGTGTACTCTCTTCTCTCCGTCCTCTCTCTCTCCCTCTCCCTCTCCTGCTTTGTCCTGGACCAGGTGCACGTACGCAGAGGGAAAAACCGGCGCGCAGCCCGTCGTTGAAGACTCTCTGTGCGTGTACATGCTCGACATCACCGCTTCCTGCTTCCTCTTCTCTCCTCTCTGTCGTGTCTGCCTCATTGTGCCCTTCACCTGCTATTCCTCCCTCCCCATTGCCCTGCTCTTCGACTGGCACTGCCGCCAGCAACATCTTCATTCTCTTCACCTCACCACTATCAACCATGACTCAGAAGTTGCTGTTGGCGGAGAGCCTTGACCTACTGCGCCAGTGTGAGCAGCGCGAGTACGATGTGGATCAGGCCAAGCTCCGCATCAGCAGCAACAGTCGCTACCGCAGCGAGCTTGGCCGACTGCTGCAGAACTACGACGCAGTGTACCAGGAGTATGTGCGTGGGCTTCAGATCCTCAACTATGTGCGCCACACCGCCCTCGCCGACACGAATCCCAAGAACGCACAGTACTCCAAGAACCTCTCAGAGTTCTGCGCTGCCAAGATCACGGCGTACATGACACGGTGCTACAACATTATTCGGAAGACAGACAACATCCTCGTGCCCTTCGAGGAGATCGACCACATCAGTAAGGAAGGCTACAGGCCGGAGGAAACGCTTTACCTGCAGGACGGCAGCACATACCCCCTCTCGCGGAAGGAGAAGGTCATGGCGAAGGAGTTCACGCTCAAGGCTGGCACCTACGTCCTGGTGCTTAAGAACCGTGACGACTACACGCTGGCGGCGCCAGATGTGGATGTGAAACTTACCGTGCTGCCTCCGCGCGGAAGCGGCCTTGAGTCGTCGCGTGTGGAGCTGAAGTTGCCGTGCCAGTGTGGATGGCGAAAGGTGGTGGGCTGCGTAGATGCGTCGACCGTGCAGCTGGAGATTCGCTACAGCGGCATCCGTGACGCGCACGTTGACGTGCTCTTCCAGAAGTGGTGCGCCGTGGAGGAACCTGGTCGATCTGGCGGCGCTGGTGGCGCGGCGGGTGGCCCCGGCCCGGCGCTGTCGCCGTTGATCTTTGATAACGATGGCAACTATTTTGATGGTAAGACGACATCCAAACCGAACGACGGCGCTGCGGGCGGCGTCAGTAACCGCTTCTGCACGCTCTCCAATGGGTCAGGAAACGGTGTAGGCGCGCCGGCGTATCAGCAGCAGCAGCAGCAGCAGCAATGGGTGAACCAACTACCCCGGCTGCCGGACGATGAGCTGGCGACGCTGGCGAATTACAACGTACCCTCTTCGAACCTACCAACAGTGCCAAACCACCTCGCCACTGGCAGCGGAGCTTCTGCTGCTACTTCGTCCGCGACTCTTGCCTCAGCCGAGGACCCGTGGGCAACGCTTGCCACTCTGAACGTTCCGTACACATCAACGACGTGCGGCGCGCCGAATGCGGCGTCTGTCATGCAGGTACCAGACCCGCTGAAGGTGAATCCGGTCGGCATGACATGTCGCCAGCGCCTCGACAAGATTCACCAGCTGATGGATGTGTGGCCGTCAAGCGGTGTGACCGCCTGCGCGCTTCCAGCTGAGCAACAGCACTTCATGCAAGCCGTTCAGGCGCTTCCCTTTCCGCGAGAGCTCTCAGCATAGCACAGGAAAAGAGGATGAAGGACGATATCACACCCACACGACTCTCTCTCTCTCTCTCTCTCGCTCTGCTGCCTCATGCCCCATTGTGTCCTCCCGTCTTTCTCTTTCTCAGGGAGCAGTGCCACCCCACTCCTCCTCCTCCTCTCCTTACTCTTTGCGGAAAAGCCGTGCAGCCTGCAGTCTGCCCTCGGGTATGCGACTGGGCGGACTGCAGGCTGCTCGGCGGACAGGATGGGGCGAGCTCTGGCCGATGAGACGTGCGGTCATGATCAAGCTTGTACAAGCGCACTACACATCGTGTCGTCGATTCAGCGACTATGCGCAGCCGCCAAGTGCTTCTCTGCCTGTGCTGCGCTGCATGCAGCGGCGTTGCAGTGGGGCTGAACAGCACCAGGCGGTGGTGCTCGACCCGGTCGCTTGACATGGCCGGGGTACAGCAGCGGCATGGGTGGCCTTTAGCTGTGCGCGTATGCGTGCTGATGAGCTCGCGATGGAATTGGCGTATCCAAGGAATAACAGAACACTTCTCTCTTCGCTTACTACAAAGTCCATCGTGTTATTCGTGTGCCCGTCTCTCACATTTTCTCAGGTGTGGTGTGTACGTGGATGTGCAGTGGCTGGCGAGTGACGTTGATGCTGGGGTCCATGCGACACGTGTGCTTCTGTACGCGTGTGTGTGTTGTGTCCACCTTCACCTCTCTCTCGTTGTCTGTCTCCTTCTCGGCTGCTTGCTTGCGTGCTCCCCCACCCCTCCCCCCTTCTCTCTCGTCTCGTGCTGTGTACTGTGCCAGACTTGGTATGCCACTCACTGTGTACGCTGTGTGGCTGATCTGGAGCGGGTGAGGAGGGCGGGGAAGGTAAGGGTCGAAGAGGAGGAGGGGGAAGAGGAGGCTGGAATGAGCAAGCGGGCGCACTGGAGCTGACAGGAGAAGGGTGTGCCACATAGGCACGCACGCACATGAATGTGGCTGCCCTTTTCGCCGAGAAGCGTTTTAATACGGTTTGCGCTCCTCCTCCTCCTCCTCCCCCTCCTCTCCTCCTCCTCCTCCTCCTCCTCCCCTCCTCCTCCTCCTCCTCTCCGATCTTCGTGTTGCGTGTTTGGTCATGCGTGCCTTATGTCGATTTCCCTGGTCCCCATAAGCGGCCTTTTCTCTTTCAGTGTCTCTCCCCCCCCTCTCTCTCTCTGTGTGTGTGTGGGCGGGTGGGTGGGTGTGTATACCTGCCGGCCTGTGGGCGTCTACGCATGTGAGGGGGGGCGTTCGTTGCTATCTTCGATGGTGCACCACTGTGGTGCGCGCTGTGTCTTTCCTCTCGTTTGTGCTCTTTCGCCGCCGGCGTGCTGAGTCGGTTGTTGCCTTCGCTCCTCTTCTCGGTATGTCTGCTGTGGCCTTTTCTATCATTCTTCCGCTTCTTCTCGTCGCCCAAGCCGCATCGCGAGTGCGTTGACGGCTGTGGACGCAGCGGATTTGCGTGGGCGGCAAAGCGAAGTCCACCGAAACTCACTGGGGCAGATACACGCGTGTGCTCGAGACACAGAGGGAGGAGGGTGGAAGAGGGAGCGAGCGTCCGCCCCATGTCATTACAGCGCGTAGAAAAGGCCTCGCAGCAGCAGTGACAAACAAGCTCTTCAATCAGCAAGATGTGGCGTGACGCTGTACAGCAGCAACGCCCCTCCCTCCCCCGCTGCCTCTATGCCACAGCGCTTTGCTAAGTCGTCTTCTCCCGCGCGAGAGGGTAGGCGCTACAAGGGAACTGATGGTCCAAGGAGGACAAAGCAGAGGGAGGGGTAGAGGGTATGTGTGTGTGTGGTGGGTGGGTGGTGGGTGTCGGAGCCCTCCCCTCTCTCCCCTCTCGCCGTGTTTCTCCATGGCACGCCCCCACTCGCCTCGCCTCATATCACACAAGCACCATACCAGGTGTCTTTCTAACTCGCCGGTAGCCTCGTCTCCGTCTCCCCCCATTTCCACGCTTACACCCAGCCTCTGCTCTGGCTTAGCTTCACCTGTCTTTCGCTCCTTCTCTGGTCGTCTGGCCTCCCTCGTTTGTGGCACCCACACCCACACCCACACATGCACGCGCGCATTGTCCACCTGGTGCTCGACAACCCTTCTGCTCAATCACACACTCCAACTCGACCATAAAGTGCTCGGCAGTAGCAGGGGATCGCTCCTCCAGTGTATCACCCTTAGGTCTACACGAACGAGCACACTCATGCGCTGGCACAACCCACTTCTTCCCCTCTCCGCTCTCTTATCGACAGGCCCTCTCCTTCTTATCCCCCATCCTCCACCATTTCACGCCAATCACTGCCACCCTTGCCTCGCCAGCCTCCATGGTTGCCACCACCAGCGTGGCGGCGACGGTGGCTGCGTCACGGCTCTTCACACCACTTCGGGTTGGGCGGCATATTCAGCTGCCGAATCGCTTCTACATGCAGCCCATTTACCTCAACATGGAGAGTGAGCTCAAGTGGTACAGCGACGAGCACATGGCCGCAATGGCCGCCTTTTTTGGAGAACGGGCGCACTACGGCGCGAAGCTGATGGTGGTCGGCGGCCTCGGTACGTCGAGACTCGGCCGGTGGAAGAGGGATGCGTTGGTGTTAGGCACCTTCGATGCCGCCAAAGCGCTCTCGCGCGTGACGAACGCGGTGCACAGTGAGGGCGGCTACGTGCTCGCCCAGGCTTTCCACGCAGGCCGCGCTGCCCGCAAGCGCCACTTTGTGTCGGCCACATCGACACCGTCGCCAGTGCAGCCGGTGCGCAACACGCACCCGTACCGGATACCCGCCTTCATGGTGAACTACGTGGTGTCCGAGTACGAGCGGTTTGCGCGGCTGGCGGAGGACGCCGGCTTTGACGGGGTCGAGATCCCCGTCAGCGAGGGCAGCCTCCTCCACAACTTTCTCTCCTCCGCTGTCAACACGCGGAACGACGCCTTTGGTGGGTCGTTGGAGCGCCGCCTCGAGGTAACAGTGCGAGTGCTCGAGACCATCAAGAACTCCCTTGCGAACCCCGACCGCTTTGTCGTCTCTCTGAGGCTGTGTCTGCACGATCTGAAGCCTGGCGGCACGTCGATGGCGGAGACGCTGCAGGTGGCCGAAGTACTTGCCAAGAGCGGCCGCATCGACCTCTTGAACACGAGCGTCGGCATGCACGATTCGCCAGTGCAGACACTGTCGGCCTACGTGCCACATGGCACGTTTACGCGCTCCTGTCAGCTGCTGAAGGAGCGGCTGACGGAGGTTGGCGCGGTGGGTGTGCCTGTAGTTGCGTCGCACCGTCTGCACACGATCAAGCTCTCCGAGAGCCTGCTGGAGAAGGGGGTGTGCGACATGGTCGGCGTGGCGCGTCCGCTTCTCGCGGACGCGCAGTACATCGCCAACGCAGCAGCGGGGCGCAGCGAAGACAGCATCCCTTGTATCGGGTGCAACCACTGCATCAACCGACTCTACAAGCACCAGCGCATCACGTGTGCGTTGAACCCCATCACTGGCTACGAGCTCCAGCGTGGGTGGAGGCCTGCCAAGTACAGGAAGTCTGTCGCTGTTGTCGGGGCTGGCGCGGCAGGCGTGACGTGTGCGCTGACGCTGTGGCGCCGTGGCCACGACGTCACACTTTTTGAGAAGGAGCGCATCATTGGTGGCCAGCTGAACCTCGCGAAGCGAGTGCCTGGCAAGGAGAACTACCAGGCAGTGCTGGAGTACTGGACGCGGCAGCTGCGGCAGTCCTCTATCAACGTGCGCCTCAACACTGAATTCACCCGCGAAGAGGTAGCTCGCAACCACCAGTTTTTCCACGCTGTTGTCATGACACACGGTTCGGTGCCACGCCGCATCTCGTCCCACGTCTTCCCCGGCGCATCCGAGTGCCCGCTCGTCGTGCCCTTCCATCGCATCTTGGACGGCAGCGTCACGGCTGGTCGCCGCGTCGTCATCGTCGGCAACGGCGCCATCTCGCACGACGTTGCCTCCTTCTTGCTGCACGATCCCCGCGTCTCGCGCGAGATCTCGCTGTACCTGGACGAGTGGGGCATCAACCTCGAAGACGGCAGCTTGCTGGAACGTCCGGAACAACGGATGCCGCGTAACAACCGTGTGGTCACCATCTTCAACAAGGCGGACAAGGATGCGGACCTTTCGCGAGGTTGGGGCTGGACACAGAAGCTGTGGATCAAATACCACGAGAGCACCGTGGTGAAGCACGGTATGATCGAGAACTTTGACGCCAATGGAGTGCACATCTCCATACTGCCACCGGACAGCCGCAAGCTCTTTGTGCCGTGCGACACCGTCGTGTGGTGTATTGGCATGCTGCCGAACATCACCTATGGCACGTGGATTTACGAGTGGATGAAGGACGGCGCGAAGGTGCGGGGCGAAATGGTCGGCGACTTTAGCCTCTACACGGCCGGCTCGTGCCGCGACAGCTACACCGGCGACGGACACGGTGAAGAGGACCTTCTGCAATGCGTCCACGAGGGGTATGAAGTTGGCCACAAAATATGAGGGTGTCAGTGCGATGGCCCTGGCGGTGGCGGCGTCGTGGTCTCGTTCGGCTAGTCATGACCGTCACAGCTTTCTGTGTCTCGTGTCGCTCACTCGCTCTTAGCCTGCCTGCAGGTGGGGGTGGCGGGTGGGTGGGGCCTCTTCAGTGGGTTATGTGCCGAGAAGAGAGAGAAGGGTGAGCTCACCGCACCGATGCAGCGCCATCACAGGCATCCTACGCAAGCACGCGCCGCCCACAGCGAAAAGGCTGCCTGGGGCTCGAAGTGAAATGGGGACGGGGCGGGGCGCGAGAGCGAGGCCCAGGAGCGGCGGCAGCCCACGCAACTGCATTAGGGAGGGAAAGAGGAAGGGTCGATGTGCCTGGGATCGCGTTACTTGTGCGTCGCCTGATGCTCGATCGTTGCCCCTCGCCTTCCCCCCTCACCCCCACACACCTCCAGCAACCACCAAAGATAGTATTCAGGAGGATCTGGCGCACGGGCATGCGAGTGCGATTCACGAGGAGTCAGAGAATGAGGGAAAGAGATTCATCACCGTAGGTGGTATATCGCTAGGAGGTAGCATTGTCCACATGGCAACACGCGGGTGGGTCTCTCCCGATTCCTTTTATCAATGCTTCCGCCCGTGTGTTTGCACTGACGCACAGGCCAACAGCGGTGTTGCTGCGTCACTCCTTCCCCACTTGTGCATATCGCCACCGCCTACCCTCCATCGTTTCTGTGGATCAGTAGGCATCTGAGATGCGTGCTCACGCTCGTTGTCATCTCCACTCGTCTCTGTTTCTCTTTCTCTTGCCTCTGTGCATGCTCGGTGTGGTGGGCAGGGACTGGAGAACAGCACCAACACTTCTCACCCCTCACTCGCCTACCCACGAATACACATCGAAGGGGAAGAGTGAGAACACATATCCGCTAGTGGTGTGCCACATTACGTCTCCGTGCCTTCCCTTCTCCTCTTCCCCCCCCCCCACTTCCCGCAACTGACCATTCCAAATCACTCAGCAGTTTTCCCCCCTATTCCCCTCCTCTGCTGGTGTGTCCTTCTCTACTTTGGAAAGCACTTGAAGTCCTCACCAACCTCTGGACGCACGGACCCGCAATACGCAACTCGCGTAGCGCAATTTCTCCGGATTCGGTGTACACACTGCAGGCACTCCAGCTGACCCCCCTATAGTCTTTCATTTTGTATATCGACCCCCCCCTTCTTCGTCCTCAAGGGGGTTCGCTGCCGCCTTCGTATTCTCTGCTCTCATCATCGTTGCTGTCATCGTCGCCGACATTCACGAGTACGCGTGCGTGGGCCATACACACCTCCCTCTGTCGCTCGTCGGTGTGCGCCTCCCCCCTCCTCCCCCCCGGTGCGCCTGGGTATCGTTGCTCAGGGCTGAAGCATCCGTGGATTCTTCTCACCTCTTGGCGCTCTTTTTAGGGGCACATCACCACACACACACACGCACCTTCTCGAGGGTTGCAGCGCTGTGATGCGCCGCATCCATCGTGCTGCGAAGAGTGTCACATGTCGCTCTTCTCTCTGAACGCATCATCGTTGCCGGTGCCGGCGTTAACGTCTTCACAGGAGTGGGGCGCCTCTACAGGTGTCTCGCTTCCGATAACACCGCCGTGTGTCGCCCGTCGCATATTGCCTCTCTTCCCGGTGCCGGGCTGTCATGTGTACGACGCGTACCGCAACTGCTTCCAGTACCGGCCAGATGTGCAGCGGAAGCTCATCGAAGCGGCACAGCGATTTGAGAGAGGCCGGCGGCACCGAACTGGCCAAAACGCAGGAGACAGCGCCGCTGCAACTCTGGAGGCGGATGCTGCGGCGCTGAGTGATGCAGAGGTAGCAGTGGATCGCATGTCTTGTCGTTGCGCACTGGATGCAACGAAGCTGTTTGCCACCCTAGAGGACACGCCGAACCCGCCTCTGCCGCTCTCTCGCTGCGAGCTGCACGAGGTTCTTCTCGCGCTACCGCCATCCTGGCAGAACTACCCGTGGCGGCTGTGCTTTGACACCGCCACCGACGGATTCAGCCTCTCCAGCCTTTACCGCCGCATGGAGGTTGTGGAGGCGAAGCAGTCGCAAGTGAAAACCGTCACTTTTGGGCTATTCTTTGCGCACTCTCGCGAGGATGCCACACTGCTGAACGCGAGTCTGACGGACAGTCTCTCGGCCTCGTCGGCGAAAGCTTCTTGTATGATGTCGCCAGGGACCAGCGGCACGCCTCATTCATTTCGTGAGGCGCACCGCCCTAGGAGAATGCGGCACGGCGCTGCCCACGACACGCCGCCGCACTGTGTGCTCGGCTGCTTTACTCCTGAAGTGCCGTGCCTCGGTCGCCACACCGCTAACGTGTACTTTGGCTCCCCCGAAACGTTTGTCTTTCGGCTGGATCAGCTGAGCTGCACGCCGTCACGTGGGGCGTGGATGGCGGCAGATATGAAGAGCGGGCAGCAGCAAGAGGAGCAACAACACCCGCAGCGACGTAGTAACGTAGCGGATACATTGGACAGTGAATCTCTGAGGCGCTCTGCAGCTGACCCTCACACCAGTGCCTCGGGCACTGCCGCCACCGTACTCGCTGCCGCACCAGCCTACGGTTACGCTAGGCTCGCCGTCGCCGATGACGGCGATGCAGGAGTGCCGGTGCCGATGCCGAGCCGGATGACCATTGAGCACCCCTTGTGCCCGACGCGCACTGCCGACAAGCCGACGATGAACTCGGCGCTACCTCTGTCGGCAAGCGAGGCAGCACTGTTGCGGAATTCATCGCCGTCACGGACAGACCCTGTTTCACTAGGTCACGCAGTTGACATATCCAGAGCCTTTGACGCCCCTGGGGCCGTCCTGTCATCTCCGGTGAGTAGGCGGCGTTGGCCGCTGCACCCTGTGCGACCGGCTCGAGTGGTGCCGCTGGCACCACTACTGGAGAAGTTCACCTGGTGCGGCCACGCAAGTAATAAACGATTCATCGTCTGCAACTCGCACTTCTTCGCCATTGGCGGCGGCAAGAACGGCGCGGCGTTGTACGTTGATGAGACGCTACAATACGGCACGAGCAGCATCTGGTGCGAAACCTTCAATGCACCGTGTCTCTTTGATCCGCGCGTGGGCGGTGACAAAGCCTCATCCGGCTTGTCGTCGACACTGTCATTCAGTTCTGGAGACAATGACCCTCGCGACGACCACGTCACTGCTAGGGATGGATCTGCGCGCCTGACCAGCGGCCTGCCGCATATTGAGTTCACAATCAGCCGCGTTGTGTGGTTCAGCCTCACAGAAGACAAGCGAAATCGCCGGGCCATGCGTGCAATCGATGCATCGCTGACTTGTGAGGAGGCGCAGCGCTGCGGCTGTGGGCGTTATGGCGGAGATGGCGACAATGACGCCATCTCTTGCGATCCGCTGTCGACAGCCGCGATGATGGCAGAGGTGCCGCCATCCGCCTCGACGTTTCTACACCGTTGTGATTTGCTACCGTGTGCGGCGCCACTGTGACGAGAGGGCCCACAGCGCGTCTGGCAACTCCGCGAGGGGGCGATAAGAGAGCACCCACGCGCGCATCTTCTTCCAAGCGGTCCTGCGCTCACGCAGGCGGGGCACAACGCAGTGGCCTACTCGACTCCCTTTGTTTTTTCTCTCGTAAAGGTGGGCGCGCCACCACAGCAGCGCTTCCATCACTTTTCTGCTCTTGAATGTGCGCAGATAGGCGTGCGCCTCGGCTCAGCTGGACTGCAGTGCACCGGAACGGGAAGACCCAACGCAGTGAAGCAGAAGTTGATCAAACAAGCCATCCTCCTCCTCCTCCTCCTTCTATGCCTCCCCTCCCCTCGCCCTCCGGCCAATTCTCTGAGGATACCGCCGTCCATGCCCTTCTCTCTCCACTGCTTAGCAGGGCCGAGTTTCCTCCTGGCCTCTGCCATTCTCTCCCTCTCTTTCGCCTTCTCTCTCGCTGCGTGGGTGTGGTGATGGTGGCGCGCTGATCTGTCGTTTAACATGCTTCTCGCGCATTCAACGCAAAGTTCTCGGCGCCTCGTCCCCCTCCCCCCCCTCCTGTGTGATGTTACGCCCGCTCGCACTCATCAACTTTCACTGGTGTATACAGTCTTCTCTCCCCCCTCTCTCTACGCGAGTGCTTAGGCATCGACTCAGATCTTCCGCAGTTGCTGCTGCCTCCTCCCCCCCTCCCCCCCACCCACACATACGCTCGCATGCATATTGCGTCTTCCAGCCTGGTGCATTGCCTTCGTTGTGCCCCTCAGTGTTTCCTACGCTCCTCTTCATCCTTTCAGCGCCTCATCACTCTCCACGTCGTCATATCCGTTGAGTCACCCCTCCTCGCTCTCTCCTTCTCATCCGCGCGCGCGCGTGTGTGTGTGTGTGGGCTCACTCTTCCGGCTCTTTCTCTGCTCTTTCCTCGGCGAGTACCATTGACATCGTCATGTGCGGTATTTGGGGCTATGCTAACCACAATGTGCAGCGCACAGTGGAGCAGATCTTGGACGTGCTCATCCGCGGTATTCAGAAGGTGGAGTACCGCGGCTATGACAGCGCAGGCCTGGCCATCGACGCAAGCATCGGGAGTGAACACGATGGTGGCGCCTCCGCCAGTGCGCCGACGCCGCGCCCTTGTGTGGTGCGCAGCGTCGGAAACGTCAGCCAGCTCCGTGAGAAAGTGTTCAGTCAGGCCGTCGCCGCGACGCTGCCACCGATGGACGCCAAGACAAGCCACCACATCGGCATTGCCCACACACGGTGGGCCACGCACGGCGATGTGTGCGAACGAAATTGCCACCCGCAGCAGAGCAACAATGGCGAGTTCACCATCGTTCACAACGGCATCGTCACCAACTACGCCACGCTGAAGGAGCTTCTCAAGGCGGAGGACTACACCTTCCACTCCGACACGGACACGGAGGTCATTAGCATTCTTTCCGAGTACCTGTACACGCGCAAGGGTATCCACAACCTTGTTGATCTGACGCTGGAGCTGTCGCGCCTGGTGGAGGGTAGCTACGCGTTGCTCATTAAGAGCATCTACTTTCCTGGTCAAATAGCGGCAAGCCGCAAGGGGTCGCCGCTGATGGTAGGAATCCGGCAGACGGACGACTACGGCTGCGTGATGAAGGTGAGCACTCACGACCTTCCCGATTTGTGGAAGTCGCACGAGGTCTTCTTCGCCTCCGACTGGAGCTCTTTCGTCGAGTACACCAACAACGTTGTGCACCTCGAGGATGACGACGTTGTTCACTACTGCGACGGCACCCTTCGCTTTTACAAGGCAGAGGGGTGCAATAGTTCGACCGTCAAGCGCGAGGTTCAGTACTTGGATGCGAAGCCGGAGAGCCTGTCCAAGGGCAACTACCCGCACTTTATGCTGAAGGAGATCTACGAGCAGACAGAGTCCGTCATCCGCTCCATGCACGGTCGAATCGACTTCAGCAGTGGAACAGTGCGACTCAGCGGATTCACCCCGCAGAGCATCCGCGCTATCCTCACCAGTCGCCGTATTCTCTTCATCGCCTGTGGCACCTCGCTCAATAGCTGCCTCGCTGTTCGGCTGCTCTTCGAGGAGCTCGTGCCGTTGCCCATCTCGGTTGAGAATGCCTCCGACTTCCTCGATCGCAAGCCACCAATCCAGCGGGACGACGTGTGCTTCTTCATCTCGCAGTCCGGTGAGACGGCCGACACGCTGCTGGCACTGAGGCTTTGCTGCGAGGCGGGCGCGGTGTGCGTTGGCATAACGAATGCCGTCGACTCTAGCATCAGTCGGCTGACACACTACTGCATCCCCCTGAACGCTGGCGTCGAGGTCAGCGTTGCATCGACGAAGGCGTACACATCACAGATTGTCGTGCTGACGCTGGTGGCGCTGCTGCTCAGCGACGACTCGGTGCGGCTGCAGGAGCGCCGCCAGGAAGTCGTGCGCGGACTGGCCGAGATGCCTGTAAAGATCTCTGAGGCGCTCAAGATCACCCACGACTCCGTGAAGGCGCTGGCGGCGCGCCTGAAGGAGAGTAGCTCCATCCTTGTGCTCGGTCGCGGTTACGACCTGGCCACCGCGATGGAGGCGGCGCTGAAGGTGAAGGAGCTGAGCTATGTCCACACGGAAGGCATCAACAGCGGCGAGCTCAAGCACGGGCCTCTCGCACTAATTGACGAGACATTGCCGGTGCTGGCGATGTGCACCAACAACCGACACTTCCACTTGAGCAAGACGGCCGTGCAGCAGGTGAGCGCTCGCAAAGGCGCCGTCGTCGTCTTTGCGACCGAGGCAGACGCTGAGCTGAAGGCGGCCGCGCGGGAGATTATTCTCGTTCCGAGCACGGTGGACTGCCTTCAATGTGTCGTGAACGTCATTCCGTTTCAGCTGCTGGCCTACTACTTGGCGCTGCTGCGCGGCAATAACGTCGACTACCCGCGCAACTTGGCCAAAAGCGTCACGGTGCAGTAGCGCCGCATGTACGTACCTGCGCAAGTTTGTGGAGTGCTTGGGGCTGATAGGATACGGCGGAAGCTCTCGCTGCGCCGCTCTGCCTCTCCCTCTGCTGTTTCTTTCGAGCACCCCCCCGGACGCTCCTTCATGTCTGTAGGCTCGGTCTCTTTTCATTTCGCTGCCAGTGGCACGTACTACGGCACGTCTCCCCCGCCATCCCCCCTCCTGCTCCCTGCTGCCCTATCCTCACTGAAGTGCGCTTTTCTTTTTTGGGGGAGGAGGGGGAGGGGCAGGGGGAGGCGGCGCATCTTTACCATTCTCATTCCCCTAATCCCACCCACCCCCTCCCTTCCACACGCTCACATGTGCCCTCTCCCAACCCTAGAGCCCCCCCCCTCGTCACCTCTCAAGCGGGGTCGTGAGGCGTCGCCCTCGAGCACATGTACGTAGGGGGTGGCGCAACGTAGACCAACGAGCAACAAGAGATCACCGCGTGCACACACACACACACACACACACACACACACACACACCTCAAGGGAGGAGCGGCGCTCATTCTTCGGAAGGCCCCCCCCTCTCGTCTTTCCCCCCTCTCGCTCGCTCTCTCTTCCTCACCCCTTTCTGTTCTCTTGTTTTTCCCCTTCCCTCTCCATTGTTTTCTACATTGTCATTGCTACCCCCTCCCCCCCTCCCCCCCTCCCCCCCGGCCTCCCCTCCCTCACTCAGGCCTCCCACGTTGCGCCCCGCGGCGGAATCCGTGCCGGCTGACTCGCAGTTTGGGCTCCTTCCCCCCCCCTTTCGCACACTCCCGCGCGCGCTCTCTCTTGGTCTAGGCCGATCGTCTCACCACACGATGTGTTCACTCGCTCGCTTTCTCGAGCGGCGTGCGCGCATCGTGCCTCTTCCAACAATTTGCGTTCACCATCTCCGCTGCTTCGATGTCTCAATGCCCTTGGGCGCAGCTGCGGGTGCGTGCTGGAGGGTTTCAGCGCTTTTCTCAGCTCTCAAGCCTGCCCACTTGCCACGACGGGGCCTACGGAGAGGACGAGGTGGGTATGCTCGAAAGTTATGTGTGTGTGTGTGTGGGTGTGTCTGTGCCTCCCTTCGCGTTTTTCCCGAGCTTTCGCGTCTGTTCGCTGTCGAGACTCCCACTGAAGCGAAGAAGACACGATCAATGGGCATGCGCCTTTCTCCCTCGCCTCTCTTCTGCCCACCTCCAAGCGCAGCCATGCGCATCGACTTGGAGAGATGCGAACACATTATTTCCGCCTAGCTGCTTCTGGGCGTGTAAGGTGGGAGCGGCTGTCTGTTCTACCATTGGCTGCTGTAACGCCTCGCAGTACCTCGGGCTCTGTCGTTTGCTCTCTTCTCTGTGGCCACTTAGCCGACCCCTCAGCCCTTCCCCATGCTGATGGATGATGGCGTGTGTGCCTCCTCGTGCTTCCTCTCTCTCTACACGCCTCGTTCCACTCTTCCTCCCTCTCTCTATTCAATAGCGCCAACACCGCTAAAGTTTACAGGGCATTACCAACCGTTGCCCCCCCCTCTCCCTCCCCTCGCAGAGCAGCGCCGGCGTGCTCTACCTGTGCTTCTGCTTGCTTGGTGAACCAGAACAGTTGGAGTGAGGGAGAGCTGCGGGACTCGAATTCGATCTTCACTGTGTGGAAGTCGCAGACGCATTACACAGCCGTCGCAAGCGCAGGAAAATGAAGCTGTTTGGGAGCTCTCTCTTTGACTCGGACAAGACGTACCGGCCGAAGAAGAAGCACAAGGAGGGGACGGAGCGGTACCGACTGCACAACTTTGCCCGCTCGCTCGTCAAGTCAGGCGACCTACGACAGGCGGTCCAACTACCCCCCGGCGTCGACCTGAACCACTGGCTCTCGGTCCACACAGTCGATTTCTACAACATTACCAACGTCATCTACGGCTCACTGACAGACTACTGCAGCGATGTGATCTGCCCAGTGATGTCCTCCGGGCCGCGCTACGAGTACCTGTGGCGCAACCCGCCCGAGTACCCCAAAGCGACGCGGGTATCGGCGCCACAGTACCTCGATCTGCTCATGAAGTGGATTGAGCGGCAGATCAATGACGAGCGCATTTTCCCGTCGGAGGACTACAACCCGTACCCAGCCGACTTCAAGAATTATGTGAAGAACATCTTCCGCCGGATGTTTCGCGTCTACGCGCACATTTATTACTCGCACTTCACGAAGATCGCGGAGCTGCAGGAGGAGGCACACATGAACACTGCCTTCAAGCACTTCATGTACTTTGTGTGGGAGTTCGACCTTATCCCACGTGAGGAGCTGACGCCGCTGCAAGAGCTGCTGAAAAACCTCATGGGCGACTACGCCAAGGAGCGGCTGGAGTAGTAGGTAAGGTGGGATAGCAGGTCGGGAAGTCGGGGAAGCAACCATCCCCTCCCAACCTCTCCTCTCACACGATCGCGCGCACTCTTTCCCTTCCTCATGGTGCGAGGTGAAATCTGGCTGAGTGCTGGACGCGCCGCTGGAAGGCTGTGATACTCTCTCATGCCTGTACTGGCGTGTCATGCACTCAGTCAGGTTTCTTCCCCTCCTCTTTCTCTCACTCTGCGTGGTTGAGCTCTCTCTCTCTCTCCCTCTCTGGCAGCCGCGGCGAGTGGAGAGGAGAGGTGGGGAGGGAGTCACAGCCAGAGTTCTCGGCGTGGGCATCTGCCTTTATTTGGGAGAGTCGTCCCAGTGGCCCCGCATACACACCCCCCACCACCACCACCGCTGGCTGACGCCCGCCGCTCGCTTTCCGCTTTTTTTTCTTTGCGCTCCCCTCTCCGCCCCGCTCTCTTTCGACTTGGTGCGTCGCTGATGTGCGCACGCTGGCTCTTTGGGGCTGCCGTGTCGCCAACCGCGTCCGGTTTCTTCGCCGCCAGCCGAAGCGCCGACCACCCCCACCATTGTCATCATCGCCAACAGAGACGGGAAAATGCACACTCGCCAGCCGGCGGGAGGACACCCGAGGCGAGCGCTGGAGGAGGTGCGTGGACGTTTCTGCGTGTTCTCCTACGCGCAGAAACGTCCTTAGGGTTGCAGCTCCTCACCCACATGTAGCGTTTCTGCGTTTGCTGGCCCAACACAGTCATCGGGGCTTTCTCTTCGTGAGCACGTCTTCCGCGCTTTCTCCTCTGCTTGGTATCTTCCCGAGCATGCGTAGCGGAGGAGGGAGGAGGGCGTTGACGAAGTGTGCGTCGCAGGCGGTCGTTCTTCATTTGTTTTTCGTCCTCCGCCAGCGCCAGGGCGTGTGTCTCACGTGTGCGCGAGTGCATCGGTGATAGCTCTCTGTGCGCCGGGTGCTGGTCGATCGCTGATCACTCGCACCCAGAGAGCGGGGCCCTCGGACAACTTCCTCACTACCGCGGCAACGCAGAAATCAGTTGCCTTCTCGTTTTCCATCTCTCAGGCACCCCAGCCGGAGAGGATGGCCCCAGTCCGTGGCTGCTCTCCCTGAACGCTCTTCCCCCACCTTCTCTCTCGCGTTCTCACTCTCTCTCTCTGTGTGTGTGTGCGCGCCTTTGTATTACTGAGGGCCTTTGGTGGTGTTGGTGAAGTCTTGTTGCTGATGGCGTATCGGTGCTTTGCTTTCCTTCTCTCACTCTCTCTTCGTCAACGGATGCATTCAACTCTCCCCATCTTCCTCCTCTAACACAGTCTTCGCCCTGTGCTGGGTCTCCGGTGGCCGTACACTCCTGTACTACCCACCCGACACCTTCTTCCCCTCTCTGGCTCTCACTCTTTCCCTCGTGCCGATCACGGGGTGTGCTTGCCATGCCTCCCTCCTTCCGTGCCTGCTCGCCAGCACCATCGTCATCACCGCGGGACTATTGCGCTTTACTCTCTCTCTCTCTCTCTCCTCTTCCACTTCGCTCTCACTCGTCGACGATGAAAACTGGGGTACTTCCGAAAAGGCTAAACGTTTCGCCTGAGGTTGACGTGGCTACGCAGCTTCCACAGCCGTGACCTGTGACGCGCGTGGAGGCTTCCGAGCTCGTGCTACCGTCCCCCCTCTCCCTTCATCCCGTGCCTCCCGCAGTGGGTCTGTAGTGGATACCATCGCACGTTCTCCTTTTCGGCCACCGCCACCACTCCCTTCCCGACCGTCACCGCAAGGCGTGCCTCTCGCTTATCGTCAGGCACAATGCAGGAGTCCGACAGCAGTGAGCAGATTGAAGTTCTCATGCGCGTCAATGAATACGTGCTGGAGCACCGACAGGCGTACAGGGCCCTGTCACTGGACGAGCAGCGTCGACGTGGTCCGCTCCTGCTAGAGGACTTGCTAGCGTTTGTGATGAGCTCTCTCCTTCGAGAGGTGGAGAGCAGAGAGGAGGACACGAATGATGCAGATGTGCATGGGCATGGACGACTCAGTGGCGTGGGGCATCCAAAGACGTCTGCGCGGATTGCCAGCGGGGCCCATACCTTGGCGGCCATCACCTCATCGATAAACTCGCTGCCGTTTGCGCTCCGCGACGTTCCTGCCCTTGCCCACGTGGCAGCGCTGCAGCTGAGACTGACATCCTCGGTCATGGCAGCCATCAGCACTCGCGCCATCGTAACGGTTCACGAGCTGGAGGAGTGGGTCTGTGCTCAGGAGGGAGTGGAACACTTTGCTGAGCTCGGGCTCGGCGTTGGATTGCAGGTGTTGCCGGTTGTCCAGGAGTATTTCCAGCTGCGCGCGAACTCCGTCGTGTTCCCGGTGCGGGCTCGAGACGTGATCGCGTTTCTGCTGAACGATGCCGCGGCGAGGGATGTGTTGCTCTACGGTGGTGGTGACACACGCGACTTGCTCTACCGCTTCAGCGCCTTCTATGAGCGGCATCTACTTGACGGCACGTCGTCATCTTCCGCGCCCGCAACGGTGCGTGGGCAGAAACGTCTGGCAAACGTGCGACAGCTCGGCATACATGTGCAGGATTACGCCGCACTACTTGCGTCGCTAACGCAGGAGCTGGCGAGTGCACACCAGCTTCAGCAGCAGCAGTACCGGCAGTGGCTGGAGAACTGCATTGCCGCGGCGACAGCCGTCACACAAGGCACCAATGCCAAAGACACAGCGGTAGTAGTGACTGGGAGCGGTGGTGGTGGTGGTGGTGGTGGTGAAGGTGCACTTGTAAGAGACGCGTCGTTCGAGGCGGCAACTCGATGGGAGCGCAACAGGACACTGTACGAGCGTGTACTGCAGTCCCTCGACTCAGCCTGCGCGCACGCGGAGCTTCTTGACAGCATGCGCCGCACACGTGAGAAGGCTGTCTGCGCCAGTCTCGCCGGTGACGCAGGTGCCACGCCATGCATCACGTCTGCAGGCGCCCGTGCCATGGATTTTGCCGTCTCGGTCACAGAGGCCGAGGCGCGCTCCTACAGCCTTCCTCTCTCGCTGTGGCGCACAGTACCCCTGGATGGTAAGGCGTGCAGCTCGCTGGCAGGTGACAAGAGGGGAGGAGGAGGGGTTGAGCTGCGCTTCCATGTGGGTTTGTTGACCACAGCAGAGGTGAGCCAAGCAGCGCACGGACCTGCATCTGGCAGCACCGCATCGACAACCCTGCGCATGGCTCCTCTGCCGTCTCAGTGGACCTCGAGTGCGGTGAAGGGTGAGGAGGAGACGCCTAGTCAGCGCGTTTCCAACAGCGGCACTAGTGAAGTACCGCCGCCACCATCGACAGTACATCGGCGACGTGGGACTGTCGTCTGCGACACGCAGTCAGTCATCTCCGTGGGGTCACTCGACGTTGCTGCTGCTGGTGCTGCTACGGCAGCGGAGGTGTGGCGGGTGGCCTCCCTGAATGCTGCGCCTGCTCTCATGAGCGGCACCACGACCACTTTAACTGCAACGCCAACATCAGCCGCCTCGTTGCTGTCCTCGCTCTTGAAACCGGCTGGATCCCTCGGCCTTGCTGCAACGAGCAGCGTCAGCACCGCCGACGCAACGTCGAGCTTATCTCTACAGAGTACAGCCACTGCTGCGGAGAGCGCACCAAGAGTGAGGGACACGCCATGCACTACCGAGTTAGTTGGAAGCTCTGTGGAGGTGTCCACTGAGCCCACAACACCGCTGGAGAGGCTTGGCGACCTCCTGACCCAGCACCGGCAGTCAAGTGCCCTGGAGAAGGAACGAGGCGCTTCTGTGGGCGGACAACCGATGATCTCCAGCACAGACGACACGTGGTTGGACCTCGTGGTCGCCGTGTTTGAGACCTTCACAGCCGGCGATGTAGTTCCCCTGCAGCTGCTGTGCGAGGCATGGGCGACATGCATGGACTGCCAAAGTCCAGGACACTCATCGCTGTCGCCGCACTCAGCCAGTGCACAGGGAAGGACGTCAGGCCGCTATGCACATCGCCGTTGCATTCCTCTTTTCCACCCCTTCGCAGGCTCGTTCAGCAGCAGCGGCAGCAGCACCGTACCCCTTAGCCGGCTCGCGTCGCTGCGGCGGCACTTTGGCACAGGCGGCACCAGCGGCGCTTCACCGGCTGCTGCCTCCCCAACTACCAGGGCGGGGCTGGTGCGGCCGGGGAGATGAGGGAGATACTGTACATGGCGACACCGGTGGAGGTGTCCTGGTTTTCGTGGTGGGGGCCAGCGCTGTCTGATGCGCACGACTCACATGAAGCGGCGATTCTCACCTGCGCCTGCTTAGAGCGCCATTACCCCTCATCACTGCAAAGCACATTTTGCCACCTTCTCGGTGTGCGTGCCGAACCTACTGTCGCGGCGTGGTGCACGTCAGCCGCCGCCTGTGCTCGTCGACTGTGCCCTGCTGCGACCTTGAAGCCGTCATTCACCGAGGCGTATGTGAAGTCGTTTGTGCGCTGCGTGGACGCGGATGTCGCGGCGCGTGTGGCAGAGGAGGGGGCGGCGACGGCGTTGGCGCCTTTCCTCCTCCGGCGACAGCAACAGACGGCGCAGGCGGCCCTTCACAAGGTGCTGGCCGGTCTCCAGGAGTCGCTGGGGACAGCGTCACCGTGGCGGGCTGGACTGTTTCCGTGTGACCATGCCTGGCGTTGCGGTCTCGATGGGTTGCTCTACGCAACGCCTCAGTGGTGCGGCTACGGAGGGGTTTTGCTCACCGCTTCGTCGCCGTCTTTGCCTACGCATACCTCCGTAATCGAGCGTCTCTCCAAGGGTGGCAGCGGTACTGGCGTCGCTCCCTCGCTGCGTGTTCTGTGTTTCAGTGTGCATGAGCCATCGTGGGCGGTGTGTGCAGTGCTGCACTATCTCGGTATTCGCTCTCTCTCGCAGCTGGCCGAGACGCGTGTCAGCTTCCGGAACACCGTCGCCACCGAGGCCGGCGGCGTGCTGCACGACAAGATCGCCGCCATTGCACCCTACGTGCAGGCCTTCTGCCGTGCTTCTCTCCCTCTGTGGTACGGTGTCGTGTACGAGCAGCTGCGCGAGCGACTCCGGCGATTGCGAGTGGTGTTGACCGCTACGGCCGGTTCGGGCGTGCTGGCCGCGTCCACTTTGCCAGTGCAGACGGTCTGCCTACACCTGAACGGTCACGTGTACACGCATAAGCGACAGATTCCGCTGGCGTACATTGCTGCGCACAACGTCATCTACGGCGTTGCTGAGGCAACCCCCGTCCCGATGCTCGCCGAGGCACTTCTGCCGCTGTTTATGCCAGTTGGTATGTCCGCAGAGGCCGATGTTCGACAGCTCCGGGACGTGATCATTCGCCTCCTCGGTGCCCTGTCCTCGCTCGACAGCTCTGTCGAGTGGTGTGACGGCGCCGACATCTCCCCGCAGCAGCAGCAGTGGCGGCGTGAGCAGGTCGAGCACGTGCTGCGGCCTATTGCCGAACGTTACGGCCTAACTGCCTTTACCGGTATCTCAAGGGAAGCATCACTGCTCTCATCTCGAGCGTCGGCCAGTACGGAGGCCACCGCACTGGTCGACACCAATGCTCAAGATGCTGAGGCAGAGGTTCCCTTCACCCTCTCGTCGTGCGCCTCCATAAGGTACATGCCGATCTATCCACCCGGCACCGACGCCCTGCGTCAACCACGCAGGCGGGACCGATCGCACGTGGGGAATCCAGCTGACCAAGCACCAGGCACGCAGACGTTGACTCAGGCAAGCGCACGTGAGCTCGTAGCGCATGCCAAGCCCTTCTCGCCACAAACTGCCCCTCGCAGCAGGGGCGGCGGTGGCCTCGTGCAACGGTTCGGTGTGAACGGGCGGCTTCGTGTCACCCTCTCTGTCGGTGGCAGCACGGCCGTCGTGACATCTATGCCTTCTTGGAACAACTTTCCTATGGAGCTCGACCTGGACGCTGTTGTGGCAGCAAGCGTCGTTGCTGAGGCTGCTGATGGGGGTCGTCGCGGAGCTGACGCGGACGCTACAGCGTGCGGCCATCAGCAGGGAGACGACGCCGATGGCGACAACAGCAGTGTGACGTCAGGTAGTGGGGGTGTGGGAGGCAGGGAGGAAGAGGAACAGGAGTCATTCCTCACGTTTCAGTACCACCGCAGGAGTAGCATCGCCGCCAGCGCGCTTCAGGGCACCGGGGGCGGTGTGCGGTTCCGTAAGCGGTCGCGCAGCGGTAATGGCGATGCTACTGGACACACGAGAGCGCAGCTCCGCCACGATCCTGCTGGACGTGATGTGCACTCTGCCGGGATGTGGCTTCGACCGCCTGCTGCGTCTGCCGTGGTCGGCGCAGGTGGCGACACTCCAGACTACGCGGTTGCGGCAGAGCGCTACGTTTACGAGCTGCTTTGCGAGGAGTACGCCAAACAAGCGCAACAGGGCGGTGTGCGTGTTATCTGGATGAATGAACACTGCGAGGCTGGCTCACCCTTTGATATCCTTGTCATCAAGCCGCGACGGCTGGGCAGCAGCAGCAGCAGCAACTCCGTCAATAACAACCACTGGGATGTGGTGCAGTACGTGGAGGTGAAGTCCACCTGCACGGCCGCTCGGCAGGACTTCGAGATGTCGATGGCGGAGCTGCTCTTCGCCGCGCGCTTCGGCGCCTCTTACTGCATCTACCGTGTCTTTGGCGCCTCGACGGACGCGCTGCGTCGAATGCGGCATCGCATCTACGCTGACATCGTGAGTCTGTGGTATAAAGCGCAGCTGACCATCACCTCGGACATCCGTGTTACGCCGTCCACGTGACAACGCACGGGGTGTAGACGTCCTGCTGAGAGCATGGCTTCGTCGACTTCTCCCTTTCCCGGCTCACGCTGAGCGTCTCGCTTGGCGCACGTGACTAGGAGGAGCTCGCGCACTGACGCGTACGAGGATCTGTAAGGCTAATGAAGAAACACCAAGACAGAGCACTGCTCCGCTGTGCTAGCCACAAGCACACACGGGCCCATTTGCCGGGTTGGGGGCGGGGAGGGGGGGAGGTGCGAAGACGGTCGCCCACAGCTGCTTCTTCCCTCTCCCTTCCGCTCTCCCTCAACAAGCCTCCCATCGCTTTCACTGGCACATGCGAGCCTGCTGATACGCGCGTGTCTCCCTCTCTCTCTCTCTGTGTAGGCGCGCGTGTATTTACAAGGCTGAGTGGTGGTGTTGTATATCCGCCACTTCGCATGCTCGTCACTTACCCTTCCCCCCGCCCATGCACCCTATCCCTCCCTCCCTCCCTCACTTTCTCTCCCCTCTCTCTCTCTCTCTCAATCACGATTTCTTCTCTGCTCGGTCACAGCAGGACCGCCACTTGCGTTCAGGCACACGTCAATCAGCACCTCTTCACACGCAGGCACGCACACCCACTCGCCCTCTCTCTCTCCCGTTGGCCACTTTCCTCCTCTGTTGCCCCTTTTTTCCGTTTTCATTGGCTTATGTATTTGGCGTCTGGCGGTTTTACCCTTGGCGAGTTCCCCCCTCCCTTCCCCTCCCCTCTCCACTCCCCTCTCCCCTCCCCTCTCCCCTCCTTCCCTCCCCTCCCCTCCCCTCCTTCCCTCCCCCCCTCTCTCTCTTTCGATCGCTCTGTGTATATCTCGGTCTATGCGTGCAGGCCTCGGCGGGCAGTGTGTGAGGGAGAGAGGACGCTGACACCATCACTCTGCACAGCACGTCGCTTCGTTGGGTTGCTTTCACGCCCGCAGTCTTCTCCCTCGCGCTCTGTAGTGTTTCCCTCGCGCGAATAATTCACAGCCGTTTCCTTTGTGGTGTGCCTGCCAGTTTGTATTCCCCGTCCCCCACCCCTGCCGCCTCGTCTTCCCTCCCTCCCTCCCTCCCTCCCTCCCTCTCTCCCCCCTCTCTCTCTCTCTCTTTCCCATCCCTGTGCGTGTGCGCGCGTCTGTCTCTCGACGCACGGGGGTGCTTCTTTCAGCCATTCACTCACCAGCAGCTCCAGCTTCACACGATAAGCATCAGGCTAGAAAAGCGCTCGAGCCTCTGCGCAGGAGAACGAGCATGGGGTGCAAGAACTCAATATCGAGAAGCATCTCTATGGCAGGCTCTACTCGTGACGCCACCGAGGATGCTGGGGGCTCCTCACCAGTGTTCGGCTCCGGCGTTCATGTCGGTCGCTCCGGTAACGTGGACCTCTCGGGGCGCGACCTGCATGTGTTGGGACCGCAAGTAGTGAATATGATCAATGAGGATGACCTACACCGCACTGCAACATCGCTCACTCTCTCGAACAACAGGCTTTACGCACTGGCCAAGGAACTGCCACTGCTGTCAAATCTACGTGAGCTGGAGATTGACCACAACCGGTTCCAGCGCTTCCCCGAGGTGCTTGTGCGGCTGCCACGCCTGTGGCGCATCAACGCCAGCTTCAACCCCCTTGAGAGCACGAGGGGGTTTGACGTATTGCCGCGTCTCCTCTCGCTGCGCTCGCTGACGGTGCGGGATTGCGGCCTCAAGGAGATCCCTATGGCGATAATTCAGTGCGAGTTGCTCGAGGAGCTCGACGTGGGCAATAACACGGAGATCAACATCACTGGCGTTGCCTTGCATCGCCTGAGTCGGCTAAAGAGGCTAGGTGTGGCAAACTGCAACCTCGGTGGGCGCACCCTGCCCAGCACGATCAAGCGCATGAAGCTGCTGTCGCTCGACATCTCTGGCAACACCTTCACCTTCGCCGACCCGCACTTCTTTGGCAGGAATATGCCGCGCTCGCTGGTAGAGCTGCGTCTGGTCGGCATGAACCTCACGGCACCGCCGGCGGTGGTGGTGCTGCTGACGCGGCTAAATTTTCTCGACCTCGCTGAGAACCCCATCGAGACGCTCGATGTCCTCGCCGGCCGCGTCATCAAGCGGTTCCCGCACGTGCCAAGCACCGGGACGGTGACTACCACCTGCACCAACGGCTTCACAGATGTGCCGGATGAAGAGGAGGGCAGCAACTTCGAGGAGGAGGAAACAACTACCCACGTCTCTCTTGGCGGCACCAGCGCCTCGACGAACCGAGCCAGCCTCAGCAAGGCGAGCAGGGAAGGCATCGTCTCTCATGTGACGCAGCCCATTCCACTGAAGCGGCTCTCGCTGCGCGCGTGCAACTTCCGCATGGTGCCTAAGTACTTCCATAAACTGGATCAGCTCGAGGAACTCGACCTCTCTGAGAACGAAAACCTTAACGACCCGAACATGACGCTCTTCTCGCTGCACAGGCTGGTGACACTCAATGTCACTGGCTGCCCCTTTGCCGAGGACCCGTCGCAGTCGCGTAACGAGTGGTTTGACATTGGCAAGCTGCGCAACTTGAGCAACGTTCAGTGGGAGGTGTGGAGGAGCGAGCACAACATGAGCCCCTATCGCACAAAGATCCCGATCGAACTCTGCGCGCTACGGCTACGCACGCTGAACGAGGTGCAGCTGCGCAGTAACCTCTTCACCGGCGACATCATCGAGACAGTCATAAATCTCTTGTCAGACGGTTACTTTAAAGTTGACCTCTCCGTGGATGAGATGATCCTCCACAGCCATGCGGCGGCCCTCAAGGCCTTTACCGAGGGCGAGCGCTTCTTCTTCCCCAAGACAGTCACCGAAGCGCCGAACATCAAGTGCAGCGTCGAGCCAGCCTCTCTTGGGCAGGTGCACCTCAAGATTGCCATCAGCCGGTACATCTTCTTCCTAGCTATACAGGCGGCCAACTACGACGCCGTCATTATCCCGCCCCTGGATGTTATGATCATCCACTACGCACAGCTCACCGTCAACCCGCTCAACTACCGCATCGACTGCGAGGCTGTGTGCGGGCGCATCCTCGACTGCAACTACCGGGCCTTCTTCACAGAGCAGACGAAGCATCAGGCGGAGGCGAAAAGTGTTGTGGACGCGTCGAGGCGCATTTGGAACTTAATGGTGCGCTCCGCCCAGCGCGATCTCTCATGGCTGCGGTATGACTTCTGGTGTAAGCGGCTGCGTTCGTCGGCAGCACAATCGGCCACCAACGCTGCACTCGCTGATGGGAATACGGCGATTCCAAAGACGCTGCCGTTGCTGGTGGGCAACACAACAGCTGAAGTGACACAGGACTGGGAGATGCTAGTGTCCATCGACTCGGCGCACGACTTGGCTGGTGTGTTGGACCAGGCGATCACATCGCACTTCATAGAGAAGGGTAGGGAAGAGTTCGCTGCGTCCATTCAGCAATTTTTTCACATGAGCCACTGCTTCCTGCGTAACGAGGACTCTCTGTGGAATACGGACCTTGACTGGAACCGCTACGTGAAGTTCCTGACTCTCTACGCCTACCGGTGCGCTGTGCACGAAGGTAATTCGACCTACATCATGAAGCCAATCGCGGACGAGGAGGGCAACCTTGTAGCTCCAACTAGCACCACTTCAATGCTGGGCAAGCACTACGACTCTATAGGTAACAACAGCTTTAACGACTCGGGCAAGTACCTGCCAAAGCCGCAGGAGAGCGGAAAGAAAGCGCTTACTGATAGTGCGTCAGAGAACCAGGTGGAGTCTGGCTATTTGCCCCAGACTCGGCCCCCCAGCGGCATTACTCTTCGGTCCCCGTCCACCCTGCTGCAGGCCCGCAAGTCAAACAAGCGGCTTGCGATGGTACGCCAGCTTGAGGGCAATCCCATCCCCACGATCGGCATCCTCTTCATGCTGCACGCCCATCGCACCTCGCACCTGAAGTACTACCAGGCCTTGTCACTGTTTGCCATCGAGAACGTTGACCTCGTGTGGGGCGATTCAGATTACCGCCTCCTACAGCAGACGCAGGCCGCGTGGATGACTCTGTACGACGAGGCGTATGTCAGCGAGTCCAAGGAGATGCCGTTTGGCTACGTTGTGCGGCAGAGTGTGCTGCTGCCCACGACCCGCCCAGGCGATGCTGCCAACACAGTGGAAGAGGACGACTCTGCCACTGTGAAGACGCCGTTGTGTGGTGAAATTCGGCATCATTTCTACACCTACGAGGCGAATGCGGCGCCGTGCAGGTCGTGCATCAAGTCGCGCAACCGCAAGGCCAACCATGGTGGCCGCCGGGTAACCTTCTGTAGTGGTGATACTGAGTTTGGTGTCTTCTAGCCTCACTTCTGAGGAGGAGGTACGAGAGGGAGGTCAGGCGGGCAACGGACATATCAGTGTGCAGGTGAGCGTGAGTCAGAGCGGTGTTTCACATCACCAGTATCCTGGTTACTGTTTCTCTCTCTCTCTCTCAATGTCTGTCTGGCGGACCTCAGCATTCAACGTACTTGGGTCTCGCCCTTCCCCCCTCCACCCCATGTGTGTCTGCGCGTGTGCCTTTGCTCGCTGTCGTGGACAGCCTCTTCCCTCCTACCTCTTCCCTCTCCTTCTCTCTTCTCCAATGATGTTTCGTGGTGAGCCCCTCCTCTTTCCCGCTATTCTCACTGCGGGTATCGTTGGTGTCGCTCTTCTTCCCTTTCATTCTTCTCCCCCGGCCTCTCCTGTTTGTCCACCTTCTCCGCCACTGCCGCCATGTTCTCCCCCTCTCGCTCGCACCAGTTCTCTGCCTTTTCATAGGCTTGTGCGCGTGCGGGACGTCCCACATCAGGATTTCCTCGCGGAGTTGACCAGCAGGCAACAGGAGATCGTCCTGGTTTGCCTGTTTGGTTGTTTGCTTCCTTCCTTGGCTGATCGTTGACAACAGCTACACCTCAGCAACTGCCAGTCTCTTTCTCACATGTGCGGAGGTGTTTTGCTTCTTTCCTCGTTACGTCGATGTCAGCCGTGTTGCGTTCATCTCTCTCTCTCTCACACACACACTCTCTCTCTCGGTTATCTGTTCTGTTGTCGATGTTGCTTTGCAGCCCTGTGTCATGTGCGGACTGCCGTCTTCTGTGCTGAGGATGTTGCGCCGTCGTTGATTCGCTGAATGGTGTTGGTAAAAGTTGACGTTGACATCGCCCCTTAGCCAGTTACACACACCCTACCCCTCCCAACCTCTCCACTGTCTCTGTCTTTCACTCCCTCATGCCTCTTTCCTCCCTCACTCGTGCTTCTTACCTCTCCCCTTCCGTGATCTCCCTCTCCACCTTGATGCCTACGCGTACGTGGCTGTTCTGTGTGATTCCTCCTGTAGGCGCACTGTCTATGTGCGCCACGCTACCCTGCGTGCCTGCCGAAGTGCACGTCAGCGTACTTGGCGGAGGGTGTAGATAATGAGCACGACACAGAGAGGGAGAGAGAGAAGAAACATCTGTGAGCTGTTGGAGAGAAAGCAAGCGAGCTCGAGAGAGAGAGTGAGGTCGTGAGAGAAGGAGGGAGGGAGGGACAGAGAGAGGGAGGAGGCGGGCGCCGCTGGTGGCGGTGGTAAGGGCAGTGAACGGCGCGTAGTGGAGCACGCCCGCAAACACCGTCGAAGAGCCAACTCTCCAGTGGAGCGCTGCTCCTCTTCGTGTTATCGTGTCATGGCAGGTGGTGTGCGTACAGCGGAGAGAAAAAGTAGCGGTGTCAGCACACGCGCTGTAGCGTGCGGTATTCGTGGTATTTGGGTGGTGGTGGTGGGGCGGCACCCTGCTCGTGCGCGTGCAGCTGCTGGTGTGGGCTGACGGAGGTCTTTTGCTGATCGGCGTCATCAGCGGATTCCAGGTCTTATGTGAAGGAGGGGTGAGGTGGTTACATGTGCGTGTGTGTGTGTGGATGGTTGTTGGAATCTTGTGGAAGACGAGGGAGAGGTGCAAGGATGTGTTTGCTGCTCTTCCACACATCACTGCATGTTGTCTCCCCCCTGTCTGTCCCCTCTCCCCCCTCTTTCCCTTGTTTCTCCAGCTCTGTATTAACCTCAGTCGCCAGCAGAAGACACAAGAGGGAGCCCCCCATCCACCGCAGCTCTATAGCATGTCACTTCAACGATGTGTGGGGTGGGGGCGGCGGGTTTCCGTTTCCGCGATAGGCCATAATGCAGGTGAAGGCGAGCGTTCAGTTTCATCCGCCCAGGCGCGCACTGTCGCACCCCACCCCCTCTTCTCTCTCTTTCTGACCGGAAGGGGGGGGACATGTTGCCGTGACTCTTCATGAATGACTGCTCAGCGTTGCACATAATTCCCTCTCCCTCTCCCTCTCCCTCCCCTCTCCCTCCCCTCTCACTCACTCACACGCGGGTAATTCAAGTAACTGCGCCAAAGGACGTGTTTGATCGCTCCCTCCCGACTGACTCCAGACATCGACAGACACGCCGCCCCCCCCCTCTCCCCCCTCTCTCATTCCTGTCGCTTTTGGCTACAGTACGCAGGCGCACCTTCCACACACTCAAGCAGCTGGCATGCACCACAGGTGTGCCGACACTACCGTCCTCGCCGAGTCTCCTTTCCTCCTTGTGTCTCGTCAAGGTCTGCGCTTTCTCTCTCTCTCTGTACCCCCCCCCCCACTCCACCCCACTCACTCCACTCCACATCGTCGTCTCCCCCTTCTCTCTCAGCCTGAGCTTGTTTCTGTTCGTTTGGTTAAGATCAGCGCAAATGCACGCGACCGGTATGCGCAGCTCCGCGTCGGCTAATCCGTCGCGCACTGCGAGGCCATCGAAGACTGGTGCGTCCATCTCACCTTCTCGCACGGCGCTCTCGCGCGGTGCTTCGCCTGCCATGGTGGCGGCAGTACACCGCGAGCGAGGTCGCAGCACGTCGCCGTCTACGCAGAAGAAAGCCCATTTAGGTGCTGTGGACGATGTAGCGACGGTTGTCAGCGGTAGCTCAGCGGTGGCTCCCACCACCGGCCACGGTACCGCCAGCACAGCGTCACCGTCGGTAACAGGTGTGTCGCCCTCATACTTTGCGCAGGACGGCAGGCGCTTTGAGCCGAACACATACGAGACGACCTTTAACTTCCGCGGCCAGTACGAGCACATCGTCGTGGCGCACGGTACGGCAACGCTGTGGTGTGTCAACTCCGCATCCGGAGTCATTGACCTCTACAGCTGCGTCACTGGTCAGTTTGTCACCTCGCTGCGCCCGCTGCACGAGGAGGTGGCGGCGCGGCAGGTGGAGTTGTCGGAGCTGCCGTTGAATACGTCGTGCAGAAAGGCTACCGGCAGCGGTGCCAAAGGTACCGTGAGCGGGTCGCTGACTTCGCACTGCGGCACCGCGGCGCTCACCCCTCGCAGTCGTGGGCTTGTTCCTACACGAGGAGGGATGCGGCTTTCAGCGCCATCGTCCGCCGGCGGCGCAGCTCATTACCATCAGTCAGCGCCTAACCGTGCCTCGGCATTCAGTCCTGTGTCTATGTGGCCGCGCGTGCCTGAGGGAAGCGTTCATGCGACCGCCCTGTGTGCCACCGCTACACACGTGTGGGTCGGCTACACAAATGGCTCCGTCGCCGTCTACGACGCACTGCTTCTCAAGCTCATCACTTTTGGCCAGTTTCACACCGAGCGCGTCGTGTCCATTGTCGAGCTTTGTAATATGCAGATCGTATCCGCCTCCACGAGCGGCCTCTTGATCCTGTGGGACACTGAGCAAAGTGGCTTCGAAGCGGTAACACGAGTGACAGTGCTTCTGGACTACGTTCGCGAAGGCGCGGGGCCGCTGTGTGCGATGACCTCCGTTCCCCCCACCGCGCGTGTGTGTTGCGGGTTCGAGTCAGGTGTAGTCTACAGCGTTCTTGTCGCGAGCCGGCCGCAGGGGCAGACTACGCCGCAGGAACTGCGTGGTCACCAGGGGCGAGTGAACGCCATGGCGGTCGTGCGTGATGTGCTGTTCACTGCCTCGGAAGACAGCACCGTATGTGTGTGGCATCGCGGTGGTACAGCCTGCGCACGCGGTGCGGAGAGTCTCAGTGACAAGGGAGGACACGGGTCCGTGTCGTCGAAGCACCTCATGGAGGCGACCCATGACGACGGTCAAGCATGCGGTGGACTTCACACGGGTGGCCCCATGAGAATGCTGAAACGCATCACCGTCAGACCATGCGTGCGATCTCTCTTGGCAGAGGAGCAGACCTGCAGTCTGTGGGTGGCGTACGCGGACGGCCTCATGGAGCGCTGGAGTGCCAACCCAGACGATGATTACGGCGTGGAGGAAGTGATCGAGAGCGCGCTGACCACATCACAATTAGCCGGCAACGGTGGCGTGCGCGCCCTTCTCTCACTGAGTGTGGTGCAGACGATGCAGTGGCTTGCGTTGTCCAGCAACGGTGTGAACAAGGTCTGGTACGGGCATCAAAACACCTTAGAGATTGATCTGGCGAACTCCATCTCCACTTTGGCGCAGGTGGTGGAGCAGGACACTGAGGACGCCGCAGCGTGGCGAGAGCGGGTGAACCTGCTGAAACAGAAGGAGGCAGAGCGAAGAGAGAAGTACGTGTGCATCCTCGAGCAGCTAAGCGAGCAACGGGTACTGCTGCGTCACTACGACATGTGGAAGCGCTCCGTTCTCTTCGTTGGTGCCCAGCGCAAGCGAGTCGAGGCAGTCGCCCACACGCTCGAGAAGAAGTCTCACCTGCAGCTGATTCGTCGCTTCTTTGGGAAGTGGGGGTCCTTCTACGACTCCCAGCAGCGGCACATTCGCGCCTATGTACTCTCCATGGCACTCTCCCGCGCCACAGAGCAGCTGCAGCTGCAGGCCTACTTCCTGCGGTGGCAGTCGTACCTTGTCTATCGCCAGATACGGCAAAAGGCAGTGCAAAGCGTGCATGTGCTCGCGCGTCTGGTGAACGCTGCGGTGGTCGGCTCATATTTTCACCGCTGGCGTGCTGCTGCAGCGACGACCACCCGACGGCAGCGCAGCTGCATCTCAGCCGAGCAGCTGGCGCTTCTCGCAAGCAAGGCGCAGAGGCAGGTGCTACAGCGGGTGCTGCGCCAGTGGGTATCACACACCGACACGCAGAAAAAGCGCAAGCAGAACGTCTCTGAAGCAACAGCAGCGGCGGCGTCGCAAGACGGACTGCGGGTGCCTGGCACCTCGTCGCTCGCTCGCTTTGCTGCGCACTACGCTCAGCTGCTGCAGCAGCAACACGGACGTCGGGTCCTCCAGCTGTGGCGGCGCTGGACAGAGCGGCGCGCTCGGCAGGCGTCCCTCGCAGCGGTGGCGGCCTTACGTGAGCAACAGCTGCGCTACGAGACCGGCCAGCGTTTTTTTCTTCTCTGGCGTCAGCGCGTGCATGCGCGGCATATGGGCGAGAACATGGAGCAACTTAAGGTGCTCGAGATGGAGCTGCGGCGCGCGGAGGCTGAGCACAGGGATATCTTTGAGAAGTTGCAGCTGCAGCGACAGCTCGACCTCGTCCTCGAGCGGCAGGCCGCGGAGGAGGCGCGCTTGGCTCACATCAAGGATCAGCTGGCCTCTGCAGAGCAGACTTGCTCGCAGCTGCGTGCGCGTCAGCGGACGCAAAGTGTCATTAGCAGCAATGGTGTGGCGGGCGCCAGCTCTCGCGACAGCAGCTTAGCGCCTTCAAGTGGGGCAACAACGGGCGCCTCCGCTGCTGTGGCGTTAGCCGACGCATCGCCGCGCTCATCCATCGTGCGACTCGCTGGCACCGACACGGAGCTCTCGCTGTCAACCACCAGTGAGAGTCCGCCGCTTACCCAGCTGCAGTCGCAGCCGCAGCAAGTGGTGCTGTCGGCCATGAGTCGTGGCCACATGGCATCGAACGCTGCGTGGTACCGTGCGATGGTGGACCAGCAGCGTCTGTCACCCATCGTGCTGGCACACATGCCAACGGAGGAGGCAGTGCATCACGTCATGGGCCAGCTCAAGGGCAATGTTGTCAACCTCTACACCGATCTAGCGCTCTTTCGGCAGGTGAAGGATCGCCGGCGCGCCGGTACATCAGCGGTTGGCATCCTACTCGAGGCCTTTGGGGAGGTGAAACGGCTCATTGTGATAACGGTGCGCGGCGCATCGGCCAACGCCGCCTCGGCAGCAGCGGCGCGCATGGGTGGCAAGGCGACACGGTGGCCGCTCAGCATGGAGGCGCTGGACTGTATCCCAGTGCATCACTGCGCCACAGTGCTGAGTGCCATCAAGACACTAGTCGTTGCGTACGACCTCCTGCAGTCTGAGGACATGGCCAATGTGCAGACGACCTGCGAAGAGTGGTTGTCAACGCCGACTGGATCTTCCTGATCGCGCGCGCGTGCTACCTGCGCAGAAAACCTGCGCCGCCGGTGAATAATCGGCAGCTCATTTAGAGGTGCGACGTGGGCGGGTGCGCGGGCGGGTCCTCTCCGACCATCAATGCCGTCCGACTGCCCCCCTCCCCTCTTCGCATACCGTCCGCTCGCCCAATGCGCTTGTGTTGCCTTTAGAGACGATATTCTTACGCCTTCTTTTTCTTGGTTGAGGCTCGTGTGTGCGTGGCGCTGCCAGCGTGGCTTGTGGCGTCCACATGCTCGACCGTGGCCGTGCCCAGTAGATGAAGAGGATGAACGAGGGATAAGTGGCCTCATCTGCGGCGTGCTCGCCTGCAGTGGCAGCGGCATCGTGTCATGGACCGACGGCTAGCTGCTTGTGGTGTATAGATGGCCCCAATCACCACCACCTCTTAGGCGCACTACCCCCCTCCCCTCCCTTCCCTTGCCCTGGGTTGCTCCCTTGCCTCCTGCTCTTTTTCCTGGAAGGAAGTAGCAAAGCCTCATTGATGGGGAAGTGCAAAGTGAGCGACTCTGCGCCTCGATGATGCGGTATCGTTTCCCTGTTCCACTGTGTTGCTTCCTCGATTGAGTGAGCGTTGGCTATTCTCCTCCACTGAGCGCCAGCAGTGCCGCTGCAGTATCGACTTGGGGCCTTTTTCTCTCGCTGCTCGGGGCTCTACCCTCCCCTATCTCCCCTCCCTTCTCTCCTCGGCTTCTCTCTTCCGTTTCCCACAGCGTGTCATCCCCCTCCCTTCCTCTCTTTCTCTTCGTGTGTTGCTCACGAGCGTGGCGCCGGTGTGCGTATGCTGGTGAGCTGCGGAGATGCACTACATCACCCTCCTTGCGGTTTCTGTGCCACTACTCGTATCGCTCCTGTGTGTGAGCGTTGGCATTTCCGACGGGCTGACTCACTCGCTGTTCATTGCCGCCGCAGCGTCTTTCAGCGGCTTCATCATGTGGGTGCGCTCGCGCTGCCTCGCCGCCCTGTACCTGAGAGAGCGCCAGGCACGCCAGCGGCACTTCACGGATGCTTTGCGCCGGCAGTTCAGTGGTGGGCCGATGCTGCGGCGCGGGAGTCTGCAGCTCCGTGCACTGGCGGCGGGGCGACCGATGCAGACGCAAAGCAGGTGCCGCCTGTGTCGCAGCCACCGCGAACAGTGGCGCGTCTCTCGCCAGTTCTGCCGGCCTTCATGGCGTGCTGCTTTTTCTTACTGAGCGTCCTCTTCACCATTTCCGCCGCACTGCACGCCATTTGGTATGTGCGAAGCCTCGAGACGGAGTAACCGTGACTCTGAAGAGAGGCGTTAGGCGACTCCACCAACCCCCTCTATTGCTCCTCCGGTGGCTGTGCATTGTTGAGCTGACTTGTGTCGGAAGAAGCGCGAAATTGATGTTCATGTCTGCACCCGCCTCTCGTCTCTCTCTCTCTCTCTTTCCGCTGCTCCATCGAGCAAGGGGAAGGGAGGTCAGCCTATTCATCACCCGGACCCATGCTGTCTTTCCCTCGTCCCTGCGCTGACTCCCCCCGTCATGGTGTTCTGTGCGGCAGGGTGGGGGGGGAGAGAGCGAGTAGAGGGGTGTACCGCCGCTGAAAACTCCCTCGCGTTCTACTGTTCCTTCCCCTCGCACTGCCCCTTCGTCTGCCCACTCCCCTTTACTTCCCGCTTCACATTACTCGCTGATTGCGCAGTCTCTCATTACGTGCGTGTGCACGCGCGTGCCATCATTGAAGCAACGCCGGTGAAGCGTCTGGTGACCGCTGCTGAGTAGAGTTCAGCCCCTCTTGTCCTCGCACCACCTCAGCAATTTTTTGTTTTTCCCCGCTACCGTCATGACCCGACTGCGGGCGGCTCGTGCCGCCTGGTATGCCAGCCAGGAGCTTGACACTTACCTCCATCAGCGTGCGTGGCACTGGACGGTGAAGCGTAACTACGCCCTCGCAGCGGACTTCTGTATTCGACTGCTGAACCGGCACCCACAAGACACGTTGGGACTCGTCCTCGGCGAGGTGGCGGGGCGCTACACTAGTCAAGAGACCTTTGCAGCCAAGTGTGCGCAGGCATTGCAGGAGAGCTGCCAACGCAAGGGCGTCGCTGGCGTGACCGAACTTGTGCGGTGCACCTTGGCGACGAGAACGGTAGCCAGCCCGTCCTCTTCCTCGGCAGTGGCGACGTCGAACTTCACGCAGCTTCCTTCCGCTGAGGATGTGCTGGCCCTGCAGGCTGAAGTGGCTCAGAGGGAGGTAGACACCCACGATCCAGGTGCGGATACCAGCGGTCTCAAGAGCGAGCTCCTGTACATTCACAACAATGAGCCGGCGGACTCTGTCAACCAGGCGGTGCGGCGCTCTTGTCTGCGGAGTGCGACGCCACCGCTGGCGGAGCTGTTAGAGCCATTCCAAACGACGTACGGGCGGGGCCTGTACGCGACGCGGCACATCCCGCCGCGGAGCAGCATCCTGAGCGAGGCGCCGCTGCTCGTGCAGCGCTGCGATGACACGAAGTGTGCGCATTGCCTTGCACAACTCCTCCCCCGCAGTCACAGCAGCATCACCAGTACCACCGGTGTCAGCGACCCTCACACGTTTGGTGTGGCATGCCCACACTGCGAGCAGGAGACGTACTGCTCCGCAGACTGTAGAGATGCGGCGTGGGCGCAGTATCATGCTTGCAGCTGCGCCTCCCGCAACCCTGAGCTAGCGCATTGGTGTGAAGGTATGCGCGAGCTGCTGCACCGCAGCGGCACAACCGCTGTCTTACCTGAGCCTGATAAAGCAGGCATCGCCATCTCTGGCTCCGAGGCGCGCGCCGCACTGTCGTGCCTGACGGTGGCGAAGATATGCTCCATGGCAACCGTACAACAGGTGCACCCGCTGAGTCTGCCAGGACTATCATGTCTGCGTGGCTCCGTCGACTACGAGCCGGCAGCAGCCCTCAGCGAGGTTGGTGCTCTTGCAGTCGCCCTGAGCGCGGCACTTCGCCAGCCGAACCTGTACATGGAGGAGGTGCTGTCGCTCTTCGCACTTCTACACACGAACGAGTTCTTCACAACGTCCGGCATCGCCCTCTACTCGGTTCTGAGCATGTTGAACCACAGCTGCGACCCAAATTGCGTCTTGGTAAGCTCGGGCACCTCCCCTGCAGCCGGCAGACATGGACCAAAGAAGCACGGGAGCGCCATGGAGAAGACTCTCGTCGCACTGCGGCCGATCCGAGACGGTGAGCAGCTGTTGATCGACTACAACGCCGCCCTCACGACGAAGCTTGACTACAAGGACCGCAAAGCACTCTGTGCGCAGCGGCACTTTGAGTGTTACTGCTCCCGCTGCATCCGCCACGAGTGATGGCGCGGAAGAGGGGCATTCCGCATTGCCTGGGCCTGCACATGGTGTGCTGTGGTAGGAGTTTCTTCACAGGGCTAATCAACTAAGCCTGTCGCCGTGGAGGAGGTGGGGGCGCAAAAGTGACGTTCAATGCAGTCTCGTTGCCCTCCTCTCACCCACTTCCCCCCCCCCCCCCACATCTGTGCGTTCCTCGCCTCTGCGCACTGCATGCACAAGGCTGCATAGACAAGAGACGGTGGGTGCAGGAGGGGGAAGGAGGGAGAGAGGGAAAGCGTCACACATCAGTCCGATCTGCAATGGAAGATGCCCCCTCCCCAAATGGCGTCTAAGAGCGTCTTGAGTGCAAGCAGAGGACCCACGCGCGGGATGCAAGCCGCTGAGCCTCGTATGGATGCTCGGAGAGACCCATAGACACTCACACGGGCTCCCGCAGTGCACGTGGCGCCTCTTTTCTCTCTTCTCTTCTCTCGCCGTCGATTCTCCGGTAGGCGACATACAACGAAAGGGCGCAGACGTGCGACGCTCCACACGATCGTGGGAATGTGTGCCACTGTTGCCGCGTTGGCTCATTCTTTGTGCGTCACCAGCCCCCCTGTCTCTCTCTCTCTCTCTCCCTCCCTCCCCTCCCTTCCTCTTCCTCCTCTACCATTGCTTCCTCATCAACACCTTCACGTGTCCCCTGTGATGAGCTGGCCGTCTCCCAGCTGAAAGCGAGCGAGGAGTCGAGGGCATTTTAGTGCCACGCACACGCACACGCACACGCCAGCATATTCGGCGTGCACTCTCTGTCTAGCCGTGATGCTTTTCATTGGGGGTGGCCACGTCTATGCTGGTGCGCCCCGGGCACCTCTCCCCCTTTCCCTCCCTCTATCTCTCAAGAATGTTTCACTGTGCATCAATGCGACGTTGCAGCGCAGCGGCGATGCAGACACTCAGTTCTTGGCTTACGACTCTCGCCGAGGAGGCGGTGGCCCTGCCGTCAGCCGCTGCTCCGGTTCTGCAGGCGGAGAAGAATAATGGTCAAGAGCTCAGCCGCAGGACGTCTGCACAACTGTGGCGTGAGTTGGAGGATGCTGCCATCCACGCAAATGCCCTCCGCGAGACCGACACGGTGCTCAGCATCCTGCAGTGTCTTCTGCTCAAGCAGCAGTATCCTACCGACGTGCACGCGTGGTCCCGCCTTGCGAAGCAACTGTTGCCGTTCGGCGGCATCGAGCAGAGGACAGTGTTGTACTATCCAGGCCGGCCTGACGCCTCATACCGCAGAGAAGGGTACCCACGTGGCAGCAGCTTAGCCGCTATTTCCTCATCCAGCGACCCTGTGCCCACTGGCGCGGATGGTGGCTTTGGTGATGAGGGAGCCTCGCGTCAAGGCTCAGGCGACACCGGGCGAGGCCGAGCACAGGCAGTGCCGTACAGCCTGTACCCCTCGCGTGAGACGCTTCTGCTGAGCGGCGGTGTTGTGCCTCTTAGCGCGCGTGTGCCGGTTGGCGATGGCAGAGCGGTCGCATTGTTTGTGCGCGGCTTCACTCGGTTTATGCTGACCCAGCTCGGCGCACAGCTGCACCCGCAGCTGAACTCAGAGCTCCTGCAGGAAGTCAAGGATGTATCGAGCGCAGTGATGGAGGCGTTGGCCACGAACGCAGACTCCTTACAGCTGGAGCTGTTGCTGCCGGTGCTGTTAGACTACATGGAACTACTTCATGTGCTTGACCTGCGCACGGCCACAGCGATCAGCGCTGGTCCACTCGCAGCGGCGGAGGAGCACCACGATGCTGCTGGGGTGACGAGGAAAGACGAGGCCCCAAACGGAGACGGTCCGTCATCACCGCCATCGTCCTCAAAGCCGACGCGCTTTCTTCAGAGCATTGCTAATGACCTGGCGCAGAACGCCATGACTGGGGGTGCGCGTGGTGCTCGCATTGTCCTCTACTACCTGAGTGACCGTTTTGCAGCCGTGGTAGAGGCGCACCAGGAGGACGCAGCCGCCATCTTCACAGAAACGATGTACTGGGCGCAGCAGCGGTACCTTCTCGCCCTCACCCGTGCCTGCATGCGGGCCATCAATCAGCACTACACGCCTCTGTCGGCAGGCCAATCGTCGTCGTCGCCGCACGCGCAGGGGCTATTGTCTGCGGACGCCGCCGCAGACCTCATCGCCACTGCCCCGATGAACGCCCACATACAGGCGCTTTATGACCACATCGATGTGCTTTTTCAGAAGAACACGAATGCCGACAACCCGCTAGGCCTGGTCGATGAGGAGGTCTCGCAGCTGAAGGAACTTCACATCTCAGCACTGCTGCGCGCACTGCGCATTGAGGAGCCCGCCCCGGACGCGTACCTGCGCCGCGCACTAGAGGTGGTGGATCGGGTGCCGGCGTCCATGTCTATTGAAGGTGAGCTAATCGCAGGCAAGGTGCGACTGTTGGAGCTGGACAGTGACACGGTGGACGAGAAGGGCAGGGCGGCTATCTACGCCGACTTGCTGACGTCACTTCGCAGTCTGGTGGAGATGCGGCCGCGCTTTTCGAGGCACAACGGAATTAATCTTGCCGCTGCTGCTGGTGGTGGTGGTGATGGTGGTGCAAACTTCCTCGGCGACGGCGGCGGCGTCGAGGATGACGAAGGCGATGGGGAGCAGCTGCGACTCGACGCGGCAACGCAGACGATCTTGCAGCGCGCTCACGCCGACGTCATCACAGCCTTCTGCGCGGCGCACAAAGAAGAGTGGTCGAACGAGGCGTACAACATCCTCGTCGCGCACAAGTACCACGGCCTGAAGATCACAAACGATCTCATACGGCCGGTCCTGGAAGTGTTCAGCCGCCGCGGCGACTGTCGCGTCTTCAGCTTGGTGGACTTGTGCGTACTCTACAGCAATGCGCCTATCGACATGCACACTATCGCGTTGCTGTTTCGCACATGCGCGGTGGCCGGCGACCATTACCGCGCGCGCACGTTCCTGCAACTGATGAACGAGATAATACCGGGGTTTCTCGTAAAGTGTCCAGCCTCGGTGAAAGAGTCGCTGCAGGAGCTCAAGCTGCTTGACCCGCCCCCGCGCCACCTGTTTGTGTCGACTGAAGACAATCTTGTGCAGAGGGCGCTGGGCGAGGAGCAGCGCACCGTGCGCCGTCTCCCTACGGGGTCGTGAGGGCCTATTGAGAGAGTTAGCTGGCCAAGCTACCTTTCGTAGATGCAATCACTGGCGTCTCGCCTCTCCCTTCCCCCTGCTCAGCTCGTATATGTGCGGAAGCGCACCCGCCTTTCAACACGTACTCGCTCGCTCGCATTGGGAGACGCCCACCCACTCGCATGCGTGTGCTGGCATGGCGGGCGGAGGGGGGCGAATCCCATGCGAAGTGAGCAAGAGAGGAGCGCCAGAAAGCTGTAGTGCTCGTGGTAGGGGCAGCGGGGCGAGGGATGCGTCGCTCAGTTCGGGCAGTAATGCAATACGAATCTACGTCGTTCTACAGAAGAAGTCAGGGGACGGGAAAGGGAGAGGAGGAGATCGCTCTCATCATGAGGGCCTTGTACCCACCGCTGTGTTCCCCACCCTCCAGCATTAGGCACGTCTCGAGCGCTTCCCCCCCCCCTTCCCATTCCTTGCGCCTGCGATGTAACTTAGGCCCTCTCCCTCTCCTTCTTCCCCTCACCTCCCCTCCTACTCTCCTCCCCTCTCCCCTGTTGCCCACTTGCTTGTCGGCGCGCTTCGCCAGCGAACTCTTTGCCTACCGCCTTATCTCGCAGGCTTAGTCCATACAAACATAGGCAGATCGTGCACATCACGCGCGTATAGTTGTCGTCGCCATGAGCACCGACCCGAACGGCAATCGCTGGTCAAACGCCGAGAACAACTTCGGAAAGGCGCTGCTGAAGCGCTCAGGGTGGACAGAGGGCACCGGGCTTGGCAAGGGTCAAGATGGTGCCGTCAGTCACGTCAAGGTGAGTCGTAAGGATGACGTGATGGGACTCGGCTATCACGCTGGGGTGCAGGACACGTGGACCACACAGTCGCTGGGCTTTGCCGATGTCCTAACACGCATCAAGATGTCCACTACCGTAGCCATTAGCGACTCGGACGACGATGGTGAGGCGTCGCCGTCATCCTTGCCGACGACGAGCGGGGAGGCGAAGAAGATCGGCATGAGCCGCCACTATAGAAGGTACGAAAAGCGCAACGCCCTGAAGATGGAGCTCATCCACGGCGGTGACAGCGCCGATATGGAGGCGAAGCGGTTAGAGATTCTCGGCAGCGCGGCGACGAAGTGTCGGCGCGACGCAGACAGTGACGACGTGACGGACGCACCGGATCAGAAGCGCAGCCGCCGCACGTCGTCCGTCTCTACGCTTAAATCGCCATTGCTGTTTCGGCTGATGGTGCGCTGCACCACCGACGAGCCAAAGCCGACGGCGGACGACATGACACCGGAGGAGCGCATCATCATAACAAAGCCGCATCCACGTCCACCTAAGTGCACGGATACACCGTTTCTTGCCTGACGATGCAGGTGGTAGTGGTGGTGACCCCGATGACACGCGGCTAGGCCGAGTCAAGTGAGGAGGCGGACTGCGGTTTTTGGGGGTGGGGTGGGGGGTGCACGCACTGCTTGACCTTCTCTACCTTCGCGCTCCCTCCCCTACTTTCCTCGTGCACCGCCGCTGCTGTTGGCGACTCCAGTAAGCGGAGGCGGGGAGAGAGACGACTGAGTTGTGTATACGCACTCGTAATGGTAAAGAGTTGAACAGCAGCGACAGCAGTGAAGACGCCTCGCGGTGCGCATAGGCCCCCCTCCTTCACTTCCATCCACCGTCCCGTAGCAGAGGCAGAAGAGAGAGAGGAGGGGGTCTTGTGAGTCCCTTGCGCGCGTGCCACACCACCCTCACTGTAACTGGGTTGGTGCGTTTCCTTCCCTCACCCTCTCAGGGAGCGTAGGAGGAGGAGGGAGGGGGGGGGCGGTGCATTCGTCTGCTTTTTGCTTTTCCCTTCATTTACAAGCGCCGGCGCGTTGCGTGTGTGAGCGCGAAAGCTCGAATGCTGGCGGTAAGCTGTAGTGAATAGGCTCGAAACAGAGACGTCAGACAACAACACAGGGACGTGGCCGTGCGCTGCGGCATCCTTTCCGGTTCTTTAGGTGTAACAAGAGGGAGAGAGAAAGGGCGGAGGGGACAAGGGCCACTGAAACGCATGGAGGCAGTCAGGATGGTAGTGGGGGGGGGGGGAGGGGGCAAACGAACCCTGGCCATACTTCCTCCTGCGTTTTCCCAGCGCAACGGACTTGTCGTGGAAGAGCTTCGCTCACTGAAGGTTGTATCTCCACTCCACCCACCTGCGCTCGGTTGTTTGGTGAGGAGCCCCTCTTTTCTCTCTGTCACTCTCGTCTTTCCTTCTCACGGCGCACATAGCGGCGCACACCGACACGCCCCGTACAAACGCATCGCTGGGCATCCATCAGCAGACACACACGCGCCCCCCACATACATACGCACGCGCACACAGACACACACACACACACACACACACATAGGAGCGCGCGCCTGCTCCTGTGTGCGGTTCGATAGAAGTCTCCTGCACCATAGAGATTATGAGTGGTCATCTCTGAGGCGAAGGAGACGCATCGGTGCCCCTGTCCCTCTTCCTCTTCACCCACTCCCCTGGCATGCTTCAGTCTGCCTTACGCCGCTCTTCCTTGACCGCACCACGACGAGCATATTGAAGTGGTCCACCAGCGCCATGTCGGAGCGCGTCCACGTTGTTGTCCGTATCCGCCCTTTCATCGCCTCTGACCCCCCCGATGCGGAACTGAACACACTCGTGCTCAACCCCACGCACGTCAGCGTGGGCGACAACCGTGTCTTTAAGGTGGATCGGGTCTACATGATGGAAGACGCCACAGAGCTCATCTACGCCGAGTCCGTGGCGCCACTGACTACGCGCTTTCTACGGGGCTTCAACGCCAGCGTCCTCGCATACGGCCAGACAGGGACGGGCAAGACATTCACAGTGCAGTCACTGCTGCCTCTGCTGCTGAGAGACATCATGGCCGACAGTGGTGTGCGCAGCGGTGCGGCAGGGTCACCCAGCGTAGAGACGCCAACCTCTCCCACGGGAACAGCACCACTGCTGTACCTCCAGTACGTCGAGGTGTACGGTGAGACGATTCGAGACCTGCTGGAGGGTCCAGCCGCCGCTGCGTCGCGACGCGATGGCGAGGAACCCGGCAACATCCGCCTCGTGACGACGACGGTACCGGGGGCAAGGGCTGAGCGTCCTCGCCTGGAGCGCGTGGATCTGCAATGCCCTCCAACGGACGAGCGTGAGGCGGCGGTATCGGCGACGGCAGGCTGTGCTCTTTTAGGCGCCGCCATCGTTCCCATCTTCACGGTCGAGCAAGCCGGGGTGCTGATCGCCCGCGGTGACACTCGACGCGCGACAGGGCGACAAACGTCCACGAGAACTCCAGCCGCAGCCACGCAATCCTCACACTTTTTCACTCCGCTACGCGTGCCGGTTTGACGTCGTCGACTTGGCCGGCTCGGAGCGAGAGAAGAAGACTGGCAACGTCGGCGTGCGCTTCCAGGAAAGTATCGCGATTAACACCGGGCTGCTGGCGCTGGGCAACGTCATGCGCGCGCTGAGTCGCATCAATAGAGCTGCCAACGGAAAGGAGACTGACCAGGGTGGTGGTGGCGGGCATCAGCGTTCACACCACGTCCCCTACCGCAGCAGTCGGCTAACACGTCTATTGCAGGACACCCTCGGCGGCAACAGCGCTACAGTGTTCATCGCCTGCGTGGCACCCGACACGTACAATCGCGATGAGACGCTTCGGACGCTGCAGTACTGCTCCCTGGCTTTGCGCATTCTGAACGAGCCGCTGCAGCAGTACGAGCGCCTGCGACGCGCGCAGTCGCCGCTGGGTCGCCGTGGCAGCCCCTCCACCGCCATGGTCTCGCCACTGTCGCTGCGCGAGGACTCACACGCCGGCGCCGCAGCGACGAGGGGTTGCAGGGCGAAGGACGAGCCGATGATGACACCGCTGAAGGTGCGCGAGGTGCAGTCCGCTTACGCCAGTCTTCAGCAACAGTACGACGAGCAAGCTGAGGTGATTGCTTGCATGTGCGCCTCGCATGCAACAACAAAGGAGCGACTGGCACTGTGCGAGCGGGAGCTCCGCAAGGATGAGAGCATCTTCACCCAGCAAATACGAGCTATGCAGGTGCTCGTGTCCGAGAACCAGAAGCTGCGGCGGCGGCTGGCAAAGGTATATACTGCCACCTCCACCACAGCTGGAGCGACCATCAGACAGGATAAGGCCGCCATGGTACACGAGCCCCACCTCCACGGTGGTGATGGCCTGCTTCAGTCCGCTCGCATAGCCACAAACTCGCGCCATGACAACAAGGATCTTACGGACGCCAGAGGCGACAGGCTGCCTGCCGGTGCTCGCGATGCTGTGGATGGTGTCGGTGTCTCACTGCGGCGTGCACCCTTGCACTCACAGAGTCACTATCAGCAGCACTCAGCCCCAGCAGCCACCACCGCGCCTACCCGACCGCCGCTGTCTGCCCATTCGCCACACCGCCCACATGACGTCAAGGATGACGTTACGGACGGCGCCCAGTACGTGCCACTCGAGGAATTGCCGCTCGTGGCGACACACAAGGCTGGTGTGCGGGTCGACGGCGGTCGAAGAGGTGCAGAGACACCGACGTACCCATTTTCGGGGAGCCATGCGGAGACTTCGCACGCACTTGACGGCATGGCGCCTGCTGCTCTTGCTGCTCCAGACCCTGCGGAGTCGGCACAGTCGTTCATCCGCTACATTTTGAACCTGCATGGAATCGTTCCAGAAGCTGATGAAGCAGGCAACACTGGTGGTCTTGACAGAGGAGGGGGAGCACAAGCGGTGGCAGCTGGGGCCAGGTCTCTCCAGTCCTCCATCCGAAAGCTCGTTGCTACAAGCGTGGGTGGTGGGGCGCTGCAACCGGTGCAAGCAGCGAAAGAAAGGACCGAGGACAGTCGTGATGGCCACACGCGACGCGGAGATGCGGCATCGCCTCTGGACTGCGCTCTGTCGCCTCACGCAAACGGCTTTACTATGACCCTCCTCGGCACACGACGGAGGCGCTACCTGAGGAAGAGCACAGCAACTGGGCGAGTCAAGTATGCACTCGACGGAGCGACACCGATCCGGCTCAGCCAGACAGAGACAGCTCGGGTGCGCTGCTGCTGCTGGCGGCAGAGTTGCTGCGCTACCGAGGAGCAAACACCGAGTTGCGCAACCACATCGAGGTACTCCAAGCAGAGCTGGACGGCAAGCAGCGAGAGGCCGCGCTACTGCGTCTGGAGCTACAAGAGATGAAAGTGCTCTTCACCACGTAAAAATGCCCCCCTTCCCCTCACTTCTTGCGGATGGCGTTGACGTGTCTTTCTCACATGGAGGACGCAAGGGGCAGAGACCCATATAAGGTAGGACTCTGCTAGCTGTTACGCTGACGTGCACTCATCTACTTCCCCGTCCGCTTGGCACTCGTTCGAGAGGGCAATGGACGCCGCATAAGATGCAGGCGGGCAGGCGCTCGAGACTGCCTGCCTCTCCCTCTCCGAAGCGCCGACACAAGCACACGGGCGCACGCACAATGTCTCCCTCCCTCACCCTCTCTCTTTCCTCCCCCCATCAGTCTTCTCACGCGCCCATATACACACACCCACTCGCGTCGTCGGGCGAGTTGGGTGTTTCCTTCACGAGAACTGCCGCACGCCGGCACCCGCGTAGGGCGAAAGCGCACATTGCCGGCGCAATGAAAGCGGCGGCGCCACCGACTCGCGCTCCACGCCCTCCTCAGGCGTCCCGCAGTGATCCAAACAGCACCGCTGCACGAGGCGGGGCTGCTGCTGCTGCTGCCGCTGCCGCTGCTGTTGCTGCTATGCCAGAGACGCAGGTGCGCCGCCGGCTTACCCAGGTAGAGATGCGACTGCGTGACATAGACGAGGAAGCGAGGCGCATCAGCGTGCTGCAGGAGCAAGAAGTCTCGAAGCTCGAGAATGACAACGCAAAACTGCGCGAGCGGCTCGAAGCGATTCGCATGGAAGAGTGCATGTCCCTGGCTGAAGTGCAGGCCTTGAAGGATTACGCCAGCTATGAGAGCGCTTCCGGTGCGTCGGCTGGTCGCTCAGAGTCGAAGCTGATTGGGTCGACCACTCTCAAGTATCAGAATGCCAAAGCCGAAGTGCAGAAGCGGCGCCGCGAGTGTGCACAGGCAGAGCGCCAGCTCGCGGAGTCGCAGGCCCGACTCGCTGATGTGCGGAAGGCTCGCAAGGAATTGAAGCGGCAGAATTTTACAGCAGAGGTGTCAGCCGCGGCGCGCAGTGCAGCAGCCGACAACTACAGGGCACTGGTCCACGAGCGGTTCCGTGGCTTAGAGGAAAAGGTGGCGCGTGAGCAGGAACGCCTCAACGCTGCTATAACAGAGGCACAGGAGGTGCGCAGTGAGATTGACACACTGTTGGTGAGCCAGACGAGCAATGAAGCAATGTACTGCCGCCAGTGTGATGCGCTTCTGGCGAAGCGTCGCGAGATGTCATACCTGATGGAGGTGTGTAACCTCGTGTGCGAGGAGCGCCAGTGCGTCGTTGCTGAGCTCACCGAGATGCAGGCACGCATGGCTGAGGAAAGTCATCAGTATGAGGCTGCCTTCGACGAGCTGACAGGGGTGCAGAACGAGAACGCCAAAATGCAGGCGACGAACAATGACAAGCTAGAGGAGCTGCGCCGGAGCATCATGCAGACCCGTGTGGAGCGGGCGGGCCTGGAGGAAGCCAACAACAACGTCAAGGCTGCCATTGAGCGTCAACATCATCGCACCACTACTCGTCGCCTCAACGACGAGACGAGAGCCGCAGCCACCAGCGAGTCAAATCTAAGCAGCAGTGCCTTTGCTGAAGAGCGCGTCATGGCGGCCGCCGATGGGGTCGGTCCTGCTGGCAGGGATGGCGGTGCGGAGCTACAGACCCCAGAGAGCGAGTCGTCACTTGACAGTCTCCAGGGGCAGGTCCGCATGTTCGAAGACTACTACCGAAGGCTCTCCGCCATTGTGCAGAGCGACGCCATTGAGGACGTGGCCGGGTTCATGGAAACAGCAGCAGAGGAACGGTATAAAGTGTTTGACGAGGTTAACGCCATCAAGCGCAACATGGTGGCGCTCGAGAAAGAGAAAGCGGCGCTAATGATGCAGATCAGCGGGGGTGCCGGTGATCGCGTCACCGCATCCTACTTGACTACCAGAAGTCCAGGCAGCTCAGCCAGCGTCTCGGAGTCGATGGGACACCCTTTCACATCCACCTCTGCTCTCGCAGCACTCGCCGTTGCCGACACGCTCGAGGACCTGACGACTGCCACGGCCTCCATGGCAGCCGTGAAGAGCGGCGGCTCGAGCGTGCCTGGAGCCTCGACCGAAGGCGGGCAAGAGCGCTTTTCTCGCATGTTTGACCTTCTCGATAATTTCGGTGTAATGCGTGACTGCGTGTATGCGCAGGCGAAAGAGGAGGAGGAGAGCGCAGCTGTGCTGGCACAGGTGGTTGAACAAGTGAATGAAGTGTTTCGTGGGCTGGGGTGCAGCATCGACGAGCTCCGTACCCTCACAGGGTTGGAGGGGGTACAGCAGGGTACCCTGCTGCAGTGCCTCGCTATGGTCGAAGAACGCGCCAGTGAGTACCTGATAGCGTATTCACGTCAGCAGCAGCAGAAGCTGCTGCTGCCCTTCTCGGAAGCATCGGACCCATGGCCAGAGGCGCCAGCCAACGCGGCAGCGGTGGTGTCGGCGACGTGTCCCGAGCGCACCGCCGCCCACACACTTCTGCGCCGATTGGACTTGCTCCCGAGGGCAAAGAAGAACGCTGTGGCGGCGACGGTGATGCACCACGCGCTGCCTCGCTCGACGGACGTGACGACAGTGATGCCTAGCATCAACGCACGACCGACGGGCAGCAGCACCACCTTCGAGAACTTAGTTGAAGATCGTCCCTTGTCGGAGGTGGAGCTGAGAGAAGTCGTCGAGGCGAAGCGGGCCCTACTGCAGCCGTAAGCACGCTTCTTCTCCTCCTCCCCCCTTCACCCTGATTACCACTCCCCACTTCTCCCTTTCGCTCTGTTGACTCGTACTTGCAGTGCAGCTTATGCACAAACCATCCATGCATGGGTCATCCCTGCTGCTGTAGAGCTGTGCCTTCCCCCCCCCCCCCCATCCACTCTACGTGCTACATCCCCCGCAAGGGGGGGGGGATGACAGACGTTCTCTACAGAGGCCCAGCGACTGCACCGCATAAGAAGAGGGCAAGGCGGGCGATGGCGCATGTGTGGACGTTTGTGCGTCTCTGGAAGAGAGTGATTGAGAAAAGGGGAGGAGACGCAGTGAGGCTTGATCATCTCCGCTGATAGATTTCCCGCCCCCTCGTTAGATGTGCATGTGTTATTTTCTTCTCGTCAGGTGGTGCTGCTGGTAGCTGTTGCGTTCACATCCAGCTGCACCCCCCTCCCTCTCTCTTCACGGCTGCCGCAGGTGGTCCTCTCCTCCACTACTTGACGTGTGGGGTTCTTCTCACCCGTTCCTGCGCACGAGTTGGGCAGATTACTAGAATCCATTCGTTCTTCGCTGAACCACTCAGAGGAAAGACTGGTGGGGGTCGAATGACTCGCAACCGGTGGAGGTGTGTGAGTGTGTGTGTGTGCACAGCACCGACACTGGCAAATACCCAAAAGTGTAAAAAGCGAACGAACAACTCACTGGCCCCCCCCCTGCACTTCCCACGTCCGTAATGAGAGACCACCACATCTGGTCATCGTCCATTTCCCTCCCTCCCTCTGCCCCCCCCTTCTCCTCCTCCCTCCCCCCCCCCACTGCCGCCATGCCCCCATCATTATCCCAATGCTCGTCGCCACGTCGACTGCTTCGCGCCTCTGAGCAAACGGCTTCACCACGCCACAGTTTGAGCCTATTTAGCATATGCAAACCCTTTGTCTCTATCCTCGCTTCCTCACTTCCTTGGTGTTACGTCTCCTCTCTCCGACTCCCAGTGCTCTCCCGCCATGTCGCCCTTCAAGAAGGCTTTCGCTGTTGTGTTGGCTGTGGCCCTCGTGGTGCTCTTCGCTGAGGCGGAGATGGTGGAGCTCAACCCACGAATTTCAACAAAATCGTGAAGGACCCCTCGAAGAACGTCTTCGTCATGTTCTACGCCCCCTGGTGTGGCCACTGCAACAACATGAAGCCGGTGTGGTTGGAGCTGGCGGACAACTACCCCATCTCCGAGGACGTCATCATTGCCCGCATCGATGCCAGTGCCCACCGCGGAATCGCGAAGGAGTTTGGCATCGATGGCTTCCCAACTCTCAAGTTCTTCCCCAAGAGGGACAAGTCGGGTGCGAGGCAGTACAGCGGCCCGCGCGAGCTCTCCGCCTTCCAGTCGTACGTAGCGGCCAACAGGCAGTAAAGTATTGCCACAGTGATACACCTTCGTGAGGCGCTAAGGCAGAAAGTGGGGGCAACGCAGGAGGGCGCTAGAGGAAGACGCTATGAGGGGGAAAGGTATAGCGGGGCTGAGAGTTGGTGAGATGCGGCGACGGCGATCACAACGCGAGGGAGGCAGGAAGTCCCTCTAATGGGTTGTCTACTACACCAACACACCGACATCCGTGTAAGCGCCACCTTAGTCTCCTATGCTCCCCACCCGCGCCTCTTTCCTGGTCAACGTTGTCTCACCACCTCTAAGCGGCCTTCCTCGGGCACTCTCTGCCTGGGCTCATTCTGTACGCTCTCTTCCTCTCTTATCTTCATTCGCTTCTTTCCCCTTGTCTCACTGTCGCCACACCCCCATCCCGCATGGCATCATCCGGGGTCCGGCACTCCCCGCGCATGAAGCGGCGAGGCCGCGCGGGCCCCCCTCCGTTCCTGCCGATGGCGAGGCGCTGCTCTGGTGGCGTCGGTCGGGCCCTGGGCGGCGCTGCGGCGGAGCGACCGGCGACAGCCAACCCGTTTGCGCCATCGATGGGGCGGGCGAAGTGTTGGCGTGACTCGCGCGCATCTCCACAGGCCCTCGCGACCTGTGGGTGCGAGAAACGGGTCGAGCTCGAGGGTGGTGCCCTGCGAGCGACAGGACCGGGGCGGAGTGCGCGGGGTGGTGGGGCTCGCGTGCTGCGGGGCAGAGAGCGGACTTGTTTGACGAGAACCCCTCCGTGGACGTGTGTCAGTGTGGCGCACCCCTGTGCCTGTGCGTTGTGTCCCTGTCTTTCCATCTCTGCCATGTAGAGCGCGCTCCGTATGTTTTGTTTTTCCCTTTTCCTCCAGCCACCCGCCCTCCCCCCGTGAAGGGCGGCACCGATGTACGCCCACTCATTACTGGTGTGGCTGCTCTCCGAGCTGTCTTCTCCCCACCGTCGCACCCCTCCGCTAGACCTCCTCGCCCTATTTGCTAAGCCGGAGAGCTGTGGTGGCTGCGGTATTGGCGGGCCTCAACCGCCGCCACAGGAAGGGCTGAACAGCAGAGAAAATGAATTGAAATTAACCGTGGGCTACCCGGGGGAAAGAACGAACGTCCAACGCTGAAGAGCGCAAAGTGGGGTGTGGAGGCAGAAGGGGTGCTCAGCGTGCCGGTCGAAGCGGCCGAGACGCACGTAGACGTCTCCCTCTTGGGCCAATGTCTGCACCTTTCATCTTCTGTTGCCGTGCCTTTCAGCGGACGAAGTAGACAAGAGCGATCTGCGGAGAAAAAGAGGCGGGCGGGGGCGGGAGGAGATCGGAAAGCCTCTGCTCCCGCGCTTCCATGTGCATGGGCAGAGGCTGCTCGAGCGACTGTAGCGCAAGGTCATGTAATCGCGCCTTGATGCTGGTGCTCCCCTTTGGGCATGTACGCGCCTGTGTCTGTCTGCCTCTCTCTCACAATTGGGGCATTTCCCTTTGCCATTCTCTGTTTTGGGGGTTTGCTGGAGGGCACTGCGCACGTACATGTTCCTGCTGGCTGCTGCTGGATGCCGACTCTCTCTCTCTCTTTACTCTTCTCCATGGACCCTCCCACCCCGTTTCATCTTCACCCACCGCCTGCACGGCAGCTAGCAATGCACGCGCGCATTGTTTTCCCTTTCAGCGTGTTCACTCTGCCACGCACGCGTCAACCACAACACGCCTATAGTCACCGCTAACTCATGACTCCGTTGCGCTGCGGCTAAACCCTGGCCATCTGGGAGGAGCCGCGTGCCATCAAATGGGGCCATCCCACCTAACGGGCTCCTCCCACTCTTCTTCGTCTCTTCTCCGCATGCGTACTGCATGATGGCTACCAGACGGGCCTGCGTGGACTGTATGCCTCGATTCAAAGCGGGGTCGTATCCAGGGTCCTGCCCGAGGGTGGAAGCGGTGGCGTCGGTCATACAAGTAGCAAGGGGTGGTGTAGATGCACGCTGGATGAGCCCAAGGAGGACGTTGGCCCGCCTCAGGTCAGGCCCCTGTGAGACTCTATGGTCTGCCTGGCCGCCATACTTTCCCCCCTTCCCCCGTCGCTTCAGGCCGCGGCATTTCATAAGATTGCGTGGCGGCTCACCACAGCGGACTCGTTTGTATGATGTGGGGGTGGTTTAATCGCTCTTCCGGCATCTGTGCCTCCATCAGTCCACCGGGTCGGAGGGAAGGGTTGCGGCATGTTCCACCCACCCACACCACCACACACACACACACACACACACACACGCCCGCGCGCGCATGGGGGCTGGCTGGTATACCTCTCTGCATCGCTTGCTTGGGTGCGACATACCCCCCTTCCCCCCCCCCATGTCAGCTGTACTTGACAGCATGTGCGCACCGCCCTTGCACTATTGAATCTTCGGGCCTGTTCTTCAGGGAACCGTGTGCTGCGCATGGGCGTGGAAGTCCACGCCGGGTAGGCAGGAGCGGCGATCCTCCCTAAGCGTGTATGTGCAACGAAGAGTTCCGGCTGGTGGCGATGCCGTGCACGAGAGATAGGGTGTTCCTCGCCTTCGGGGTACTGGGCTGCACGACGTGCCCCACTGCGCAGTACGCCGCTTTCTGAGGGCGGGTTGTAGCGTGCTGACTTGATATCTTCATCTGCGGAGGATGTGAGGGGTGTGAGGCCATCAGCAAAGAAGCCGTGTTGTAGCCAGGGCATCGTGTCGAGCTCCACGCTCAGGGAGGCTACTGCACTGATGAGGAAGCGAGGCCCTAGGACAGCTTCTTGTGGAGACCTGCATGCAAACTTGGCCATCTTTGACTTCCCGTGGAAACGAGCGCAGGTGCAGCCATTGCGTCAGCATGTTATGGTTGAGCGAGGAAGGCGCAGATCTGCCTTGAACTTCCCTCAGAGTCGTAGTGGAAGCGGCGTGGTCTAAGCTAAACGCGCGAGTTTGAGGTCCGCCAGCAGTGCTGCTATCCGGGTGTCTGGCCGCCGTTGCGTTATCGTCTGGAGGAGCAAGCCCAGGGGGTCTAAGGTGCGAGCTGTGGAGAGGGAAGCCAGTCTTTGGTGGCTGGATCTCGTCCCCAAGATGGTCGCATAGTCGTCGTGAGATGATTCGCTCGATGAACTCGCACCGAAGGATGCTCAGCGTCACTGGGCGGTAGGACGCGGGATTGTCATTGGACATGTGCGGCCTCAGTAGCGGTGCAGCGAGCACTTCTTTCCGCGTAGCAGGGATGCAGCCGGTGGAGACGCTCTGGTTGCCAATGCTCAGCAGCGTTGCCTTGCTTTACTCCTGGAAAGCCTTGGCACTTTAAGCCTGCGGCGTAGCCACAGTGGATTCTGCGGGGTACCGTCTCTCGAACCCACCCAGCGGGCGTTGTTGGAAGGGCGTGGGGCTGGATTCCTGTGGGATGCGTAGGGGGTGTCTACCAAACATTGCTTTGGCTTCTGTAGGCATTTCTTCATCAATGTGTTTGCCTGCTCTCTCGTACGGAGAGGCGGTGGATGGCCTGTCCCACCGGGTGATGCGTGCAGTGCTTCGGGGAGGGATGGATAGTGTGAATGCGGGTTTATGGTCGAGACTCACAGAGGGGGTGAAGCCGCTGCAGGAGTGTATGTGTGCTCCTCAAGGCTTGCGTTTTGGAGGTGTATGGGGAACACATCCGAGGGAGGGTGATCCTGGGGCGACGCGCAGGGCTCCTTCTCGAGAGTTGCTCCTAGCCGCGCCCGTTTTGGCGTCCGGAGCAGTCGACAAGCGACTCTATCGCATGGGGTAACGTCCCTGGAAGTCGTTGTCATTGGCCCGAGACTTTACGCTCTTTATGAGGGATACTTGGCAGTTGTGTATGCGCGGTGGCGTTGTGGCGGATGTGACTGCATGGCCAATTCGCCTCTCCTCTCTTTAGTGCACTTTCGGGTGGTCGTGGTGGTCGGGGTCAGCGCGGCAGTCAGAGGCTCGCGCGTCTTCGCGTCTTTGTCGCTATGGTGGGCACCGTCTTTGCAGGTCGACACGGCCAACCTGGGCACGGTGCGGTTTCCAGTCCACTTTGTGGACGAGTATAGCTGAGTGCCAGTGATCGCTGACGGCAGCGAGGCCACATCCCTCTTCAAAGAGGACAGTGAACTTGATCGGGTGGCGGTTACCCGGCTCTGTGGTGATGTCTCTGCGGCCCCGCCTGCGCTGTGCGAGGCAGTGGCGCCTTTCATCAACTACACAGGCCAAGTAGTGGGCAGTGGTCCACTCTCCCTCAGCGGCCCCAGCCCAGTCCGGTTCTCCCTGTGTGTCTCTCTCACATCGGGTGGTACGGATCGGCGGGACGCTTTCAGCAAAGCGAGGACTGCGCGCGACGTTGCTTGGCACCTGACGGAGAGCTGCACTCGTTACCTGGTAGGCCTCTCAGGGATGTCGTCTGGCGTGAAGTGCATTCGTCGTGTAGGGTCATCCCAGCAAAGCCAGGCCGTCATGTTTCAGCCTTGTCCTTGGAAACGAGGCTGAAGGGTACCCCCCACCACCACCACCACCTGCACGCATGTTCTGCTGTAGGAGCACAGAGCCGAGGATTACGCTTGGCACCACTGCAGCACGGCGCAGGCAGAGAAGCACTTGGCGGCTGCGCATAGTCGCTGAATCGACGACACGATGTGTAGTGCGCTTGTACAAGCTTGATCATGACCGCACGTCTCATCGTCCCAGCGCTCGCCCCAGCCTGTCCGCCCAGTCGCATACCCGAGGGCAGACTGCAGGCTACTCTGCCTTTCCGCAAAGAGTAAGGAGAGAGGAGGAGGAGGGGGGGGTGGCACTGCTCCCTGAGATGCCACGCACTGCTGTGGTTGGCTTCATCATGGGCGCCTAAATATCGGCAAGACCAACCAGCAAAGTATACGGATTCTTCTCCGCCAGACTGCTCTCCTTCTCTGGATATTGCCGCTGCTACCAGCCATCTCATCACCTCTTCTATCCCCTCGCCAAAACACACACCGAGCAGAGAGCAGTCACCTCACACAGTGGAGGGAAGGCGACGTCACGCACAAGACAAGCGGCGGACGAGAAGACACATAGAAGTAAGCGCCTACACATTATCACCTGTCCATAGAGCCACACACACACACACACACACACACACACACACACACACAGAGCGTGTGATGTGGACGGCTGCCGTAGCACCAAACAGTGAAGAGAAAGGGAAGTGGCCCACAGCACTGCCGACTGCAGGTCACTCCACCACGTTGGAAGCAAGGCACAGCACAAGGCAAGTCGGCACCGATGAGATCACCGAACCGACGGTGGGGTCGAAAGGCAAAGCGGTGATGGTGGTGTCGCAGACGTCAACGACCGCGGATGGGCCATGGAAGTCCTCGCTGCTGCGCCAGCGTGTTGCCACCGGGGCAGACTTCCAGAATGTGGCGCTGTCCCACGCGGCAGGCATACTGCACTCAGAGGCGGCCCGCGTGGATGCGCAGTTGATCGACGACTTCAGCTCCATCTTGCGCGGCAACGTCATCTACATCCACAACTTCATCTCCGACGCGAAGGACATGCGGCTCTACGATTCCCTCAAGGAGGAGCTGGTCGCATCTACAGGCGCTAACATGCTCGGCAGCGGCGGCCTCACTGAGTGGAGCAAGCACCACGTCTTCGAGAATCCGACCGGCATCAGCCAGACCTTCAACGACATCATCGACATGCTCGCTGAGTACTTTGACGTGGACGTGTACGCAACACGGCTGAACTACTACCGGGACGGGACTCAGTGGAAACCGCAGCATCATGACAGCCACGCCTACGGCGGCCACGCGCTTCGTGAGGACTTCACCGTTGGCCTGACGCTTGGTGCGACGCGCAGCCTTCTGTTCGTGCACGAGGCGTCACAGCGCGAGTTCAACTTCCCGCAGATGAACGGTGACTGCTTCGCCTTCACGGGGGAGGTGAACCAGCTGTTCACTCACGGCGTGCCACGGCAGCACACACCAACAACCGATCGCTTCAGCATCATCGCATGGGGGCGGCGTCGCACGTTGAATGAGCGCAACGGCGGCGTGCCGAGTAGCGCGGCGGTGCAGTTGGAGGGGTGCCCAATCAACACCATGGAGGACGCGGTGGAGATGGCGAAGCAGCTCGTGACAGCGCAGCCTCGCGCTACAGCGATGAAGCAGTCCGTGCCTCGGCCTTGCACCTCGGGCGAGGAGACCCATGAAGGGCACACCGTGGCCCTGCGTCCAGCGAAGCGCAAGAAGAACCGCCTCCAGTAGAAGCACATGCAAGCAGGAAAAAGGGCGAGGCAACTTTCAAGGCGCTCTGTGCTGCCATCTCTGCCTCCTGAACAGCTGCTCTCCTTGATTAGCGACTCCACCCCTCTGTTTATTCGCCTCTTCAGTTGGCGCTTATCATATGGCGAGAGGAAGGGGAGACGAACTCCATGTCTGCCTGCGCACGTACGCCTGCATGACTGTCAGCGTGTCGCTCGTTCTTTCCTCCCTTTCTTCTGCTTCCAGAGGGATTGTCGCTTCCCTGATGGCGGAGGCAAACACCCCCCTCCCCCTCCCGCATGGCATCATCCGGGGTCCGGCACTCCCCGCGCATGAAGCGGCGAGGCCGCGCGGACCCCCCTCCGTTCCTGCCGATGGCGAGGCGCTGCTCTGGTGGCGTCGGTCTGGCCCTGGGCGGCGCTGCGGCGGAGCGACCGGCGACAGCCAACCCGTTTGCGCCATTGATGGGGCGGGCGAAGTGTCGGCGTGACTCGCGCGCACCTCCGCGGGCCCTCGCGACCTGTGGGTGCGGGAAACGGGTCGAGCTCGAGGGCGGTGCCCTGCGAGCGACAGGCCCGGGGGAGTGCGCGGGGTGGTGGGGCTCGCGTGCTGCGTGGCAGAGAGGAGGCACGCGAGAAAACAAGTCAGGAGGAGTGTGGCCAAGGGAAGGGGTGCGGTAGTAGCGGCGGGGAGAAGGGGAGAGCGAGTGGGCATATGGCGCGCCTTCTCTGTGTGTTTTGTTTGGCCTCTGTGTTGTCCCGCTCGTGTCTGCTTCCCCCTTTCCTTTCACACGAATACACCGCAGCGGACGCGGAGGTTCGCAGGAAAGGGGGTGGGGATGCGGGTCGACAGCGCGCGGATCGGAACTGAGCAGCAGGGGAGACTTCCAATACCCCACGAGGGGTCAAAGGCCCCACCGCAGAGGACCGTGCAAAGCAGTGGCTGTCTGCCAGCACTTCGCTGCCATCGTAGTTACTTGACAGAGAGCAGATAGAGGAAAGAGTAGAGGTAACCGCAGGGACATGCGTGGCGCCATCCCCTGTCTCCCCCTTCTTCTCTTGCTGTGTATGTGTTTGGTGGTGGTGCTCTGAGTTTCCTTCCCCACAATGTCTGAAGTGGAAAGGTGCCGAGGTGGAGGTTGGCACCACGTTGGATGAAATCGAGGGATGTTGCGCAGTGTGCAGACTACCGCCCTGTGTGCTCTTCCCCCACCCCCACCCCCTCTTCCTTGCCTTTCATCGGTCCTGTGTGCTCCTCCCCCCTTCCCCCCTTTGCGCAGCGCTCCCGTTACCCCATCACGTTGGGTGGCCACACATTTGGTCATACGGGCCTCGACACAGCCGTTCTCGTGCAACGCGTAGCCACTTCAGCATTCCATGCTTGCACGCCCTCTCCACCTCTCTTCCTTCGTCAGGTACCGCCCCTCCACCCCTCCCCCCTTCATCGTTCACCCCTTCCTGCACCGTCATGCACGACCAGCAGCCGACTGCGAAGGTGAACTTCGACATGCCCTCGCGCCCGGGGCACAAGGGCGAGCTCAATGACAAGATTCTTCAGCGCGTCCGCTTCATTGCTGCCCAGCTCGGCCTCCCCAGACTGGAGGAGAAGTTTACGCACTTAAAGGAGACGAACGGGACGTGGCGGACCGGCAGCGCTTCCGACAGCGTCGACCTCGCCAAGTACATCGATCACACGCTCCTCAAGGCGGATGCTTCACATGCGGCCATCGTGCAGCTATGTGAGGAGGCAAAAGCGCATCACTTCAAGGCAGTCTGCGTCAACGGCTGCCACGTGGCTCAGTGCGCACGGCTGTTGGCCGGCTCGGGGGTTCAGGTCGCTGCGTCTGCGGCTTTCCGCTAGGCCAGATGACATCCGCCATGAAGGTCGCCGAGGCGACAGAAGAAATCTCTAACGGGGCGCAGGAGGTGGACATGGTCATGAACATTGGCGCCCTTAAGAGCAAGTTCTACGATGACGTCTTCACCGATATCAAGGGCGTCTGTGATGTCTGCGCAAGAGCAAATGCCGTGTCGAAGGTGATCCTCGAAACCTGTCTCCTGTCAGAGGAGGAGATCGTCGACGCGTGCATCATGAGCGTGGCAGCTGGCGCGACGTTCGTGAAGACTTCGACTGGCTTCAGCACGAGCGGCGCAACTCCAGAGGCATTGACATTATGCTAGCCGTTGTCGGCAATGAGGCTTCGGTGAAGGCGAGCGGTGGCGTGCGGGACCACCATGCGGTGATGCAGTACGTTCAAGCCGGCGTGAAGCGGATTGGCACGAGCTCTGGTGTCGTCATCGTGTCGCCCTAGAGCGAAAACCCCCAGCTCCGTCATGCCTTGCGAGTTGCCATCCCTCCTGATCGCGTTGATGTGGCGGTAGGGAGAGTTTCCCGGGGTCCGGTATACCGCAGTGCGCTATGGGTCATATTACACATCCCTCTCACTGACAATACGCATCTCCTCTATGCGAGCCAAAGGGCCCTCAATATTACCGTCAACTCCCTCCTCTCCGCGCTTACTGACACCCAGGCAAGCACCGCTGCGCGAGGGTTAGAGGGTGCCGCGTAACTTGTGGATGGGCTTTGAGCACAGACCCGATTAAGCGGACCACGAAGAATTACGCTCGCCTGGAGGAAGATGGAGAGGTCTGGCGAATACGAGGTGTCGTTGCGCACGGGTTCATGGGGTCCCACCGAGCAGGTCTGGGGTTTCTTCCATTGACCCCTTCCTCTCCTTTATCGCCTTAAGCGAGCCGTACATCCCTGGCAAGGCGGTGCGTCACCACCGTTCCCCTTCCGGCATAACCGCCGGACACCGAAGGCGCTTGAGAAAAGAGAGAACTGAGAAGATGACCAGAAGGGGGAAGCAGGACGATGCCCTGCGAACTGCGGCAACTCCAACAGAGGGCCAGGGGGGGCGCGGAGGCTGGCGAAGAAGGCAAGCAGTCGGTAGACTCCTTTCCTGGCCGTCGATGGGGGGGCCTGGAAAAGACGAAGCCGGCGGAATTGCTGACACAGCCGCTGGGCACGGTTCTTCGTGAGCAACACACGGCGCTCTACAGCGAGGCGATTCCCTTCCTGAAAGACACCGACCGCAGGCGAGCGGGTGGGAGGGGGGCGCGCCCGTCCGCGAGGGCGGTGCATCGACTCGGACAGGCCCACCCATGCCAGCACGGTGACCTGAGCAGCGGTCTCACTAGCGGTTCTAGCGGGCCACATGCGATGGCTGAGAGAGCTGCGATTGATGCCAAGCACCCTGCTGAGCTTCGACCTGGCGAAGGCGGTCATTTCCACCTGGGCGTGCGGGCGGCAGGGTGCGAGAGTGAAAGTGGTCAACCGCCTCAAGGCCCCCTGTGTTGGTAGAAGGGGGTGGTGGGCCCACTCCACCTTCCGCTGCACGGGAGCCAGCCCGACCAATGCGATTGATCGATGTCGCCGGAGCTCTGAGCAGCGAGCGCCGCGAGGAGGTTGGGGCGAGAAACCAAGACGCACCCGTCTGCCCCGCTGCTCCTCGAGGAGACGAAGACACCTCACAAGGAGATCTCGAGAGCCCAACCGCGCGCCGCACTCGTCCTGAAGCTGGCGTGGCACTCCGCACGAAGGATGGGTCAATATCCGAGGACTCGGAGAACTTGCCGGCGACTTCATGTGGGCATCACGACCCGCCATGGAAAGGGTGCGAAGCTCCGCGGGCCGTATGCGACAGGGGCGCCGTTGCCGCGAGAGGACGCGCTGCTGCTGCTGAAGTGGGTGAAGTGTCGACGTCCACCGCAGCGCCTCTTTGTGGACGTGACGCGCTGGTACAGACGCGCGCCCGCCAAGCCGGTTCGGCGGAGTCCAGCCGCAAGGGCGGTCTGCGGACCCGCTGACAAACCATGACCAACTTACAGCGAAGCACTCGGCACACGCAGAGCCCCGAGCGGCGATGCTGTTTCTGCAGTCCCTGCTGTCAGAAGAGCTGGTGGGTGCCAGAGGCCGGACACTGCGCATCGCACAGGTTACAGGATAGTCTGCAATCGTGGCAGCACAGGGGACGTCCCACGGCTTCGGCGGCGTCGGAAGAGGCCACTGGCTTAACCGGCTGTGCGCGCCCACAAGAAGCCTCTACTTCTCAGAGGGAGCGTAGGTGTGGCGCTCTTTTACATTGCAGTACAGCAACGCTTGGTAAATGGCCTGCGGCGCCGCCCCGCCAAGGACTGCGGCACCACTCGAGGTGCCACGCGCCGCCCCGCCGACGACGCGGCATTGTCTTTCCCCGGGCCCGGGAAGTCTCCGCTATGCGGGCAGGCACTTGAGAGGCCGTCCTCGCTGGTGGCAAGGCGGTCTGTCACGCGGCAGACTTCTCTGCGCTTTTGATTTTCTTTGCAGGGCTCAGCGCGGGGTCGGTGACGTGAAGCGCAACTGTCGGAGGAGGAGCCGCCGTGGGGACTTGTAGGCCGCGGTGCTGTGCCCTTTTCCGTTTGGCAGTCGGCGTGCTGGGAAGCCACCCCCTCCTCGAAGAGGCCAATGGGGGATCGTTCCCTCTGTCTCCCTACTCCCACCGACACTGTGCAATACACACAGCACTGGTCACAGTACAGCAGGAGGAGTTCATACCCCCACGCGCAGAGACGTGCGACGGCGGATGGACGTGATTTGGTCTTGGCCACACGGCCACTTAAGGAATAAACGAAGACCTGCGAGCGTATCGAAGACTCAGTAAAATCGGACCTCCCAAATCTGGAGGAGTGCTGAAGAAGCGCAGGCGACCAGCAGGGGCTGGCAGCACTGTGCATGAGGCTCTTTTCACCCCCCTCTCGCTCTCTCTCTCTCTCTCCGCCTCACTACCAGCGTTGTTTCGGACGTGGTTGTGTTTCTCACTCAGCCACTCATCAGCCTGAGCGAGCACCCGCGTCCCCTCGTGCCTTCGCCGGCTCAGCTCACCAACTGCGTGGGCGTGTTTGTTTGCAGGAGTATGCAAGCTGGGCACTGGTGCTCACATCATCACCTCACCCCTCCCTTTCCTCTCCTTCCCTTACCCATACCGCTGCCGTCGACTAGCCCCAGCTCATGTACGTCGGTGTGTGACTGCGCATGGTCGGAGAGGTGGGCAGCTCCCAGGTATGTTCAGCGACTCTGCACAGGACATGGAGGCTAAGGAGCCCGCCAGTGTAGTCACCCCGGCCTCTTCGTCACTGCCACCAAAAGACACGTGGCTCCAGATGAGCATGAAGCTGCAGCAGTAACAGCGGTATGAGGCAGTGGAGTCTGCAGGACCACTTGCCGCAGGGCACGCCAAGCACAGAGTCGATCCCCAGCAGCAGCCAACGCGATGATGCTGGTACCAATGATGCGAATGCTGGTGGCCACGAAGCACACGGACCACTGTGTCCACAGCGCCGAGGACCCTCTCCTCATGGCGGGCGTCGCCCACTCCCGCCTTGTGGTGTGTAGCACTACCACACATGGCCGAGACCTCCGCCAACATTGCTGGCTACAGCGGCGACAACAACGCAGTCCGGGCGGACATGCGCACCGAGGACTTTGGCTTTCCACACCCAAACGGGGCTTTCCATGGCGGCTGCGCTCGGCGTCGGCAAAGGAGACGCCAAACACGGCAGCTGCGTGTGACCGCCGGCGCTTTTGCATCCGCTGCGAGAGGTGCGCCAACAGTGCGACGGACGCCACGATTAGTGCGGGTTGCAGGGTCCGCTGGCGCAGCACGACTGAAGGTAGGCAGTGACGTGCTCGCACTGCGGCTTGTCCGAACTTTCACCCACCTCGCCGCACAAGGCAGCGCCAAAGGTAGCGTTGACGACGCACCCGCTGCCACCTGCATCGTCTGGCTCGCTGGCTCAAGCGCCTGCAGGCGTGAGGGGCTTCAATATTACCATGACGTCGAGCCACCCTAGCGGGTCCGTTCATCTTCTCGAATCGATGACTGGGATGGCCCTTCTGCAGCGACGGCTACGCAGCGTACGAGGGCAGCAACAGCAGAGGCAAGAAGCGGCATCCGCACCGCCACGATGGATTCCCCGGTTCATCGACAATGCCGCAAGTCACCTTTACACACCGGGCCTCTTCGAATATCGCGTAGCGATGGCGGTCGATGCAGAGGGCGCCGTGTCGTCCACCGTGCTGGCGGAGCGGGGCAGTTTCTACCGCTCCCTTACCGAGGACGGCTTGGGCCTCTCCGAGCCCTACTTGAAGCACTGTCGCGTTCCACGTCAGCTGCACCGTCAAATTTCTTCTGCGTTGCGGTGGATCAGCGGTGGCGCTTTTACCGACTTCATCTCTGCCTCCCGCACTCTGCCGAGCAGTCACACGGTTACCACTGCGTTCTTCATGGCCACGCTGTGGGCGTGCCTCTCTACGCGTTAGCGCGAACACGGCATTGCAGCAGTGTGGGAGAAGGCGCTACAGCAGCAGCCGATTCACGTAAAAGCAACTGCTGGAGAACAGCAGCGCATGGCCAAGGACCTTCCGTGGCGATGCAGGCCACGACGCCAAGGAGTCGACGCTGGAGGGCGCCACGGCAGAGCTGGGGGAGCAGGTGCACATGACAACGGACCGGTGGCCGTCTGTGGAAAGCCGGACTCCGGATACGCCGCGGGAACGAGCATGCAGCTTTGTCTGCTGTCACACTGCCACCGATTACAACGCACTCTAAGAACAGCGGTGGTGTACGTGGCAGTTTTGGTAGCCAGCCAGATGCTGAGAGTCGTGATGTGGCCTCTGTATCGGAGGAGGTTGATGGCAACCCCTGCAGACCGACCTGTCAGTGGAGTGGATACAGTCAACACTGCGGAAGGTCCGCTATAGGCCTAGAAGACCTGCGCACCATGAGGAGAGGAGGCGGGGCAAGTTGAGCGAATAGTGTGACGGTACCTGAACGGCTTTGCATTCCTCCGACAGACTTGAGAGATGTGGCAGCGCAGCTGCTCACACAGCTGCGCCGCTTCCTCGTTGATGCCATGACACCGCACTGCTGCTTTGAGAGCGTCTCTGTTGCTGCTTTGCCTTTGCCTTTGCCTTGGCGTCCTTTAGGACTGCACGTGCGCGTGTGCGGTGCCCGATCCCCCCGTTCTCCTTCTTTGCCGGCGTAGCGCCGCCACGCCCCGCCAAAATACCGGCGGCATCGCCGACTGCACGTGACGAGGTACGGGTGAGGATGCACACATGTCCGCAGAAGGGGGTTCAGCCATCGACTGCTCAGAAGCGAAAACAAAGTGAGCGCCTCTCCCCCGTTCGTACGAGTAGAGCCGCAGCGGGGGGGGGTCGGAAGAGGGCGGGCGAGCGCACACCACTGCGTCTTCTGTTTGTTGTGGTTTCAGGTTTACACCCTCTCCTTACCCGTCCCCATCCGCACGGAGCTCTCTCCAGGCCAGTCTGGGCCTGTACTTGTGTGTCGGCGTGCTCACATCCCCTCCGGCCTCGGCACGACGTTCCTCAAGTCTCTTAAATCATCGAAGCTCTCTACTTCTCTCTCGTCGCCTTGTCTCTTCCCTCTCTCTCTCTCCGTGAATCCTCACCTCGAGTATGCCATACCACTTGCCTCGCAGAGCACCTTTCCATTCAATCACCTCATCTCCACGAAGACACCGGCGCCCCCCCCTCCCACAGACATACGCACGAGCGGCCACGGGCTTGAAGACGCCACTATCGGCAGCCACGAAGCGCAGATGAGCACCTGTCAAACCTATCCTACATCATGGGCAACTCGTGCTGTCATGACGACCACCAGACAGCCGGGAAGTCGACGGCCGAAGTGAAGTCAAGCCTGGCCTTCTTCGATGCACTGCCGAGTGACGTGCAGGAGGTGACGGTGGACCACGTCTACGACGGTGACACGCTCACAGTTCGCGAGCACAACCGTGTGCGGGTGCGGCTACTCGGCATCGATGCACCAGAGCTAAAGGAGCGGGAGCCCTATGCGAAGGAGGCGGCCGACTACGTGAAGAAACTGTGCCCAGCAAACGCCACGGTGTGGCTGAAAGTGCCGCGGGGCGACAAGCGGGACCGATACAACCGCCTGCTCGCCTTCATCTTCGTGTCGAACCCGTCTGGTGGCCCCGGCTTTCTCTGCGTGAACATTGCCGTTCTTGAGCGAGGCCTCGGCACCTTCTACTCCCCTACCGGATCCCACGTTGACTTTCGAGATGAGTTGCTCAGGGCACAGCAGCGCGCTATCCAGGGAAAAGTAAACATGTGGAGGAAGCGGAACCTTCAGAAGGGGGTGCTCTCCACGCAGCACGGCATCGCCTTCCACACCTCGGACTGTTTCTCGCTTCAGCACACAAACCCCCAAAATTTACAAACGTCTGCGATGGTGCAGGCGTTGTCGAAGGGGTACAGCCCCTGCCGAAATTGTAAGCCGCTGGGCTAGCGATGACACATCGAAAGGCCACCCTGCCTCGCACTGACGCCTGCGGGTGTGTGCGAGCGTCAGCGCGACTCACAAGTCCTCTGAAAAGTGGGAATGAGTGGACTGGGCGCTACGTTAGAGTCCGATGTGACGGCTGGTGGGTGGTCCCTTCACGGCTGCCTCCGCTTCCCTCTTCTCCCTCATGGCGGAGGCAAACACCCCCCTCCCCCTCCCGCATGGCGTCATCCGGGGTCCGGCACTCCCCGCGCATGAAGCGGCGAGGCCGCGCGGGCCCCCCTCCGTTCCTGCCGATGGCGAGGCGCTGCTCTGGTGGCGACGGTCGGGCCCTGGGCGGCGCTGCGGCGGAGCGACCGGCGACAGCCAACCCGTTTGCGCCATCGATGGGGCGGGCGAAGTGTCGGCGTGACTCGCGCGCATCTCCGCGGGCCCTCGAGACCTGTGGGTGCGGGAAACGGGTCGAGCTCGAGGGCGGTGCCCTGCGAGCGACAGGCCCGGGACTCGCGTGCTGCGTGGCAGGGAGCGGACGAGCTTCGAAAGAAGCAGTAGAGCGACACGTCGTTGGATGTATCCTTCCCCGCGCCAACTGTGTGTGTGCCTCTCTCTCTGATGAGCCAGAGCCTGTGGTAGTGGCACAGTGAAGAGAGAATAAGTGGGCGGGCGTCAGAGGCGATGTGCTGCTCACCTTCGCAGCGCAGAGCGGACACACGCACACGTAGTGCTCTCTCCCCACCTGTGGATATGCACGTGTGTCATAGCGCGACGGGCAGCTGGCACCTGGAGGCATGTGTGTGCTTGGCTGGTCCTCCTCTGACCTCTTCTCTGACTGGGCGGCGAGTGACTGTTGTTTTTCCACCGCGCACAAACCTCAAGATGCATTGCCACTTTCTCCTCTCCACCACGCGTCTGCATGACTCAGTTCACGAGCAACCGCCATGCAGACATGTGAGCTCAGCAGACCCAACGCGTCTTGTGTTGAGCTTCTGCAGTGCGCGGGGGGGGGGGCGGGGAGGGGGTCGTAGTGCTCTTCTTCTCCGCTCTCGCGCTCCCCCTCAGGCGAATCCTCCGCGTTCTTTGCGGATCGCCGCTGCATCACCGACATTTCTGTGTTGCAGTCGCTGCTGCGCAGATTATGGCCGCCGCCACCGCAGCACCGCTTCTCGCCACCACCATCGTTGTTGTCTTCTCAACCTGCTCTCGCCACCCTACCACCTTTGCTCTCTTCCCTCATCCACTTGCCACTAAGCAGCCGGTGTCTACGTGTCATCGCCCCCCCCTCCTCCATCAGAGCCACAACTCCGTTTCAACTCCGGTTGCACCCCTTCTCTCAACGTGTTCATCTCTTCTGCATGATGCCGCTGGGGCGTATGCAGGTGCGGCGGCCACCGCGCCGTGCCGAGGTACCGGAAGACGACGGTAGTCTTGCTGCAGCTGCTGTTGTCGGCGAGACAGCCTCAGCGACAGCCACGACCGCGAGCAGTCGCTCCCACTCGCCAACCGCTACTACGGCATCGACGGCGTCATCGTCTTCTTCGGCGCTGCTGCATCGCGATACGTTCATTCAACAGGTGCGCCGCTACGAGGACGAGAACATTCGAGCGCTGCTGCATCAGCTGCCCAGCTCACCGAAGCAGCTGATGCGACGCCTAGAGCAGTATCAACAGGAAATGAACCTGCTGAAGGAGGAAAACATACTTCTCAAATCACGTGAAGTCGAGATCTCGTCGCTGGCGCTGCGGCTGCAGGAGCGCATCAACGCTACTCAGAGCCAGGTGGATCACATCAAAGCCCAGGTACACCTTCAGCTTTCGAACCCAGTCACCGAGGAAGAGTATCAGCGCATCGAGGCACTAACAGAGGCACAGCGTGACCTCGTAGACGTCATTAAGCTCGGCATCTACCGTCAGATCGGGTCTTTGCGTGCATCACAGCAGGCGGCAACGAAGCGGGCCGCCGACCTTAGCACGTCCTTGGCGCAGTTGCAGCAGGAGAACAGCGAAATGAAGGTGCGCCTGGCCGAGTACGAGTCCCAGGGAGAAGCGGAGAAGGAGAAGGCGGACAAGAAGGCGCGGCAGATTGCCAGTCAGCAGGCTCGCATCTCTGAGCTGGAGGGCCACATCACGTCCCTCGAGGCAAAGGGCAAGTCCATGTACGTGGACCAAGAGCAGTACCTCTCAGCAAAGTTGACGGCGCAAATTAAAACGGACGAGGTGGCACGTCTGTCAGTACGACTAGAGGAGTCGGAGATGGATACACAGCGATACCGCGCCAATGCTGAGTGCACGGAGCAGAAGCTCGACATCCTTAAGTCCGAGTACTATGAATTGAAGCTGCGCTACGGGCAGCGTGTTCTCGAGCTCGAGAGTGCCTTGAAGGCATCGGAGGAGAAGCTAAAGACACTCGGCGACCTCGAGATGGAGTCGCAGTTGTTCATCTCCAATCTAGCAGTATCTTCACAGGGCGAGGTGGCTTTTGGTACCGACTCAGCAGTGACGGCCACAGGTCGTCCGGCGGACGCCTACGAAGGGTGGCTTGCGCTGCCCCGCTCCCGGAAGCTGGCGCACACCCTCGTCGTCACGAAGCGTTGCCTACACTTGGAGAACAAGGTTGCAGCGCTGGAGCACGATCTTGCATTCAAAGAAGCGCAGATGGCCCGCCTGCAGGTCGCCCTCGACGGTGCCCGCGACGCGCTGCACAACATCAACAGTCCCTACGTGCTCGTGGAGAAGGCGATGACGGAGCTCACGGATGAGAATGAGGCGCTCAAGCAGAAGGTGAGCATCCTGGAGCAGGACAAGAAGGATCTGCAGCTAAAAGTACAGCAGTACAGCAGCAACCTGCGTGTCTTGACGTATCATCGCGGAGAGCTGCTTCGCATGAAGAAAATGCTCCGTCAGCTCGGGCTTCGCGAAGGATTCGTGTTCCCCGCGGGCGACGAGGAGGCGGAGGAGGTCGAGGGCCCGCCACTGCGGCAGCCGTCTGAGGCTGGCAGAAAGCAGATCGTACGCGGTGTGGAGGCAAGCGGCGGTAATGTCGCCTCTCCCACGCAGCGGAAGGGGTTGATGGTGTCATTGGCCAGCGCGGTAGAGCGCCGCATCGACGGTGTCGAGGCAGAGAGCAGCGAGCTGCACCAGGTTTCTGGTAGTACGCCGTCTGCCTCGTTCGGCTCTTTGCGGCCAATTGAAATGACATTTTAAAGTGCGGTGCAACGCGGATGGGGCGAGTGGCGCCACCCCGCGTGTGCGTCTCGTGTGTCATTGCCACATAGAAAATGGTTAAGCGGGGCCAGAGAGGAGCACAACGCTCTGTCGGAGCACATGGATGCGGGCTCGTCACGCATGCGCAGATGCCGCCGCGTCTTTCGCTGGCTTCTACCCTGTGCTGTTTTTCTCTCTTGCAGCGTGCCATGGGAGCTCTGCGTGCTGACCCGAGGAGGGGAGAATCGAGGGAGAGAAGGGCTGCCCTTGCCTGCTCGCCCCTCGCTTCGTCTCCCCTTCCTCATCGCCACTGCACTCTCTCCGTCCTGCTCATAGAATCACTTGATAGCTGCTCGTTTGCGTAGGTGCATGCCTTATTACTGCCCGGCGCCAAGTATGGTGTGCGCCCTCGTGTCTGTGCACCTGCGCAGGGCTATGAAGGAGCGAAAAGAAACGGACAGAGGAGGTGAGTTCGTGCCTGCAGGTCGTGTGGGCATGAGAAGGCCGTGCGTGTGGCGAGGACGAAAGGAGCAACGGAGGTGCGACCGGAGAGAGCCAAGGCCGCAGCACTGGCACCGTGGTACCTCTCCTGTCTGCCTCTCACTCACTGTTGTGCCTTCTTCTGCTACCACGACATGAAGAACTAGTCATGTATTCCCAGTGCCTCCTATCACTCAGGTTGGTTGTCCAACACGAAGCTGTCAGCTCTATGGCGAAGAATCCACCCTATGCTTCGTGTAGCCCCGCTGTGTCTCTGTATGACTGCATTCCACAGGATGGGGCGCGGGCATGGCATGAGAAGGCGGTGCCGACACATCTGCTCATTCGTATTGATTCCCCTGCGCAACCTTCCCAGCCCAATCTCTCTTCCCACTCTTGACTGGCACTCGATGTCCAACTCAACAAGTGAGTCTACGTCCTCCGCTCTCCACCACCTGCGCTCCTCACACGCACCGATACGCACCTCTCCACTCTTCTCTAGTCTTTGCAGTTGATCTCATCAGCGCCCAGTCGATATCGTCAGCCTCATAGACTCATCCCGCTTTGCTCCCACCCCTCCTCACCTCCCCGTACGACGTCCTCCATGCTGCAGACCGCGACAAATTCGAATGTGCTCCCGCTGAGCGGTGGCCGCAGCGCGTTGAGCCACGGCTATTCGATGCACACTCTCGCACGTAAGCGCTTCGCGGAGAACACGTCTGCCTTAGCGGTGACGGTCGGCTTCGTGCTGCCGGTGCTGAACGGGGTAAACAAGCAGCTGGATAAGCACGTCGACGCCGGCACAGATGTGTCCATGGATGAGCTGCTGCAGATCTTCGCCAACTCTGGCAAGGACGCGGCGGTGCTGTACGCTGATCGCCTGGCACGCATCGGCTGTCAGACGGCCATGGCCTGCGCGCTCATCGAGAGCAAGTCCGCCTACGGGAATGCCGCCGTATACCTGTGGGACCTGTATCCCCGCCTGCACCAACGGTATGTGGGTGCCGTGCTCAGCTGGCTGCGCATCCCCGTCTTCGTGAGCAGTCTTCTGGGCCCGAAGCCGACGGCGCAAGACGTAGCCTTCCTGCAAGCTCCCGTATCGTCCGTGTGCGCCTTCGAGGACAGCCTGCGCCGTGACACCATCACGCTGTTTGGCGATCTCCTCGTTGACACGGCGCGCATTATGATGCGCCGCGATGTCGAGAACCCGACGGAGGCCATTGCTCGGCAGGCAGTGCTACGCGTGACTGTCACGCTGGTCGGCGCTATTGGTGCCGGCGTGGGTCGCGCTGCCATTGGAGAGCGCGGTGAGTATTGGGGCAACATGGCAGGCACGATGGCCGGGCCTGCCATTGCGGTGCAGCTGTGGATGGTAGTGCGGAAGTTCCGCGTGCTGCGCCCACGCCGCTCCAGTGACAGCACTAAGGGTCACCGTCACCGTCACAGCACGTCGGAAGGCTCGAGGGCTGCTGCTGCCGCCGCCTCCGCCGGGGCTGCACCTGCCACGGCGTAGGTGTAGCGCAATAGGGAGGGAGGGACACAACGACACGACGTGTGTGGGAATACGATCATGTGGGCCGTATGTCCGTGGTGATGTGTGTAAGGGCCTACAGTGGGTATTGTGCGCCAAGGGGGAGCCCTCGTGTAGTGCCGCATGATGGCTTACGTAGCCGCCGATGGGTTGTATGGATCACTTTGCTTCTCTCCCCTGACCCACTGCAGTCCGTAAGCAGGGTCCGCATAGACACAAGAAGACATGCACACATCACATTCCTCATCCGTGCTGTGATAGTGCTCGTTAGTTAGCGGCCCTGATGGCAGAGGCAAACGCCCCCTCCCGCATGGCATCATCCGGGGTCCGGCACTCCCCGCGCATGAAGCGGCGAGGCCGCGCGGGCCCCCCTCCGTTCCTGCCGATGGCGAGGCGCTGCTCTGGTGGCGACGGTCGGGCCCTGGGCGGCGCTGCGGCGGAGCGACCGGCGACAGCCAACCCGTTTGCGCCATCGATGGGGCGGGCGAAGTGTCGGCGTGACTCGCGCGCACCTCCGCGGGCCCTCGCGACCTGTGGGTGCGGGAAACGGGTCGAGCTCGAGGGCGGGGCCCTGCGAGCGACAGGCCGGGGTGGAGTGCGCGGGGTGGTGGGGCTCGTGTGCTGCGTGGCAGGGAGCGGTCGCGCCGAAATGGCACACCTCATGATGAAAGTTCTTCTCATGGGTGGCGTGAGTGGGTTGGGCAAAGTGCAGCCAGCAACCGCCGTGCTTCCTGTTGCACTCCCTCCCTTATGTTTCGCAATCTCTGCGGGTGATGAAGAAGAGTCCATAGACCGCTGGCACACTTTGCTGAGATTTGAAAGCCTTGCAAGTGGCAACAGCTGATACGGGGCTCACGTCTGCGCGGGCGGATGACAGGGCTGCGGTCTGCAGTCTCACATTGCCGCAAGCCCCCCTTTCCGATCTGCATGAGCGCTTGCGTCAGTCCTCTCCTTCGCTCGCACTGCATCGCAGCTGAAACGCACGCCTCTCGCTCGGTGCGGTTTTCCCTCCTCTTCTCCCCCTCTTGAAGACGACACAGAGGCTGGACGAAATGGCTTCACTTGACTCGCTACCAGTAGTCACCCAGCAGGGATTGCCACAGTGCAAACGCGTCGGACACCAGAGGCGGTTGCAGACGAAGGCAAACATCGTCGTCTCTCGCAGTCCTGGAGAGGTAAAGGGGGTGAGGGGCGGGGGCGGCCCTCTCGGCGCCGAGGCAACCCGAAGCAAACACGGGAAGCGTGAAGTACCTCGTGGAGGAGAGACGTATGCACGAGCACGAGTTACAAGTCTACCCGTAGATGCAGGGCCGATCAAGGCTGAGGCACTTTGGGAAGGATGGGAGCAGCAGAGCACCAAAAGCCCGCAGCTCGCGAAGAGCTCAAGGAGAGGAGGAGAGGAGAGTTTTGTGAGTCTCGTCCGCCAAGGCCATTCGACCCCCCTGGCAGTGAGGCTGGCTCAGTGCGTGCTCTTCACAAATGACCTGAACGAGGCAAGCTACGCACTGATGCACGTGATCCCCCACTTCAGCACTGATGAAGCTGTCAAAACGCGTCATTGGCTTGTGGCCAGCCCCTGGCACCGGGGACGCACGGTGGCTTCCCGCGGTGAGCGAGGTGCCAAACGGCAGAGTCCTCTTCTCACTCCACAAAGTGACGTGGTCTCAACGCATCTCTCTTACCGGCTGGGGTGAAGGCCGCAAGCGGCGGCCTGATTGGCAGCGTGGAGTGCGCCATCGTAGAATTTTGCGGGAAGCTTGAGGACAACGCATTGCTTGGTGGCGGATACATCTTCCCGTCCACGACGCCTAAGGGAACCGAGTGTGTGTGTGGCAGACGTGGTCCGCATGTCGAGGCAGCTTGAACGTTCTCGTCCGTGGCCTGGTTGACAAGGTGAGCCACAGGATCAGAGGCTCTGAGGGCAAACATGCGGCAAAGCCAATCCACCCCACGGCTGCGGTGGTGGTCATTCCAGAGCGCTACGGTAATGGGGGGGGGGGTCGTGGCGGGAGTAGATTCAACGTAGGCAGCTCTGAGGAGCAGCACCAGCAGCGACAGCCGTTGAGAGAAAGTGGAGGCAGGGCTCTCCGTCGGGTGGCGCAGAGAGGGAAAGTACAGGAGCAGGCCAATGGTAAATGCTCACAGGAGGCTGCGCGACACACAGGAAGAGGACAAGTCATGAGCTGGATTGGTCTTCGCCAACACTACACGCCAAAGCCACTCCATTGAAGGTGAGCACGACTAGCCACACTCACGGCAGACCCGACCCGGGCGGCTGTACACCAAGCCAGCACCTACGGAGAGAGACTACCACACACCCCTTTCACCCGCGGCATCACGGGCTAGTCGGTACTCTAACCTGAGGTGGAAACGTCCAGCACGGCGCAACTGCGTATTTTGGACTTGGCCCCCGTCCGTCACCGTCAGGCGGTACGCACGCACGCCCTTCTTGAGAATCGTGGCACAAGTCTGCCTCTGAACTTTGTCAAGTGCATGGCGCAGCAGCGCTTCAGAGATGACTGCGGAGCGCTTCATGGGGCCCACGTATTCGCAGGTGCACTAGGCAACGCGATACGACAGCCCCACACCGCACCATTCCACTTGGACCCGCTCGTCCACAAGGCCACCACAAGGAAGCCTGAGAAGAGAGATTGCTCATTGTCAGACTCAGGGTCTCTTGCTACCACAGCTGTGCCCGACCGCGGCACTCGAGGTGGAGCGCACGGAGATGTTGACTACGCGGTTGGGGGTCGTAGCTCCACCGAAGAAAATGCGAATCGAAAGAGAAGAGGACAGAGACGGACTGTGCGAGTATGCCGGAGAGAGAGTCGCTCGCCGACGCGCGATCAGCAGTGAGCGCACGTTTCGTCCTTTTCCCAGCTCACCACGCTTCGCCGAGGTGAGGCAAACCTTTGCGAGCGTTGTAAGTGATAGAGCGGGCTGAATGCACGGATCTCTGGCGACGCCTTGGCTTCTGTCGGTCTCCGCCGTTATCATCTCCGCCATTCACTGTTCTCTCCCCACTGCTCAGCCAGTGTGTATCACCAACGGTGCTTTGGTGTGTGTCGTCGACTTTACCATTCAATGGACAAGTAAGCGAAAACGGCAAGTACGACCGGGGCGATGACCGACGAATACGGAAGAGGCTGAGGTGACACCAGGAAAGTATTGTCAATGCGCAGTGCAACACTGCGGCAGTACTCGCGCCTCACTCTTCGCTCACGCCTTCTTCGGTGTCGAAATGTTCTCTCCCCCACCTCTCCTCCAGAGCTGCAGTCCGCGGTAAAACAAAGACGCCATGCCCCCCCCCCTCCTCTTCGGGAAGTTAGAGTCACTGGCATCTGCGGTACTGAGCCGACGACGGGTAACAGCAGTAGCGAGGGGCTACTTGTGTGCGTGTGTGTTGTTGACAGGGATTTCACGAAGAGACCGCGCTGTGCTGTCGGCTTCCCCTCTACAGGAGCGACATCGCACCAGAGAGCTGCACCACGAGGAGAATCATAAAAGAGATCAGGCATGAATGCCTGCAGAGGAGCGGCGCCGGTGGCTACGCACACGCTCTCTCTCACACCCACTCACACAGACCTCATTTGAATGTGTCCCCCGTATTTCCCTCTCCTCTCTGTTGCACGCCCCTGACACTAATACTGCCGCCGCCGCCGCCGCTGCATTGCGTCAGTGATGCTCACGTCATCGGCACCACATTCAGTACAGAGCCCAACCCGCTGTCTACTACTTCCATGCACGTACGGGTGTCTCTGTTCTTGCTCGTGTCAGCTGATTGCATCTTTTCCCAGTGCCTTCCCTCTTTATCGTTGGCTGCCTCGTTGGCGTGCGCGATTGCGTCCGTGCCGCCAAGTCGCCTGCTTGCTAGCTGTGTGTGTGTGTGTGTGTGTGTGTGTGTGTGTGGGTGGGGTGGGTGTGGGTGGGGGGGGGGGGGGGGGGGGGGGGGGGGGGGGGGGGGGGGGTGGGTGTGGGGTGTGTGGCGTCCAGCCTGCGTTGCTGTTTTTTTCTCTCTTCTGCCTTGGCGCAATCTCGACAACCGTTCGCTGCCACCCCTTCCACTGCCTCTGCTCGCCACCTTTGCACCTTCTTCCCTTCAAGTTTGCCTTCTCCATCTGCGGCCCGTGCACACACACACACTCTATGTCGCTCTTGCACACGCTCCTGGCGCTTGCCCTTTGCATCTGTTGCTGGTGTGCGTGTAGCGCGAGCATTCTCTCCTCCCCCCACTTCTCTACCCCTGCCACCTTCTCGCTTTGGAGTTTCTTCTCTCTTCATCTTCCTCCGTGCTTCTTCGCTCAGACACGCTCTTGAGCCCCGTTGTGCACTCCGCATTGGTCGTCTAATGATGTCGTCGCCCTCGCCGGAGAAGGGCGCGCCGGGCAACAGGACGGCTGGTGGGCAGTACTCCTCGTGTGGCTACCACGGCCGAGCTATCGCAGCTGCGTCGCGGAGAATTTCAACGGTCGCCCTGCCGCCTACCCATTCCTGCGATCCCTTTCCTCTGAGCGTTCCGACTCACCGTCGCACGACGCCGACCCGTCGGGGGGCTTGTATTCTGGCGTTGACAAAGATGCGCGCCTCTCCGGATCGGCATCCTACTCAGGTCGCTCTATGGACGTCTCTGCATCGGCAGAAAATGACGGTGGTAGGACAGGTACCAATGCGGTACTCGCCGACCGACGTCCAGCCGGCACGGAGTGCCTCCGCACAGGCGGCAACAGCGCTGCCGTGGCCCGCACAATGAGCGACCTGCGCGCCACCCACAGCGGAATGGTGGTGCCACCCATTCAGGGCATACCACACCCCGGGGGGCTGCCCCCAGAGACACCGGTAGAGTGCTCGAAGGTGAAGTGCCGGCGAGAGTCTCGTCGTCAGCTGACAGCAGCGAAGGGGGCCTTCTCCTGCACGACCAGTCTTGCCGTCCTCCAGCGCTTGCAGCCGTTGCAAACGAACACTCACCAGGTAGAGCCGGCCGGGTGGGCACCGATCGAGCCATCGCCGATGCGCACCGGCATTGCTGACGACATCGATATAGTGGAGGAGTACGCGGAGCAGATGCAGCAGCGTGCGGCCGCCGCTCTCGCTGGTGACCGTTCTCCTTCGATAGCGGTTACCAAGGGTGCTTCTGCCAGTACCGTGCGATCCCCCTCTGCGGCCTCCCGCGTGTTTTCCGACGCATTGTGGACTCCACAGGAGGCGATAGTGATGTCCGAGGCGTGGAAAGAGGATGCACCACTGGGGGTGGTGGCGTTGGCACAAGCCATGCAGCCCGCCGAGGACTGCGACGATGCCGAGGTGCATTCCAAGGATACCCACGCCTTCATGGCGGAGCGGCAACGCCTGCGGCGGCAGCAGCGATGGCACTGTAGCGAGGGTACGACAGCTCTAGCGCCCCCGGAAGAATTTGCACCGTCTACGTCGACCCCTACGCGCTCCAGCACTAGAGGTAGCACCGACGGTGAGAGCGATGTCGAGCAATCGGGCGGCCGCCTACACACAAAGCGCTGACGCAATCGGCGCGCCACAGACATTCGGTGGAAGACGCCGCCTCATACCGGCTCAGTACCACCGCCCACGAGTTCTCCTCTGGTAGACCACAGCTCCCGCCATCTGCCTCTCGCCCTGATACAACCCCATCCCCAGCACAATGAAAGGGGCCAGTCGCACGAGTCGCAAGCCCTCGACCCCAATGCCGCGTGGCTTCGAGGGTTTTATTGAGAAGGGACAGCAGCGCCGCGCCGAAGCGGAGCGAGCACGACTCGAACGCGCCGCCGAAGCTGCAGGCGAGCTGTTGATCGCTGTCTCTAAGCAGAAACATAGGAATGGCGACGGAGGCAATACCGCGCCTGCAACGGCCGGTCAGGCTGCCAAGCGACCGCGCAAGATGACGATGATGCCACTCCAGCGCGTGTACGAGTCGTACGTACAGATGGGGCAGGTGAGGCGTGCTGAAGCGAACCGAAAGGAGGCGGAGCGCTGCAGCGACGAAATCTTCAACTGCACGCATCACCCACTGGTGAACCACCCCGGAGCCATGCCAGCTTCTTTCCTGAGCGGTGCCTGGGGCCTAAGGCAGGCGACCTACCCGAAACCGCGCCCAGCAGCGGCAGGTGGGGAAGATGGCGCGCCAGCTGCTGGGGGGCCGTCCATGTCTGTCTTTGAGCGCCTCAGCAATAAGGTGGAGCGGTGCAATCAGCGCCCGCGACAGCTCGAGGAGCGCGGCGCACAGTCGTTCCAGCTGCGTGCCTCCGCACCCGCAGCGGCAGTAGAGGACGTAGGCGCGCAGCGCCGTAAGACGCGGGACGTTGGCCGCGCCGTTTTTGAGGGCCCCCACCTGCGGGCACGTGGGGACGGGCACGGCGCCACTACGGCATCCGCAGCGCACGCGAGCCTCAAGTCGAAAGTGCCGGGAGGTGGCGCGGTATTTCGGCGTATCCAATCGGTGGTGTTCAGCACCACAGGGACAAGACGGGCCACCAGCGGGTGCGCAGCGGAGGAGGCCATTGTGCCCAAGAAGTTACAAGCGGAGATTGAGCAGCACCTAGCAGGAATGATACGCCGCGAGGAAGAGCACCACGCCAAGTGGGTGAAGCGCATCGTGGCCCAAACGGGCGAGGGGGTGGAGGGACGGCATGGACATGTGGTGCTGAACCCAATGACGGGCGAGATGGCGGAGCGGGCGCGGGCGCGGTACCGCCTGCGGGAAGAGCTGGCGATGCAGCAGCAAGAGGAAAAGGCGTCGCAGCGCGTTGTAAATGCTCGCCGGGCACTTCCGTCCTCGAGGCGTGTTGCGGGGGGCGAGGGGGAAGCGCACACGGCCAGGCAAGGGACGGTGCTAGCCCCAAGCGCAGCGTCAGCGGTCGCAGCAGACACACCGCTCCGTTGCGCCACTGAGGACCACTTTTACTCACCCCAGCCTCTAGCCGAGGAGCTCAAGCAGCAACATCTTGAGGAGCGGCGCCTTACGGAGCCCCTTCAGACGGAGTGCACATACGACATGCACAATCGATCAGCGTCGGCCACAACGCCGTGCGAGGGGGAGGAGGTTGGCTCTGACAGGCGTGCTCGAGGCGTGCCGCAGTCGCCGAGTGCTGCGGCGCTCAGATCACAGCCCCTTCGTCACCTCGCGCAGCTGCATCCTCTTTCAGGAGCTGAACCGAGCAGCATCACTGACGCACTGTCATGTACCGAGTCCTCGGAGGTGGTACATCCACGCCGGGGGAGGCGGGCTCGACTTCAGCGCCGATATCGCTCTCAATGATGATTACAGCCACAGTAACACCGAGGCTTTGCCGGCGATATAGCCAATGTGGAGGGGCTGGAAAGAGAGGCGACGGCGCTGCCATGCCTCCCGTCTGGCTCGATGGCGGAGAAGCTGCGCAACCTCAAGGAGATGCTGCTCGAGTGGAGAGAGATCGAGCGCCGGTGCTCGTCTATGCTAGAGCAGCCCTGCAAGGCGACATTACCGAGTAGGTAGAAGGGCGCCGCCGAAGCCGGCAAAGAGAGAGGAGGGAAGGCGAGTGGGAGACCGGGGGTGTAGCGCTGCTAGACGACTCGTCATCCCCCCGCTGCGCTGCGCGCTCATGCCTTCCCTGTATCACGGGTTTACGCGCGTATAAGCGAGGTAGGGGTGGGACCCCTTACATATCCGCACGTGTTAAGAGCTGAACCCCCCCTTCTCCCGCTCCTCGGTTTGCTTGCTGTCCTCGGTCCAGTGTGTGCGCGCATGCGTGCTGAGGCGTTGTTCTCCTCACTTCTGATTTCCGTTGGGTTTGCTTGCTTGCTTGTGCACGTACTCCAGCCGCTTTCAGAGGACACTACTGTGATGAGGCCCTCGCCAACTCTCCCCTGTCCACCCACCTACGCGATTTCAACTTCGAAAATCGGAAGTGCAAAGTGCAACAGCGTGTCACTGTCGCTGCACCTCTCTCTGTCTCTCTGGGGGTGTGTGCAGTTTCCTTTAGGTCTGCCATCTCAAAGCTCTGCCCGACATGTTTTCCGCTTCCCTCTTCTCCCTGATGGCGGAGGCAAACACCCCCTTTCCCCTCCCGCATGGCATCATCCGGGGTCCGGCACTCCCCGCGCATGAAGCGGCGAGGCTGCGCGGGCCCCCCTCCGTTCCTGCCGATGGCGAGGCGCTGCGGCGGAGCGACCGGCGACAGCCAACCCGTTTGCGCCATCGATGGGGCGGGCGAAGTGTTGGCGTGACTCGCGCGCATCTCCGCGGGCCCTCGCGACCTGTGGGTGCGGGAAACGGGTCGAGCTCGAGGGCGGTGCCCTGCGAGCGACAGGCCCGGGGTGGAGTGCGCAGGGTGGTGGGGCTCGTGTGCTGACGAGTTAGCGCGGCAACGGTCTGCTCGTCAGATTTTCTGCAGTGCACATCTTACATCATCTCAGCCGCTGGTGGCCCCTTCCGACTTCGACTCCTAAGCCACCAACCCGTTGTCACACCGCTCTTCTTACCGTCATTCGCACTACGACGTCTTGGAGCGATTCAAGCGCTCCCCACCCACGCCGCTGGATTTGCCCTTCCCCCACCCCCTCCCCCTCTTTCCACCACACTCCCGCTTCGACTGTTTCAGCAGCGACGACGACGCCTGTCTTGCTGCGTGTCCCTCTAGTTGTCTCTCGTTGCTGGGCTCACTTCGCGTAGGGCCCCGTCCCCTTGCCGTAACGGTGTGTATCGATGCAGGAACCGGCGACTGCGCTGGGAATACGCATTGAAGACGCAAGCGCCGGCAACAGAGCGTCACCACAGGGGGTTGGAACCCCAAAGAGAATGGCGTACCGGCCACCTCTTCTGCAGGGCGATCGGCCGGAATTCGATGTTCAAAGGCGCCCATTGTCATTCACGGCAATCACAAATGGGGAATAGTGGCGCCGTGAGGAAGATGAGGAGAGGGTGAGTTGCCAGGTGGGCGTACTACCTCACCCCCTCCCCGGTCTTGCTGCTGATCTCAGGCGCACCGCCCACCGCGGCCATCGTGGTCAGCGCCACTTGGTCACGCCCCACATACAGAGGCGCACAGCCGTAGACGTGCACGGAATCAGCATGGAACGTGCGCCCATCATGAAAGCCCTACGGTTTGTTTCTCGAGTCCCTCGAACTATCGCCGCCGTTGCTTCTCCTTCCCACGCCACCTTTCCTCCTCCTCCTCTCCTTGACATCTCTCTCCCCGCATCATGAGCGCTGTACGCGCAATCCTCACCAGCACAACGGGAAGCAGCGCGGGAGAGTGAGAGAGACACGCCCTCGTCATCCGTCTCTGCGAACCACAAACACTGCCATCCCCACCCCCTCCCCTCTCCACGCATGTGCGCGCTGCTGTGTCTTTCATCGTGTTCCTTCTATCCTCTCTGCTCATGACGAGCTTAGCCGCGACGGCACGACTGCTGTGCTTCATCATAGCATCTGTGCCTGTGGTCACCGCTGTGCAGAGTGGTAGCTGCGTCTTCCTCACCTCTCCACCGTCGTACACGTTCATCGGCGGTGGATTTCACATGCGGCTCGCGCTCGAGTACCCCCTCCCGGCCGAGGACGTCCGCTTCAGCTTCGACCTTCCCAAGTCCTTCTTCATCGACGAGGCGGAGGCGGTGCAACTCTACCGAATGGAGGTGCTCTCTGCCAACCCAGTGACGCAGGGGATGGCCGCTGTCGTAGTGGCCGACATCACGAGCGCCTACACGCCGCTGAGCATGTCATCTCAGTACCTCTTTGATATAGAAGCCCCAGTATTTAAGGTCAACTACACGGAGAATCATGTGGAGCTTACCTTCCAGCAGAGGGTTGACGACGGGGCGGGCAGCGCTCTGGACACGTACCTGGCGGAGGACGGGGCGCAGGCGCAGTTTGCCTTCCGTGCGCGCCTCGTCATTCCCATTCACTCCCGCTACGACGTCTTGGAGACAACGACGCCCTTTTCACTGCTGCACTTCATCACCGGTGAGGGTGCCTACGTGCGCCGCTGCTTGGTGGAAGTGCACGTCTCTGGCCGTGCAGACCCACGCTGCTCAACCAGTACGTACAGCACCAGCGCCACCCTGGCGACCGTAGAGGAAAGGCCGCATTACACGCCCTGCCTCGACCTGCCTGTTGGTCTGCTGAATGACTTACCGTACGTGTACAACGGGCTTATGGCTCTTCTGGTGACTGGAGCGGTTATCGTAATCCTTTCCATTCGTTAGCTCATCTACGTGCGGCGATAAGCACAGTTATTGATGATGATGGTGTGAGAGACGCGGAGACTTGCCCTTCCTCTGCCCGCACACTGGCCACTGCAGGACCCCTTTGCCGTGTGTATGCGCTGTCTTCCGCGCACCCCACGCCACTGCCCTCACCTCATCCTCATCTGTTTTTCCCTCCTTGCCCGGGCGCATTGGGTGCCCGTTTGTCTCTCTTCACGGCTGTCTGTGGATGTGGTGTGGGTATGGAGGAAGCAGCAGCACATGCGTGCCCGTGAGAGGGGGGAGGCATGAGCGCCGGGGTAGGACACGACTGGGGTACACCGCCAGCGCCTCTTCGCTTTCTCCACCTCACTACACCTGTTTTCCCACGCCCGCAGCGTGCTACATGGACTCTGCCCCTTGTCTTACTGCCACCTCACTCTCTCTGCCAACTCGTTCGTGCGTGCGGAGGATGAGGCGCACCTCTGCACTGCCCCCCCTCTCTTTGTGCCAACATCTCTTCTTCTAGTGGACTACATCCGCAGCGACGCCTCCCCCCCTCCCCCACGCGTCTCCGTTCATCTGCACCGACTTCTCCCTCTCTCGTTGGCGTCTCCCTCCCTCCCTCCCCCTCATCTCTCTCTGTGTCGTTCGCATCACGCACGCGCTCGTCGTCGTCTCTTTCCTCGGTGAACTCCGTTAAAGAGGGCCATGTGATTGCCCTTCACACACACGCACACACACACGCTCGCCTTGCGCTGCCGCTACACACGCGTCCTGGTTGCTGTGGCCTGCCCTCGCACGCCACCGACTAAAGACGGGCAATGAGCCGTGCACTCACGCTGTACCGCGAGTTGCAGCTCCCGCACCCGCCGGCGCTGCTCTACAACAACCTGCAGCCGCACCAAGGTGGGGCGTACGTCTCGTACGCAGCGGACTCCGCCGTGTACACAGTTCAGTCGTCGACAGGGACTCTGTGCTTCAGCCCCCTTCGCTTTCCCGGTGGTCACGTACATCACCTCACATCCTTGCGGGACGATGCAGAGCAGAACATCATTCTAATCATTGTCCTCTCCACACGCGAGGCTGTTATCGCTGTGAATGGGCAGCAGACCCACATCCTGCCGGTGAAGGACGACCATGCGACGCTGACCTGCGCAGCTGTGGTGCGTGTGGCAGGGAAGAACGAGATGGTGGTCGCGGTCGGCTCATCAGATGGAATACCGCTGTGCAGCCGCTACACCCTCCAAGGGCAGCCCGTGCCATCCGTGGAGCTCATCATGCCAGTGCAAGCGCACGCGAGACGCACCATCACGGCCTTGGATCTCGAAGCTGTGGGAGAGACGTCGCCAGTGGAGATGGCGTCGGGTGACTCCGGCGGCCACGTTGTACTCTGGGCTGACAACAACCCCACACTCACGATTCCACCTGAGAGCGATACAGATGCTGTCACGTGCCTGCGACTGGTCGCCGTCCGCAATGCTGTCGCTGTGGCGTACGGTGGGGGACAAATCAGGCTCATTCAGTGCAGTAACGGTGCCGTCTTAATCAATATTCAGGCCCACTCCCGCTGGATCAACGCACTGGTCTACAGCGCCGCCCAGCACTGGCTGGTGTCTGGCGCCGAGGATGGGCAACTATCGGTATGGGATGTCACCTCCGCTAATCCGACTAGCGTCTTCCTGGCGAGCGGTGCCGTGTGGAATGAGTTGCCCACCGGACTGGCCTTCCTGGGCGACGAGGGTGCTTTTCTTGTGGTGTCGTACGATGTAGCCAAGCTTCGCTTCTTCTCTACTCCCTGCAAGGGACGGTAACGTAGGCCGAACACGTCAGCGATTGGGTGCGAGATGTGGAGCGAAGCGGTGGCATATGTGGAAAGCAGAAGTGGAAGGCAAAAATGCTCCGAGAGACGCACGCAGAGGTGCGGAAATGAATGCCGCAGTGTGCAGCTGTCAGAGCTGCGGAGAAGCGTTTCGCGTGCTGTGCTCTGCTCTCACACTGCGCAGGACTCGGCAGCGTACATCTCTAAAAACATCAGCAACGCCGCCGAATCAACTCTCATGCACACATGCAACTCTGCACTTTCTTCTTTACACTTCCTCCTCTCCTCGGTACTGCTTGCTGCGTGCAGCAGGCACGCTCGCTCTTCCGCCCCTCTGCGGTGCACCGATGTCGCTGGCGGACATGGAAGAAGCTGATACGGTGGAGCTTCTCTCCGAAGACAGCTGCTCAACTGTGTCCGCTCTTTCTCAGGATGTCGCGACTACCACAGCAGACACGTCCCTGCCACTGGCTGCTAACACAGATGAGGAAAAACTGCGTCGCCAGACGATGCACGAGTTTGCCTTTATGCCGGAGCTAAGGCCTCAGCCCTCGTGGCTTGAGCAGAGCGGTATCGCAGACGACAGACCATTCACCTTCATGACGGATATGAGCTGGGATGCCGCGCACGCTGACCACCTCATTGTCGCTGTACGGTGGCGGGTGGCACTGGCTTCATCTGGCACTGCGTTCCCCACACGCCACACAACACCTTGGGTGCCGTATGCGGTCCCCCTCGCAACGATCATCACTACCGGCACAACGGCCATGGCGGACATGGCGAATACCGTCACCAGCACTACCAGCAGCAGCGGCGACGGAAGCGGCGCGACAACGCAGCCACTGGGTTCCGTGCAGCTGCGCCTTGGACGCTCGACATTCCTTCTCGCTGCCCAGCTCTCCTCGTTTGGGGCAGGCGCATGGGGAAGTAGCGTTGCCTGTGAGAGCCTCGCCAACGTGGCTGCCTCCATCTCGCGAGCGCAGTGCACATTGCACCTTCACTACGCGGCAGCCACGACGCCGCAGGCGCCGTTCTTGACGCTAACCCGTCCGGTGTGTCGCTCCTTTGACATATTTGCCATTTCCCCTACGACAACTCTCCTCGGGGTTGCCTTGCAGCCCCACCAGCGCTACCACATCAAGCGGAGGCGGGGCACCGGCAAGTCAGCTCACAGCGTAGAAGACCAGCCCTGCGACGCAGACGGCGTACTCACCTTGCGAGTGGGACTGCACTGCCATGTGGATGTCGCCTTGGACGGGGTACCTTCCGAGCCTCGTGCTGTCAGACGTACCGACACGTGCAGCTCCACCATAACGAACGCATACAACGGCAGCCCTACGCACACCACAGGGAGTGGTCAGACGCAAGACGACCTGGCTGTGCACCGGACGTTCGCACGCCGGAGTGATGTAGCACGCGAACGCCATGAGACGATGATGCAACTACGACGCGGTTGGACAACGTCCCTCATCACCGGCGACAGCACTGCCGTCTTAGCGACGCTCTCTGACGTGTCAGACCCCGTCGCGCTGAGCGACACGAGTGACCATGAGCATGGCAGCCCTGTCGTCCCTGAGGGCCAGGAGGTAGCCGTCGCACCGTCGCACGCGCCCAACGCAGAGTCGCTTGGCGACACACTGCTGGACTCACGGAAGCGGCGGCGGTCAGCTACGATCCGTGGCAGCGCTGCTGAAGCCGTGGCCCGACGAGCCAACGACGCGGAAGCGGTGAAAGGAGAGGAGGACGACGAGGCAGACGTCGCCGCAACACCAAGCGAGATCGTTCTCTTCACGACAGGGATACGACTCAGCGATGCGGAGGAGAAGACACTGAAGGAGCTCGGCAGCCTCGTGAACCCACACCTGCGCCTGGCACGGTACGCCCACGTTCTGGTGGCGCAGCGGCCGCTCGTGCGCAGCGTAAAGCTGCTCACTGTCCTGCCCTACGTCCACGACGTGGTACACGAGGGCTGGCTGGACGCGGTGCTGCACAAGCGCACCCTCGACCTCCCGGTGGAGGGCTACGCTTACAAGGAGCGGCGGATGGCCGGCAGCATCGAGTCCGAGAACGAATTCGACCTTCGTAAAATGATCGGCAAAGCGCCGGCGGAGCGCCAGCAACTTTTCGCGCAGCAGCGGTTTTGGGTGCACAAGTCCGCCACCCCGCAGGAGCCGCCGATGAACGACCTCAAGACGGTGCTGACTGCCTCCGGTGGCGTAGTCACACGGCGCGTTCTCGACGCAGACGTCCTCGTCCTGCCGAATCACAAGCCCACCCTGTCGTGTTGGCGTGGCATCGCCCAGCAGCTTGGGGGAGTCGCCAGGGCCTTGGCCTCATCGACACCAGCGACGCTCTTGCAATGCAAGCGAGCTGGCGTCCTGTTTGTGGTGCCAGACGACATCTTCAAGTGTGTTCTACAGCAGCGCCATCTCTCCACCTCCACTATTGCTCTTCCGCGGCAGTTTCGGACGGAGACCACCTCCCCTCGAGGCAGTTCCAGAGCAGCCAGTTCCCGCCGACGCTCCTCTCAGTCAAAACGCGCGTCCACCACGCAGCGGTCCCCACAACCCAGCTCGCGCAAGCGCGCGCAGTGAGAGTCGGGCCCAACGAGGCGGACGTTCGCGTATACGCCTGTGCTTGCGCATAGATGCAGCCCCAGCAGATAACGTTGCCGGCGCAACGACAAAGGTACGAAGAGAAAGAGGACGCTGGGCAGATATGGTGCATCGCGGCTCTGATGGTACCTCCATCAGCCCCTCCCCACATCACAACCACTGACGTGCCTCTCTATACCGTTCTGGCAATGAGTTTCTAAGGGGCTCTCTACGAATGTGAAGCGTCCACTGAGCGAGAAGTGAGCGGCACACTCCACATGCACGCGCGGGTGACTGTCGGCTCACCACTCGAACGCGCTCCCTCTTTCTCTCCTCTCCACTTCGCTCTCCCTCTTTCCGCTCGATGCTCTCCTCGGTGGCGGTGCTACAGTCACCGTCTTGCGCCTGCTTGGTGATCTCCATCGCACACGGGAGACACGCGAGTCCACCACCAGAAGGTATACATGTCGCTCAGCCAACACCCCCTGGCACCCCGTGGCCTGCGCCGCGGTTTTGCCCCAGCACTGTGCCTCTCCAGCAGTATTGGACGCACAGTGGTCGTACGTTACCGCTATTCTCTCGACCACCTGTGCAACACAACTGTAGCTCAGTCGAGGGCCACCAGTACCGTGGCAGCCCCGCCAGTCGTCCATGGTGCTGCATCCCGCTCGACACCCTCGGCATGCCCCTTAGCGATTTTTCGCTTCCGACTAGAGCAGCTGCCACCGCAGCTTCAACGCGAGTTTGATGTCGATGCGAATCAACGCGCTCTGCGATATCTGCGGCATCGCACACGCGCGGACACGGACACCGACGGGTCTTCCGCAGTCCCGTTCGACTTGTTTGTGATGCCATCTACTGTTTATCCAGTTGTCTGGCGCTGCACGCAGTGCCAGTCGCAGTGGTCCGCCCGACCCTCAGACCGCGCAAACCCCCAACTCGCAGATGTGCACCGCTGCCCGCAGTGCTACGGCGGCGAGCATTCGCCTTCCGACTCACCAGACGCCCCGGCCCCACCACATGCTGGTGCGCAACCAGGACCGTCCTCTCAGCGGCCCACCGCTCCCACCGGTGTCGGCCTCTTGTGTGATGTCTATCCTCTGCTCGCTGCACAGTGGGACCCGCTGCGCAATCAGCTCTCAGGAAATCAGGTGCTACAGTGTGTGACGGAGGTGCACACGTCCTCCGCCTCCAAGGTGTGGTGGCGTTGTCCGCTCTGCTGCTCTCCATGGCTCGAATCCGTATCGAGTCGTGTTGCACAGTACGCCCTCGCCTTGCAGCGTCATTCTGCGTATTCGAAGCCAGTCCTACCAGGCACTACTACCACCCCCGGTGATGACACTCACGGGGCCACTCGCGAGCTGGTGCCTCTCTGCCCGTCGTGCGAGCGTCGTGGCGCGAGTGCCCTTAGTGCCATTACATCCGCCAGCCCGCGACGCTTCCTTGCTGACGACACCTTGCTCCTTGGCGAAGTGCTTCTGCGCCCACATCAAGATCCACGGCAAATCTCGCTGACAAGTGAGATGACACTCCAGTGGCGGTGCCACAGGTGCCAGTTCGAGTACGCCGCAACGGTTGCGAACCGCTTCCTTCGCCATGAGCGGTGCCCGCAGTGCTCCGGGAGGTCTAAATCGTTGCTCAACTTACTGGTAGTGCAGCGGCCTGACGTGGTGAGGGAGGTGAGCAAGCACATCTCACGTACGCGGCTGCGCTACGTCACTGTCCACGACGACATCGAGCTCTCGTTTGTGTGCCGTACCTGCTATGCACTGTACCATATGACAGCGCGCGCCCGCTGCACCGTGCCCCGCGGGGTACCGGCGTGCTCTAAGTGCTTCCTGACGAGCTCACAAGTACTCACCGAAGCCCAGCAGCAGCACCAGCACGGAGGTGTAAAGGCGCTCTCGGCCCGCACGCGGCGACGGATGCGGCAGAAGGCACTGCAACTCAGCCGCAGTAACCGCCATAAGGAGCGGCTCGCTGCAACGGCGAATGAGCTCAGCCACCTTGACAACGCCTTGAAGGACTGAGCGTACCCACGTAGGCACGTCGGTGTGTATGTGTATTCGCATGGCATGTAGTGGTGGTGTTAACACAGAGTCACTTCAGCAATCAATTTTACAATCTCGCCTGTCGCTGACGAACGTGAGTGGAGGGGGGGGAGCACGGCGATGCGTACATCGCACCTCAATACACCTCAAGCGGACAAGGCGACGCCTCTCTCTCTCTCTCTGCCTCTCCCGGGATCTCATCCTATGACAGCGGGTGACTGGTGAATTACAAGCGAGAAGGACCGCCCACCCGCCCTCCGCCCCCTTTGAAATCCGCGGCATCTCCATCGCTTTCCTACGCGCACCCCTCACTCTTCTCTCCACCTCCTCCTGTCTCGCCCTCACACCCTCGATGCCTCCAGTAGGGAGGGGAGGGCTCACGTCTGCCAGTACCGCCCTCAGTGTATTTCGCTTCTCTTTCCCACGCCCCCCCCACCCGCACCTGCCGTCACTATGAATGTGGATGTGGCCTACGCCGAACTGGTGCCGCGCTACGTCGATCTTGCGCTGTTCCTCTGCGGTGAGGCACTACGGCGCATCAAGGATGAGCTCCGCCAGCATGCGACGGCCGCAGCGCCGCTCTACGCGTGGTACCTTCGCAAGGTGTGCTTCCTGCACGTACTGCCCAACGATGGAGACGCCGGTGTGGATGACGCCGCGACAGACAACAGCACCGCTGCAGCAGCTGCTGCGAGGCGCGTTGGAGGCACGGGTCCGTCGAGTGCCACCGCGCCACCAGACCCAATAGATGAAGAGGCAAGCTGGGGTGTCGCGCCGGTGCTCTCGGCACAGAACTCGAAGGAGGTGAGCTTCCGGCGTGCCTATGCACAGCTGCACCGCCCGTGCGGCGTCGACTCGTGGACTGTGATGAGCGAGAGGTCGGATGCACACGTTACGCCAGCAGCCACGGTAACTTCTCTCAGAAGCGGTGGTGGCACGAGCCAGGTAGCAGAGCAGGTTCACCCGTGCCCCCCATCTCGAGTGGGGCACCAGTGGGACAGGGCCGAAGTGCCGCCGCCGCCGCCGACCCGCGTCAGCGCAGCACCGACCGACGCGGGGTTTGGGCTTCTGTGTGACTTTCTGAGAACGGCAGCGCAGGCAGGGGGGACGCCGCTCATGCAGCGCCTCGCCGCCGTTCTGTGTGGTGTTGTGGCAGAGGCTAAGGGGATCACAGCTGCGCCGGAAGGGCACCCTTCGGGCATCGAGGTACTGCCGTCGGCACCAACGATCACCGTCGCTCACCTCTCAGATCTCTTCGACGAGGACCTCTTTGCCGATGAGCTCAGTGTCGAGGCCGGCAACGCCACGCGCAGTTTTCACATTTGGGTAAACTATGAATGGGCCAATGCGTCGTTTGCACGGCAGACGCAACTGGCGGCTGCTGTGACGACGTGGCTGGCTGCTCTTCGCCGCTGCTTCGATGGGTTGCCGTCGCGGTGGCTGGCGGCACTGAAACAGCATGCCGCTGCCTCGGCGCCACTGCTGCCACCGCTTGTGTCCACTGTGCCGATCAATGTGCGCCGGATGCACGCAGCGTTGGAAGGTGTTTTCGAGGGCCATCCAAGCACTCGTGCAATGCTGATGGAGTTGTCGTTGACTCAGGGCACACCGCACCTCACCGACAATGCGCTTCTCAAGCTGCTCTTTCTACAGGGGCCACCGACGTCGATGATGATGGTGCGAGCTGAGCCAGTAATCGTGGCACTCAGACAATCCTCATGTGCATCACCAGCGGTATGCTCCTGTACGCACAGTTTTACCTCTCCTTTCGATCCCTGGCAGTCGCGCGACAGTGCGCGCGCGTGGCGTTGCAGGTCGCTCAAGAAGTGCAGTCTAACGCCATTCTTGCCCTGGCCCACTACACTGCACACGTAGTAGCTATACACCAAGGCAGACCTGTCGATGCGGCCAACAGCATCTCAATTGCGCTTCAGTTGACCTTGTCGAACGGGTCAGGCAGTAGCAGTGGGCAGAGAGCTGGCCCCGCAGACGGGACGCTCTCGTCGGTGGCGCCGACGCTGTCGGGCACCGACGCCCAACTGGCAAGCCTTGCCTTCGCCGGGGCGGCACAGCTGCTCCTGTTCTTCCCCGGCGCGGTGGGCCCGGCGTTACGCTCCCTCCTTTCGACCGGCCGGCAGAGTAGTAGCGGCGGCTTCGGTGATGGCGATGCGGCGGTGCAACACACGCGAAGTGCGGAAGGTGGAGGCTCGGAGGAGCCAAACGACTGACTGGGAGGCACAGCGGCGCCGTGTCGGTTCAAACCATCGCGCAGTCCATTCGCCACTCGCTGCTGCGCGCCAATGCGGCACTTCTCCAGGTACCACCGGTGGAGGGGAGATGGATAGGCACAGTAGCGAGTCTGCAACGAGAAACGCTGCTGCTCATCGGGGCAATGTACGGCATGGTATCGTCGCCGCTGGTCATTACAACGGCGTCGCTCCGACAGCTGCTAGAGGAGGTGAAGGAAGAGACCTCGACTGCGTCACCGGTGTATAGTGACCACCCGAGGCGCGCGTTGCTGTGGGAGGTACTGCGGCACGCCGCGCACCACGCCTTGGCCCTGCAAGAAGGTTTCCTCGCGCCCTCAAAGTGCACTGCAAGTAGCGCCACCGCTGGCGCTACTATGAGCGACGCACTTCGTTGCCTGCACTCGGCGCTGACAGCTGTCGGTGACCACTACGGTGCCTCGGCGTCGGCCGCAGCCAACGAGGCAGTTTTCTTCTCGTCAGTAGTCCGCTACTGCTCTGGGTGTCAGCTGTACACGAATGGGTACATTGCCGCCGCCTACGACGTGTGGTCGAGGCTGGCAGAGGCACTGAATCCATCCCCCTCCGCTGGGGACGTGGAGGAGGGGCAGAGCAAGCAGCGCTGTGCGACCCACAGCCCCGCCGACGCCGACGCGGTGACGAGCACCAACTCTTTAGATGACGAGAACGCCGAGCACTGCTGGCCTCCGGACCATCTGCTGCTGTACGCCCTGGTGCAGCGCCGGCGTGCGCAGGCGGCAGTGTTTCTCGGCCATATTGTGGTGCCTCACCGGCTGCAGAAAGAGCTGCTCACCGTCTCCTCGCGGTATGCGTTTCCTTTCGGCGTTCTCACCGCGCAGCTCATGGAGGCACAGATGCACCAGCAGCATGGCCGCTTCAGCGTCTCGCTGAACGTGGCACGCCATGTCGAGCAAGCGGCGACGCGCATCGGCTACCCGAGTCTGTGTGAAGCAGCGCGTACACTTCAAGTGACAGTGTACACCCACAGCGGCTGCTGGTGTGAGGCACAACGCACACTGGCAAAGTGCTGCCCCACCACAGCATCCCAGCGCACGTCTGTCCTGTTGCAACAGTACACAGCGTATCTGGAGCCGCTGCTACTGCACCACATGCCAGGGTCAGCGGGAAAGGTGGAGAGCCTGACACGCAGTTGGATTGCTCTGCTCATGCGGGAGGGCCTCGTGGCGGCGAAGCCGATGCACGACGATGGAGACTTGTGCGTCCGCGCCACCGCTGCAGGAATATCGGCTGTGGATGAACTGTGTCTGTACAGTTCTCTGCAGCGAGCGTGCGCACTGCTGGGGTATCGCACGAACGTCATTGAAAAGCGAACGGTAAACTGCCTGGAGACGCTCAGCGCACGGCAGCACTGCCCTACCCCTGGCCTGTGTATCCATGGCAGCTGCGAGGAGCTCTGCCGCAGCGCTCTTTACAGTGACGCGTCCTGCGATGCGAAGGAAGAGAGGTAGCGGAGACACGCGGCTGGGTCGACGCCGCGAAGCGATTCAACTCTTTGAAGTTTTAATCTCTTTCCCTCGCGCTGCAGTGGCGCGTGTGCAACAGCCTTGAGTGGTGTGCGCCAGCCTAATGTGCGTGTTTGTGGAAGTTGGCATGAGTTCCAGTGCCACACAGCCTCGCTGCTACGCACATGCACATATGTGCAAAGCTACTTCCATCGATGCGGATAGGTGCTAGAGAAAGACAGCAAGAAAGCGAATACTTCAGCAAGAGAGCGCGTGCCCGCAGCCGTGGGCGTCTCCTTCAGCCGCCTCCTTTACCTCCCCCCTCCTTCGCACTGGTCCTCATTACATTCTGAGGGGCGGGTGTGTTGGGCAGGCCTTAGCATGTTTTGGCTGAGCCGCATCAGCGCCATCATCTTCTCATGCCCCTCTCTGCGCTTCTCATTGCTGGCATATTGCTGTCTTCACTGTCTGCGTACAACGACATACACCCTGACAGCAGCCCTGCTGACTCGCTCGGTTGAACTCCCTTCCCCCCTCCATACACTCCGACGTGAGCACACACACACGCACACACACACACACACACCAGAGCACCACAGCCGGCCACGCGGCAATGGAACAGGGCGCCTTTAACGATGTCGCCAAGAAGGCACTGGAGTTCCGCAACAGGTACTATAAAATGCTGGACGACCCGCAGGACCGCCTAAACGTGGCGGGCCTGTACGCCCCCGACGTACCAATGGTGTGCGAGTGGAACGGACACCCGCTTGCCACGGTGGACGACGTGCGTAACTACATTGGTGCTCTGCCAAAGACGTGGCACCAGATCGACATGGTCGACGCGCAACCACTACCCGACAACCAAGACGGCGACTCCTTCCTGCTCACGGTCCACGGTACGGTTACATACAACGACGAGCACCGCCGGGAGTTCTACCAGCGCATGGTCATTCGCCGCCTCGAGCAGCGCTACTACATCCTGAACGACTACTACCGTTGGCTGAGCGAGCGCTCGCAGTGAGCGCGAAAGGGGCGAAGGCCAACGAAGCAGATCGTTTAGTTGCTCGTCAACAAAGTTGTTGGCGCGTCTTTCACAACTACACCACTGCCGCGCTCTCTCCCCCCCTCTCTCTCTGGGGGTTTCAGTGTGCGTGGTAGCCTGTAAGGCAGCTAAGTGAGCATATGGACCGGGACGGGTGACTGCGTGTGTAGGTATGGGAGTGCAAGCATGTGGATCTCAAGCGATAGACACACAGAGTGAGCGCGTGGGCTTTGTGAGGTGTGTCCAGTGTATTTCTTGAATTGCCCTCTCCCTAGACCATCTCCTCTCGCTGTCGGTGCACTCCCCCCCCTCTCTCAACACACAGGCGCCCCTTCCTCTCCCTCTCCCGCATGCCTTCCTCACTTCGTTTATAATTGTGGCTGGTATGGTGGTCAAAAGGCTCCGCGGCTGCTGTGCGTGGGTGTATGTTAGGGGAGAGGGGGCAGCGCTGTGGTGGTGACAGTAGAGCGGCTCTCTGACGCCTTTGATGTTGTCTGGAGGGGGGGCTTGTTGGATTTGCTTGTCTCTAATGTTTCGCCGCCATGCTCATATGCCCACTGGTATCGTTCCTCACCCCTCTCGCTACACTTCGCCAGGGTACCGTGTGTGGCCCTACTGAGAATGAGCGCTTTCGCACTCGTACGCCTGTGAGTCCGTTGGTGCCTGTCAACCCCCCTTCCCTCCCTCCCTCGAGGCGGCAATGTGCCAAACCCGCTCACTTCCGCGAGTCTCCATAGTTCGTCTTAGCCATCACCACTGCCACCTCTCTTCGAGTCAACACTGACGGTGTAGTGAGTCCCTTGCCACACCATCTCTTCTACTCGCTCGCTGTAGTCATGTCGCCTCTGCGTCCCACCCTCTTCTTCTCCAGGAGTACGTTAGCTTCTCGTTTGAGAGCCGAACCCCACCACATACACGCCCTCATTTCTCCTCTCAAGCTACTGTGCATAGGCACCCACCCACACGCACACACGCAAGGCAGTCGAGCGTGGCTCCTTCCGCGAGTCGCCTTCACACTTCGCAAGTCCTCACCGCGCTCGCACTGTCCTCGAGTATAGATGGTTTGGGCTTGGCTTGTAAAGGAGGACTTGTGCTGCCATGAACCAGAGTCCTGCCGCGCAGGGCGGTGAAAAAATGCAGAACATGTCGAATGCGCGCCGCGGTGAGACGTCCGAGGACTACGCGCGCCACAAGGCGGCCGCCAGTCGGGCGTTTGTGGAGAACCACTACCAAAGCCTCCTCGCGAACAGGCGCAACGGCGTCGGACGCGCGGTTGGTCCGCGGCAGAAGGAGCCGTCCTTTGCCGATTTTCACCTCTTCAAGTGCATCGGCCGCGGCGCCTTTGGTGAGGTGTTCGTCTGTAAGTACAAGAGCGACAAGACCGACACCCTCTACGCCCTGAAGCGGCTGCGGAAGTCCGATATGATCACCAAGAAGCAAGTCATCCACGTCCGCTCGGAGAAAGACGTACTGGCCGAGGCGGCGGCGTCAAACCCGTGGGTGGTGCACCTCTACCGGAGCTTTCAGGATGCGCTTTACCTTTACATGGTGATGGAGTACATGCCGGGCGGCGACATGATCTCGTGGCTGTGCGACAAGGGGATCTTCGACGTGGAGAGCTCGCGCTTCTACATTGCGGAGCTCTGCGCTGCTGTGGCAAGTGTGCACGACATGGGGTTTGTGCACCGCGACATCAAGCCAGACAACATCCTCTTTGGGGAATCGGGACACATCAAGCTGAGCGACTTTGGCCTCTCCAAGCGCTTCGTAGAGAAGCGCGGCAATCTGCTCGACTACGACGACCAGCCGTCCTCGTCGAGCGGCGTCGAAGCGTTGACGGACGAGAGGAGCATGCACACCTCAAGGATGGACGCGCCGCCAGAGTCGCTCTCTGGAGAGAGTGCTGACACCAGCATCGCACACAGCCGCGTTCGCGGGATGTTCCAGTCTATCGTGGGAAGCCCCGGCTACATCGCGCCGGAGATCCTCCTGCGCAAGTCGTACGGTGTCGGGTGTGACTGGTGGTCGGTCGGCGTAATCATGTACGAGATGCTGTACGGCATACCGCCCTTCTTCTCGCAGAACCCCAACTCGACGTGCCACAAGATCAAGAACTGGCGGGAGCACCTCACCTTCCCCCCGCATCCCCACATTCCCGATGACGCGGTGGATTTTATGAAGCGGCTCATTTGCGAGCCGGAGAAGCGCATGACGTACGAGGAGATATGCCGCCACGACTTCCTCAAGTCTGTCGACATGAACGGTCTGCTCCAGCTGCAGGCGCCCTATGTGCCGGTCCTCTCCAACCGCCTGGACACCAAATACTTCCCTGAGATTAAGGAGCCCAGTGCGCCGATGCAACTGAGCGAAGAGCAGAAGGTGCGCGAGGTGGACCCCCGCGGCGTCATGTTTGCCGACTTTCGCTTTAACTACAGCGGCGGGCAATCGGGCCCCGCAGGCACGTGAACGACTCGGTGAGAAGCGCAGGCGTGTTCACCTTCCCCTCGCCCCCAGCAGCACCCTTTAGCATTCCAGTCGTATCGATGTAGCAAGAGGGGGGGGTGGGGTGAGGCCAAGGGCAGGAAGCGTTCCGAGTGCGATGCCTGAGCACATTCTGTAGAGTGGCGGTGCCTCTTGCTTGGGTGCGCGCCTCCCCTCTTCACTGCCCCCGCGGTGCTCTTTTCCGTGTTTCGTCCTCTGCCTGCCTGCCTGTTCTCTCCTTCTCTCCTACCCTCTCTCGTTTGCTCTCTTCAGTTATCTACACTCGCCGCGTTGCGCTCCATCCCCACTGCTGCTCCTTCGCGTTCACCCCCACCCCGGCCCCAACTCCTCTCTCCGACTACCTTATGCAGTGCGGCAAAGCGTGAATCAGAGGTGGTCCTGGGCTACCTGTGGTTCTGTTCTCATCGACGCCGTTGCCATACACCATCGTGTTTCCCCTTGCACCGTCGTGCGTGCTGTGCTGCGTTGTGCTTGACTTCTTCTATATATTTCACTCTCTCGGACCACGCCTGTGCGCTTTGCTTGCTCCTCCCCTCCCCCCTCCTGTCGACCTCTCCCTTCAACGACACATCTTGCCCCGCGACGGTCTCTGTCTGCGGATGTCTCTGCCCTCGGCCCCCCCACCACCTTGTGTGTCTACGCACATGAAGAGGTGGAGGTCCCTCCCTCTCTCTCTCTCTCTCAAGAGGCGACGGCTGTTCGCGCTAGTCGCATCACGGCACCCCCACCAGCGTACTTAAAGGACCACAACGCGATCGGGAAGAGAGAGGTGGCGCCAAGCCTAGCCATCCTCAAACTCAACGGCGTCCCGAGCAGCCACACCACGCATTTTAGCGCTCGGCTGCCTTGTGAGCCTAATCACCTCTCTTTCTCTCTCCCAATCGCATGTCTCCTCTTTTCACGGCTGAGTACGGCACGCATGCACACTTCACTCGCACAGACGAACGTACACGGCGCGCCGTTGAGTCAGCTCATTCACACCACTTCCCCACCTCGCATGCCCACAACACAGATTACGCCTTCGTATTTCATCCCTACAACACACACGCGCCGACGTCTCCACGATGCGTTGCACACCTCATGCTCAGGTGGCTGCTGCCACGCTGATAGCGGTAGCGCTGCTGCTATTCGTGGGAGGAACTGCAGACGCTGCTACCGCGGATGAGGCATCTCGGGTGGTGGAGCTGACTCGGGACACGTTTGACGCGCATGTCAGTGGGCCCGACAAGTACACGTTTGTGCTGTACTGCGTCAAGTGGTCTCGTCAGTGTAAGACGATGATTCGCCTGTGGGACCGCTTGTCGATTAGCCAGTCAAAGAAAGAGCTGCGCGAGGTCTTCACCGCCGCGTACGTGGACGGCGACAAATTTCCTGACTTGGTGGAGCGGGTGAATGTGAAGGGCTTCCCAACGATGTTGTTCTACACACCTCTGCACACCGAGGGGCTCGAGTACAACGGGCCTCGCGAGTTGTACCTGCTGGACAGCTTTGTGTTTCAGTTCTCGTAGGCTCATCTCGGCTGTCCGTGCGTGCGTGCCTGCGCGCGTGCGCTAAGAGATACTCACGAAGTGACTTCTTCTCCTTTCCTCAGTCCACCACGAGGGCACCCCCCCCCCCCCACACACACAGCGTTCATGGCGCGCAGGTACTGTATGCTCACGCGCCACATGTGACTAGTTGGTTCTGCGTGTGTTGCGATTCTGGTAGAAAGAGAGAGGGTGTCTGTAGTAAGCATACATCGTAGCTCGAGAAGGCGCCAGTGCCGAGCGTCACTGCTGTACTTCAGTAAACGCGTCGGTGCGGTATATGCATTGCGGTCTTGTATGAAGGTGCGTGTCGCTCCCCTTCCTTCATCTTTGGCTTGCGGCATCCGTGTGTTATTGTCTCCGCTACACGCTAAGGGTGGGCGGTGTCACAGCGGAGCACCTCAAGTGAAGTTGACGCTTCGCTCTCCACCTCCTCTCCTTTTCCCTTCCTCCTCTCGCCTTTCGTTTCCCTTGCGTTTCTCCCTGTCCCGGCACCCCCCCTGCCGCTGCATGTGTGGGTGCGAAAGCGCATGACTGAGGTGCGCCGTTGCATTACGTGGCTCACGGCTACTTTGGCTCTTTCCACCCCCCACACGCACTTCACTTTAACTCTCATTTTCCCTCTCCTTCCATTTCTCTCGGATGCCCTCCTACCCGCACACCACTGGTGCGTGTCGCAGCGGTGACATGGCGACCGGGACTTCCGGCAAAGCCACGCGACGTCGCATCGTCTGCTGCGCAGCACCGACAACCACCGTGAGGGTGGCGGAGATCTACACTCTTCACGCTAAGGAAAGCGACCCGTTCCAGTCTACCGTGTGCATGGACTATCACGTCCTCTCCCGCATCGAGGGTGACTTGAGGCGCGCCGAGATGCGACAGGAGAACCCCGAGTCAGCAATGCCTGACCGCGGTTACCTGCATGATCAGGAAGCCCATCGCACTTGGGATGGGTATCTCACGACCAAGCAGCCTCCAAGCAGTCACCGGTCAGTCGTTGACAGCCTCTACCCATCCTCCCGCGGTGAAAGCCGCTTGCCACCCATCGTGCTACCGCGCGCCCGCACACGTCGCGGCAGTGCGAGCAGCAGCCGCTACGCAAGTGTTCCCAACAGCACTCTAAACACGCCCACCAGCAATCGCCGGTCTGGGGCACCGGGCAGCAACCGTAAAGGCAGCCGTATGTCGCGCATACCCTCCCCGGGCTGCCAAGCGCACTCAAGCGTGCACAGCTCGCCGTGGCAACATAAGGGGTCGAGCCCGACACATCAGTTGCCGTCACTGTACTCGCCCAATGGTCGGTTGGGGCCGGTCCACTCAACGTGCAAGACACCGACGTGGCGGAAGGAGGCGGGCTACTGCGAGGTCAATGGCGCCGCTGCCGCATGGCACTCCCACAAGTCTGGCAGGGTGCACTCACTGGAGCTTTCAGAACTCGAGGAGGAGCACAGGCAGCAGACAGTCATGGACGCCGAGCGCGAGCGACGCCTCCACTTGGCGGACGAGCTGGCCAGTCGCATGGAGTCGGCAGTGCTTTGAGTGCTCAAAGAGAGAAAGGAGGCGGGATCGTGGGATGACGCGGTGAGGCTGTGTGAGTGTAATGTGTGAGAGCTACCGTGCGCCCCGGATGAGCAACGCCCCTCCTCTCTCCACTGTCCTTTGACTCTTCCTCCTCCTCCTCCCTGTCGCATGTCGCCGCTGGGCTGGCCTCTGCCATTCTCTGCTCCCCCTCCCTCCCTCTTCCACCGCATGACCGCTGCCGCGACGTTACAATCAGCCCTCGGTCCTTCTCTGTCGTCCCTCCTCCTTTTCGGGCAGCTGTGCATGTCTATGTGCCTACGCATCTGTCGGCACCGCTCGGCGCAGCAGCGGCCATCCCTCTCCAACTCTCTCACTCGCGCGACTCGGTGAGGGACGAGCGGGGTCCTCTGCATGAGGTTGTGTGGCTGTCCTGCTGCTTCACTATTCTCTTCTATTTGTATACTTTTCTCTGGACCTTGTGCAGTGTCCCTCTCCCTCTTCATCGTGCAGCCGCAGCATCATCACGCTCCACCTCATGCGGAATTGCCTCGTTCATGTGAAGATGCGTGCGTGAGACCGGGGGGGGGGGGGAAGAGGCGAGAGAACAGTTGTGGTGCTCAGTGGCCTAGTGAGTTGCCGCTCCCCCTTTCCCACCACCGCCACACGTCCTCCTCTCGTCTCCGTCTCCACCTTCCATATGTCATTCTCTCCTGTTCTCTCCGGACTGTTAATGCGCCCATCGCACACGTCGCCGTATGAGACCGAAAACGAAAAATTCGATGTTCCTCTGCCTCTTCTCTCGCTCTGCAGCCGCTGCTGGTGCGTGGGTTGTGCTTTGCACTCACTGCACTCAACCTTCCCCTGATCAGCACGCCAGCGCCTATACTTTGACTACTTACTTCCTCGTTTCCGTTTACAGCGCTCTCCCCTGCCTGTTCCTCCCCCCTCCCTCTGTCCCAGCAGGTGCGTCAGCACGGGTGCTTGGGCATCTCTACTGGCTCAGTGGAAGGGGGTTTGCCCGTGTGGGAAGGCGCTGCGCATGTGCACTGAGCCTCCCTCGTCTTCCGCTCTAGAAGGCTGAAGCGCTTTGGGAAGCATCCAGTGTTAGCGCGTTTATGCGCATTTGTCAGTGAGCGGGGCGTCTCTGTTGCCACTGCAGCGCAAGCCGTTCTTCCCTAGTGAAAAGAGACACCCACACGTGTAGTGTGAAAGTGGGGGATGGGAAGAGAGAGAGAGGGAATGTGTCGAGCACACAGGCCGCGCGCTCCTTCCCCCACGTGTACGCACACGCCTTTACGCCTCTCTCCGCAACTGCCCCCCCCCTGTCTACCCCTTTCTCCGGAGACACACTCAGGGGAAGCGCTGATGTATTTGAACTATACTGCTCGCTCGGCCTGCACGATGCACTCACCTGCACTGCGACTTTACTTCTCCTGCAGTAATGCCGCGCACTGGACCCTTTAGTGCTTCCCTCACACGCCCCTTCCTCTTGGCCCCCCTCCCCGTCTTCCTCTCCCTCTCCTGACTTGTCTCTTATCAGCCGTGAAGAGCGGAGGCACTCAACTCTCCGCTGCAGCGCCCACACCAGTGCTGAAAGGGGACTCAGAAGTGGCCTTTGTGCGTCTCGACACGGGCGGCTGCTCCTCTCGTTCCACGTCTTGTAAAGGCACCATAGAAGTCAAGGCAGCACTGCTCCCCCCTCCCTCCGCTCTATGTGCACCCCGGGTACAGTCGATACTGCTGACACACAGAGAATAGCATAGCCGCAAGACTGGTCGAACAGCCCTCGCTGCGCTTCCCCTATTCGCCCCCACCCAACCCTCTCACCGCCTACATAGAAGAAACATCTCCCATAGACCCAACACAGCAGCGGCAGCTACTATAGTACCCGTCCAACAGCACTCGATTGGCGACAGACAGCTGCTGCGCACATCATGTTTGCCTCTCCTTACGCCGACCACGATGAGGAAGACACGCAGGTGGAGTGCACGCCTCCGCACCAGGCAGGCGGCGTTGATCACGTTCTCGTTCCAGACAGTGATAATGAAAACAGCCTGGGTCTGCCAGTATCGCCGACGCCTTCATCCAGTGGCTGTGTGCCGGCGGTGCGCGCCTTCTCGAAGCGGGCGGCGCGCTGTGCAGCAGCCTTGCTGCAGCGCCACGACACCGCCACCTCCGCGGTGCACAAGCAGAGGTGTGTGCAGCAGCTGGGCCGTCTCGGCGGCACCTACCGCTCTCTCGCTCACGGCCAGACCTTAACAGTTTGGACACCCCATCAAGACCTCAACATCCGTGCGATTCACGAGACAGAAGCCTTCCTTGAAGGACACATGGAAGGCCACCTCGCCCACCCACACGTGACACGCAAGAACAGGGTTCTGAGAGCGGCGCGGAAGGCGGCCTTTGGCAGCAGCCCTCAGCGACACTCACCAGCGGCTTCATTCGGTTGTCGAGCTTCACTTCCCTCTAGCCCACCCCCGACTCATGCTGCGCGCGCCACGTCCCACAGCGACAGTGCCGTCGGCGCGGATGTAACACCGCTGCAGACGGGCTACCGTCTTTCCAGAGCGGAGCAGTGCACCCTTTCGCTGCTGCTCATGGACGACGCCGCGGACGCCAAATACACATCGAGCCCGCTGCAGACGTTTGGCGCGCATCACACGTCGGATGACGGCAGCCAGCACATGGGTCTGAGCGAGTCTCTGTGTGATGCATTGTCCCACGGGAGTTGCCCTGGCGACACGCACGCCACGATGTCGCTCTGGGTGTACGGCGAAGACAGCGACTCTCTTCATAGCTCCCCATCCCCGGCAGCGCACTACGGTGACAGTCCGAGTGCGGTGCCGCAACACCACAAGCGTGGCCGCGGAGACACCACTTGGACTGGGTTGCAGTCCCTCAAGGGGCGACGAGGAGAGGTCTGCGCGACAAGGATACTCGGCTTCGATGAGCTCAGCATGTCATCCTCCCCACAAAGCGCGATACCTCTCGAGGAGAGGTCCGTAGCTCGCTGTGACACACCAGTGCCCGCCTCGCTGTCTGCCACTGTCATAGAACTTCAGAATCAGCGGGTGCAGTGGGATCTGCTGCGTCAGCAGTCCCTCTTTAGCCCGTTTTGAGCGCCATTGGGGTGCGCGAGTTGTGTTTGTGGGGAGGAGGGGGAGGGAACAACGACAGTTATGTGCAGTCATCGGAGGAAGAGGTGAGAGGGCGTGCAAGGTGCAATGCCTCACCTCCGTGGAAGCACTGCCTTATAACCGCACGTGGCCCCCTGCGCCACCCCTCTCCTCCCCTTCCACTTCTTCCTTAGCCCTTTTCTCAAGAGTCTCGGGTACTGCCGCCCCTTCCTCCCACTCACTACCACCGCATAGATGCTCGCCCGTGGACACAACCGACAGTGTGATGTGCTGGGAATGGCATACGTACAGCTGTGGGAGCAAACGTACTCCTCCACTCCCCCCCTTTGCATGAGAACGGGGTATCCCCAGTCGATATGGGCAGAGGAGGGGGGGGGCGACCATGCAAGGCGCCGTGGCGACGTCCCCCCCCCTCCCCCACCCGCCCGGGTCGTTTACCGCTCGGTTGCGCCCTTCACAGACGTGCCTTTGTTTTCTCCCACCCCTCTCCTCTACGTGTCTCCCGTCCCTCCTCCTGCGCCCTCTTTCCGTTCGCTGCATTGCACATTCAGAGAAACGCCGGCAATGATGTGTGCCCCAGCAAAGGCACAGCCACTGTGGCTCTTCGACTGCTTGCTCCTGCTTGCCAGCAATGGAGATGAGTACGACAGCCAGACGGGCACCATGCACAAGAGCGTAGCCTCTAGCTCACTAGGTACCAATACTATCACAGACACAGCAGCAGTTGGTGCGGCACGTCTGTACTTCACGGAAGGCGGTCCAGCAGGCAACCTAGCAGCGCTGCAGCGCTACCTCAAGGTGGAAGAGGCGCACAGCACATCTCCACTGCTGCGTGTCTTACAGTTGGCACCGCAGGCACCAACATGCAGCATGCGACCTCTCGTGTACGTCGAGCAGGATGCGCCAAGTGCTGACTCGCCGTCCAAAGAGGCGTGTGCGCGGCGTGAGGCCGTCCTGACGACCTGTTCCGTGGCCTGCACGATGGAGACGATGCCGTCGCGATGGTATCAGGCGCCTGTCGAGGCTGTTCTATGTGTCTTTCAAGACTTTGCGAGTGCACCTGCCACGCCCACGACGAGCAGGTCAACATTCTGGGAGTTTCTCGACAGTGTGGTGCGGTATCATGCGCGTGACTTTGACCACGGTGTTGCCCAGGTGGAGCTGCAGTGCATCTTTGTGCCAACGTTCGAGACAGAGCAGAGCACCGTCTACAGTCGGGACCTCTTTGAGGATTACGTGGCCGAGGAGGCGCAGAAGAACGGCGACCCGGCCGCTGAGCGTAGGTCGGCGATGAAGGTTTGCGTGGAAAGCTCAGAGGCGCTCGAACGTGTCATGGCGTATGTGAAGAGACAGTGGCCGATACTCGTGGAGAGTATGGGATCATCCCACTTGGTAGTATACACAAAGTGGTCGCCCCGATCGCCCGCTGCATGCAGCTGGAACCACCTGCGACAGTCAGCTGCAGGCGTCACCGACGCGCTCGGGCAGACTGCATGCTTCGTGTGGCTGCAAAATGACGCAGTGGGCGGTGGGCGGGACGGTGTCTACGCAGATGCCGCGCTCGAAGCCCTCCTCGACGAGCTCTCCCTCGCCGCCGCATCGATCAGCACACCATCTGAAGCGGACGCCGTTCTGCAAGAGGAGGGCATCAGCGCCTTCTTCGAGGAGTGCTGCCTTACACACACACTGAAGAAAGTGATCCGTAAACACTTTCAGTCGGTTGTGCTGCGACAGCGGCCGCTGTTTCACTGGATTCTCTCGCTGCCCCCGCACTCCCGATTGAGCGCCTCCGCTGCAGATGCCGCCGTCACTGCGGTGATTTTCGAAAATAGCGCTGCGGCGTCGCGGGCGGTGTGGGGCGCCACCGAGCTGCTCGTCCACTGGCAGCAGCTGTCCGACGCCGCGCACGCACTGGCGAAGAAGGCACTACAGAAGCGTCGCTGCAGAGCGGGCGGGCTGTTTCGGCAAATTGTGTCCGCCCCACCGCGGATTCCGCGCCAGCACCGCACCATCCAGCAGAGTGGTCTCCATTGCGACAGCTTCTCCGGTGCCTCCGTTCTGGATCGTCAGCGCAGAAAGCTCAACGTTCCTCACTTGTACGGCATTGATGAAAGGCAGAGCGCGGCCAGCAGTCTTAACTCCACCCAGCGTGAGCCCCTTCTCGCAGCATCTGGGCTGTTCCACAGCCTACGCAGCTTCAAGGAGGACTCCCTTAATGGTACATCCATGCTGGACACGGAGGAGGTGTTTGGTAGCTACCCAAAGCTCACCAAGCGCGTTGTCAAGCGAGTGGCCCAGAGCCGGACAACCGTCCACGCGGTGCAGTGACGTCATGTGACGCGTCTACGAGTGCGTCGTCTCTGCTTGTCCGTGTGCATAACCGTTAGCTTTTCCGTCTTGCTTGCTGGAGATACTTCTTTGTTTTCCTTCCCTTGTTTCATCATTGACACTCTCTTCTTCCTCATGGCGGAGGCAAACACCCCCCTCCCGCATGGCGTCATCCGGGGTCCGGCACTCCCCGCGCATGAAGCGGCGAGGCTGCGCGGGCCCCCCTCCGTTCCTGCGATGATGAGGCACTGCTCTGGTGGCGACGGTCGGGCCCTGGGCGGCGCTGTGGCGGAGTGCGCGGGGTGGTGGGGCTCGCGTGCTGCGTGGCAGGGAGCGGACACGCTGAAGGAATGGTGTTCACGTTTGCGTTGCTTCTCTCTTGCTGTGTTTCGCTTATGCTCATCCTTCACATTATGTAAATACCTCTGGCGGGGGAGGTGTGTGGTGCTGCATGCGCACTGTGCCATACCTCACATTGTCTCCCTCTACCTAACTTCTCTGTCGTCCTCCCCTTTCTCCCCTTCGTAGCCCTCTCCACCTCTGCCCGTCGTGTCCATCGTTTGCTGTCAAGTGATGCCGGCGGCTCCAGCGGATACTTCGAGTCATCCACGGCAAACCGCAGGGAAGGGGGGGGGGCGGATTACGCACAGGGGAGGAGGGGCTGCTCACCACTCATGACTACCACCGCCAGCTCTGAGCTTTCTTACCGCGAGTGACTCTTTCACTGCCTACTCGTGTCATACGCGGCTATATTTTGAATGCATCCCGCCGTCATGGTACGCGCCGATGACTCTCTCGAGGGTATCTACATCGCTGTGTTCGCGCGGCTGTGTGTTTATCTGCGTCCACAAGACGCCATCTCCGCCTGTGATGATGACCTCAAACACCCAAGTCAAGAAGTTCACAAGCGCACGTGCCTCTTTTCCCTAGAGAGTCACGTACATGGGAAACGAAAGAATCAAACCTCACAGTGGCCTGCAGGCTTCCCTCTTCCTCCTCCCCCCCTGACCTCTTCGATCGCCCACACATACATGTGCCCCCTTCTCCTCCCTACCACCACCACCAAGTATTCCATTCTGCGGCAGAAGATACATGCGTGTAGCCGCACACTGCACGTCTACACAAGCTCCCTCTCTGCCACACACACACTCTCTGTGTCTGGGTGTGTGCTGAAGACGCCTGTGAGCAGAACCCCCTCTCCCTCCCCCTCACTCGTCATCAACACTCGTCGTGTACTCCCAACACGCGGCTCTTTTGCTCGGCACTTGGAAGAGCGCGCACACGGATGTACCGCGGTGAAGGGAGGTCAACGGCCTCTCCTGGAGCTGCTGTATTGGTGAGGGCGGAGGTGAAGCGGCTATCGTATGCGGGTGTATCAGCTCCTTGCGCTGGCCTCTTCACTGCTGTGCGTGCGCGGGACCAGGTGAGGCAGTGAATGTGCGGTATAGGTGAGCCCCAATTTCCTTCATCAGTCACCCTTCATCTCTCTTCCCCTCCTCTCTTTCCTCTACACAGGCAGACAGCAATGAGGCTATTCCTGACCACCATGGAGCGCCTCAACTCCACAGCAAGCGGCGATGCGACTCTTACAAACAACGTGGCCCCCTTCGACCCTGGCGTGTGGAGCCGCGCAGGAGCATCGGCGATGGCTCTCCGGAATGTTTCGGCGTCCTGCGTTGCTCAGCAGGTGTACCAACGGGCAGCAGCGCTGCCGCAGCTTGCGCAGGCGCACACGGTGTGCTTTCGATGTGGCCCCCGCCCACCACCGCACCTGGACAGCTTTCTTTTCCACAAGAGCCATGCGCCACCAGCGGCAGCGGTGCTGCCCGTGCGCACGCCGTCGCCTCTTATCTCCCACTCGTTGTTGGCCCCCTCCGTTCACCTATCGGCTGCTGCGCCTCCTACAGCCCAGAAGCAAACCACGGACTCCTGCGCCAGCGACCGGGCCACTGCGCACGACAGCCTCCTCGCGCTCTGGCTGAGGCGCTTCTTTGCGGTACCGACAAGTCAGTTACCGCGACGGCGCTTCTTTTGTTTGTGGAGGGCACCGCGATTGATATGGCAGGTGGCAACAAAGTGCACACACCACTCAAAATGGACAGCGGCACCGCACGACAGCTGCACACCTGCGAGGACGCCGCAGAGTTTCTGGACACGTGCGAGTCAACGCTTCACCGCAGCACTGCCGAGTTTCGAGGTGTCCGTACCACATTTGCATTGCCGTACTTGCCGGCGCTCACGGTGTCCAGAGTGAAGGAAGCACCGTCGTATTCCTCGACGTCGCTTCGGCTTCGGCAGAGAGCGTTGGCGCCTACCAGCAGGTGCGCTTGCGAGAGCAGATAACCCTCTTTGGCCGGCAACTAGGCGTCGAGGCGACAACAGCCAGTCCTCTCACTAGTCCGCTGACGCGCAGCGCGGCGGACCAACGGTGGCTCGGTCTCCTACAGTCTTGCCAACTCTCTCGCGCCAGTCTGGTGGGGCTCGTCTACGTCGTGTACGACGCGGGTCACGATTTGTTTGACCGCTCTGGTGTGGAGAGGATGGCTGCGACCCCTTCACTCTTGCCAGCGTACTTCACCAAAACGCGCTTTCGGAAGCGGTGCGCAACGACATGTTGCATCCGCAGTTGTCCCCCACACAGAAGGGCGCTCCGGCGCCACCAACCCGACTCACCACGACACCTTCCCGCGTGCCGGACACCTCACCCAAAGCGCAGTCCCGTAAAGGGCGGCAGCAGCAGCAGCAGCAAGACAAGCGAATCCCTCCTCTGAAATGCGGCGCGGTGCCACGTGCGCCGATACGTCAGGCAGACGAGCCCCACGTTATCTTTGGTGTCGTTCTCACCGCGGCCGCTTTGCAGATTTGTTGTGGCGCATCAATAAGGGGGAGCGTCACGCACGACTCGCACTGTCGAGTGCGGAGCAGCGGGCCAGGGAACTGGCGGAGATGCGCTGGGTCCTGAGTGCCCACCCCCCGGGAAAGTCCATCGACGCCATGCCGCTGCGGCTTGCGCACAACGAGGCTTTTGTGAGCCGACCTGAGCCGCCGCAGCCATACTCAACCCCGCCCTTCCGGCTGCCCACCGTGGCTATGCGGCGGTCGCCCTCTACTCCAATGTACACACTCGAGTCCACCTCACTGGACTGCACGGTGAGGAAGACGGCGCCAATCTTGACGCGGCAGTCGTCCCCGTCTCGCACAGCCTCGGCAAAACTTCTCACTACGTGGCGCATCGTACCATTGTCACTGTGCAGCACAACCGGCTCCGTACAACAGCACCGAGGCAATCGACGAGCGCACTCCGCCTCGTTGCGTGCAGTCGTACACCGCCACAGCATTTCTGACCTCGAGCGGCGTTGCCTAAGCACCAGTACCCCCATTTCTCCTTCCACGGACTTCCCACACGTACGCACGTGTACCTCGGCTCGTCAGCTCTCTGCAGTCGAGGTGGCCCTTCTCGCTCGCGCGCGGCTTGCTAGCCAACGTGGTGCGCCTTTCAACTCGCTGCCCAGGGGTGAGACAGAGCGACTCTACCCGCTCGTACATGCGTTTCACATGGAGATGAACGAACAGAACGCGCTGATGGCGGAGGAGCTCATGATGCGCAGTCGCCTCGAGCACAAGGAGAAGAACTGTCGCAAGGTGCTGAGTGGGGCGCACGTCAAGTCGGTGCATAGGGGATTCGCGCCATGGCTATCCGAGATAGGGGCGCATCCGCCACAGGCGCTCCTCAGCACCCGGGCGCGCTCAGCGCAGCCATGCCCTTCACGCATCTTCTTCCGGTAGTGGAGGACAGAAGGCTCAACACTCTACGCACGCGAGCTCCATCAAGCGGCAGGTGTCCCTCACGATCTACTTTACCGAGTGGAGGCGGCGGGCGAATGCTGCCCACACGCACAGACCTCAAGAAGCGCATGCATCTCCCCTTTCAGCCCCTCTGCTTGTTGGCCCTCAATACTCCATCCACACGCACCCCACCCCTGCGCCCAACCCTGCTCACACCCAGTCGTTCCGTAGACATCACGATGTACCTTGTGTGTGCCCCCCTCCTCCTTTGCTTCCCTCCCCAGTGCTTGCCTTCCGCTTCCACCCCTACCCAGACCGCTACACAGCAGACACGCACACGTCCGTCTTGTTAATCCATTCCCACTCTCTCACGCTTCACTGCGTTCACTACTCGCTCTTCCCCTTAATGTATGTGTGGACTCGCTCTCTCTCTCTCTCTCTGCGTCCTCTAAGGCGTGCGTGTGTGACCAAGCGGTGGCAGGAGGGGATGAGCGGGGGATTCAAGGAGGTGGCCGTGCATGCGTGGTCTGAGACCTGCACCACCGCGCACAGCTGCGCGCGGCGGCGGCGCAGAAGGTCTGGGGCCGATGCGACGGCAGTGCGCTGGTATGCAGCCAAAGAACCTGCCGTATCCGTCCTCTCAGGCCAGGGCGCTACTGTTTCCCCACCCACCTCACCTCTTTCATGTACCTCCGTTTCACCGAAGCGGATTCACTCGCACAGCTGAGCACATGTGCGCTAACCTTATCGCTTCCCCATGTGCACACTGTCATCGTCTCATGCAGAGAACTCCGTAACTCCATAATGATGTAAATGACAACGACGTTTGGCCGCACGACTGCCGCGTACACGGGGCAGTCACGTCACTTGTGCTCGCCGTCCTCACCACATGGCCCTTCCGTCGCGACGGAGAAGGGCGCGGCAATGGGGCGATGACAGGTGCAGACGCTGTCGACCTCGTCTCCATAGCCGACAATAGTGGGGCAGTAACTTCCAACTACCCGACGATCCTCCCCATCCTCTATTTCTGTTTTGCTGAAGAGTGCCGGCCGCACTCTCTCTCCTACGCACGCCACACACGCGCTCACACCCGTACACGCCACTTACAACCCTAAGACCGTGGATGAAGCGGCTAATCAAGAGCCTACAGAGCTTCTCGCCGACCTCGTCGGAGCATGTGGATCTGTTCAGCAAGATGACGCTGGGGGACTTTGGTTTCTACGTTAGCGACACAGACGCAATGCGATACATGGCGTACAACACCTACCCCATTGCAGAACAAGCCTTCCATCTTGAGAACCACTGCACCAACACAGGCTCAGCACCAGGACGACACAGGTCTCCCCCATGGCCTGGAAGTCGTCAAGTAGCGACATCATCGGCTGCTCGACGCTCTACCAGGACGAGGCAGTCACATTGTGCTGGTTTGTGATACCACCTGGCAGGGCACTCCCACTGCACGATCACCCGGGTATGACGGTGTGGCAGCGCGCCATGCACGGTCGACTGCATATCTACTCCATCGCTCATGCAGCCACCTCACAAGCCGGCGCCAGTGCACGGGCAGCGCCAATTAACGGCACTGTGCTCTTCGACGGTGAGGTAGAGGGGATCGGGTATGCGATTCCGGCGTCAGATGTGCTGAAGTTTACGCCCGCGGGAGGCAGCAGCGGCGTGCTGCATGAGATTCGCAACATCGATGGAGCGCAGCCCGCCATGCTTGTGGACATCATTTCGCCTCCGTACAACCAAGCACCGTCCAACATTCCATGTGGCTACTACACTGCCGAACCCCTCGATGCCACTGCCACGCTTCTGCCCTCTCTCGACGAGGACTGTGGTGTGCGCCATCAGCTGAAGGCGGGTGACACGGTGCGCCTGCACCCCCGCAGCAACTACAGCGGCCCCGCCATGGATGCATTCCGGCACATTGGGTGAGGAACGGCGTTGGGAGGGAAGAAAAACGCAAGACGAGGTCGCAGACGACGGTGATAGAGAAGCGGCGAGGGACCGCAGCCGTACACCAGGTATGCTTGCAGCACCAACAACGGAGCCCATGCCATTGCGAAGTGACGCCCAGCATATGGCCTTGTCCTCACATTCAATCCTGCCATTCCTCTCTATCACCCTGTTTTCCCCCCCCCTCCTTGCTCACGTCCCCTCCCCTCGCTCTTCCTCCCTGGGCCGTGGACCATACACATCACCATCACGGGTACGCAAACGCATCAGCACAGCGTACCCGCCACACGGACTGAGGTGGCGTGGGGGCGCAACTCCAGCCGTGTTGCGGGCGAAGTGGAGTGCAAGCCACAAGGAGCACTCCACCCACGCACGCGCCCATGCGTCCAGACCTTCTCGTCCAGCACCGTCGCCTGGTCCCCACTCTTCTCTCGAGAACTCCCATTGCTCCCCTTCTTCTCTTACCCCCCCCCTCTGCGCTCACACGCTGCTCTCAACAAAACGCGGCGTGTTCATTCCCTCCCCTACCCGGAGCAGCAACTCTCAGCTGTCATTGCACCACCGTCATTACGCCCTCGTCGGTAACTATCATAGCTGCCGTTCGTGTTGGGGCAAGTGAGGAGGAGTCTGTCTGTGCATCGTTCGCTCGGCATCAGCCCCTTTCCCTTGTCTCTTGGCACTCCGTTCTCTTCCGTACGCTCTTTCCTTGTCTTCCATCTGCAACTACTGCGACCCAGGGCACGTTACCGATGCTCTGCCGCAGTCTGAGCATGCGCGCACCGTCGCCGGCGGCTGCGCACGCGAATGAAGTGATTGTGTCCGGCGGAGGGGTTGTAGGGGCCGCCATGATGGCCTCTCTACAGCGGCTGCGCAGCCATCTTCACAGCAGCAGTGCCGGCCAAGGAGGCGGAAGTACCGCGTCGCTCCTGACCTCGCAGCTGACCCATCTGATGCTGGTAAACTCGGGGAAGCGACCGGTCTACGATGCTGCCAACATGATGGACAGACTTCGCACCGTCAGCATCACACCCGTATCCAGCAAGATCATCGACAACCTCGGCGCCTGGGATCGACTCACCACCAAGCACCCTTATTACCGCATCGCCGTGCGCCACGAGCAGGCGAACAGCCCCTACCTCGGCGCAGGAAGTCGCTCCTCCTCCTCCTTCATGACCAGTATCTTGGGCAATAGCACGAGCTCTGAGCCTCTCCTGGAGTTTACGGACCTGCGCAAGCCGGTCGGCTTCATCTGCTTTAACACAGAACTCAACAGCTGCATGATGGATGTGGTGGAGGCTCAACAGTGCGCCCTTGCCGACACCGACGCTGACGCCGCTCATGACACGGTCTGCTTTGGGGCGCGCCTCGAGGGGGTGCGGATCCCGAGCCGGGGGACTCTTGGCGGGCCGTGGGGATCAGCAAAGCTTGTTGTAGGTGAGACCACCACCGATGTCACCTTTGGCCTCCTCCTCGGCTGCGAGGGACGTGACAGCCCACTACGCGACGTCCTCTCCACGCCAGCGCTGCAGCACGACTACGCACAGGCGGCGTTTGTTTGCACCGTGCGACTGGAAAAGCCAGACGACGGCAACGTGTGCGCCTTCCAGAACTTCTTCCGCGATGGCAAAATTGTGGCAATGCTGCCGACCTCTGAGGACACGGCGAACATTGTTTTCAGCACCACACCGCAGCACGCGAAGGAGCTGCTGGCGAGCACCCAGGAGGACCTCGTCGCGGAGCTGAACCGCCGTCTCTGCGCATTCGCCTCCAATGACATACCGAAGATCCTCGAAGTGCCACAGACCAGCACGCAAGATGGGAAGGTGCGTCGCGCGCAGGGATCCTTCCCGCTTAAGCTGAACGTGGCGACCACTCCCTACGCCCCACGCGCAATCCTGCTCGGTGACGCGGCGCACAGTATTCACCCCTTTGCTGGCCAAGGCCTCAACCTCGGCATCTACGACCTCTGCGCTCTCACTTCGGTGCTGGAGCAGGCAATCCGTAGCGGTCAGGACATTGGCAGTAGCGTCGCAGTGGGGCAGGTCTTCGCCGGTCACATGCTTAGCCACACGGCACCCGTTATTACAGGCATGGAGGTAATCAAGAAGCTCACGTACTGGACGCCTGGCCTGGCATCGGTCGGGATGAAGGCGCTCAACAACATTCCAGTCGTCTCCACGTTGGCGAAGGATGCCATTCTGCAGGTGTCCTCTGGCGCCCTGTTCGCTGCACAGCACAGGCGCTCTTACCTCATTCAGTAGTCTTCACGGCGCCTGTGGTCGCCTCCACTGGCGCACATTCAGAAATGAACGGGACAAGAGTGTGCTGCGATTAGCGCCTACCCTGGCAGGCGAGGGAGTCTCTCGGCTGGTTAACGCTTCAACTCACTTGTGAGAAGAGGCGGTCGCTTTTTTCCCAATGTCTCCGCTTTCTGCCGCACAGCAGGAGCTTCACTCCACGCAGGCACGTACCTTACAGCACTATGGCGATTCAGTAATCGGAGGACCGTCTGTGCCTCAAACTCTACCCCACGTGCGGGGTGGCGCAGGGCTCCCCACAGCAGTAGATGCTGAGGAGCGAGTGATATGCGTTCGAGTCGTCTTGACGTTTGACCTATCGGATCGCGATGGCCCACGCCTGTTATCTGTCGTGGGCCGCTCTGACTCCCCCCGTCGTGGGTCCGTGTCTCTGAGAAGCCGCGCGCAGAGACGTCGCCCGCCATCGGTGTAGGAGGGGGGACACGCCGGTAGTAAAATACCGGCGAATGAGTTGGGACGGGTGGACGAGGAGGAGATTTGAAGGCAGCGCTCCCTTCGCCACTTTTGCCCTCGCTCCTCTCTGTGTGCTCACATCGCTGACCCCCTCCCTGTCAGCCATCACACCATCTGAAGTGTAACCGGAAGAAAGGCAAGGGGAAAACGAGCGACTAGGCGAGATCGGCTGAGGCAGAAATAATGTCCGAGTCGCTACAGTTGTCATAAATGGCCTAGACGACGAAGACGCCATCACCGCAGGGCTCACGTCCATCAGAGGCGCGCAGCACTGTTGTCTGCGTCTCTCCTCTCTCTGCACGTGTGCAGCGGTCACGAAGGCCTTTCCTCTCGCTGTCTCTTTTGGAGTTGATGTCTCCTCTCCTTCCCCAGCCACTTGTCCCTCCCTCTCTCACTTGCCCTCTTGCCCACCCCCTTCCACATCACCATTGGTGCTGCACTTTCTCTCGATGGTGGTGGCGATGCCGTCAACACACCGCACCACGCACACGAGCACGCACGCAGCTATACTCATCCGTATACCCCTCCCCCTCCCCTCCCTCCATGGCCACGAGTGCAGAGGACGGCCGCGTTGCCTATGAGGCGCTCACAACTGCACAGAAGGCGGAGCTCGCCGCTTGGGTTAGAGAGAAGCTGGATAGAACGAATGGCGCCTCACAGTGGCGGCAGTACACGCAGGAGATGATCCGCCAGGCCATGGCACGCAGAGCCGCATCCGGCGTGTCACTCGACGCCGGTGACATCCTTGATGAGATTATGCCGCACATTCGCTCTGCTATCCCACCAGAGGTGCGTGAGGGCCTCTTCCGCCGTGTTACGACGCATCTGTACTCGTAGAACACGGAGCCTACGCGCACCGATGCTGCAGCGGCAGAGCCCTCCCCAGCCACGTTGCTCCCAGATGAGGAGGTAAGCCCATACACGAGAAGAAACCGAGCAAAATTCGGTCGACAACGCACGAAGCAATGGAAAACCAGAGAGACAACGACCTCCGCGTCCCTCTCCCAGTGTACGCCTCCCTCCCCTCCTTGGCCTTTGGTCTGCAGGGGATCCCTGTAAGCAGCGACGCTGGCCTGTCCCGTCAGCGGCTTTTCTCTCCAAGTCATCTCACCTCTTTCTCTACGCAGGTGGAAATGCACGTTGCCCTCCTCAATTACGTCACTTCTATCTTGTCTCGCTCACCCTCTCCCTCTCTCGGACCCCCTTCTCCGAGCGTAACTCGCACGCATGCGCGCCAATGCACCGGCGTGAGTAGCTACATAAGCACCTTTAGTCTCGTTTGTTCTTCGTGCGACTCCATCTAACGCGGAGGGAGTTCCTTTCTGATCGCTAATCATTCCCAACCCGCCCTTCTCTCCGCTTCTCCACGCTGTAGTGCGTTGAGACGAGTGTACGTGTCTGTGTGCACAGCGTTGCGTTGACGGCTTCACCCCTGCTCCTTCCTCCCTTCCTATATCTCCTCCTCCCGGGTTCGATGTCGTCGGTGTCCAATGCGGAGATTGTGAAGCGCATCCGTGAAGGAAATCAGAAGCGCAGGGAGGAGGAGCGCAAGAAGCAGCAGCTGGAGCAGGAGTATCTCGAGGTTGTTACGAAGAAGCTGAGCGAGGAGCGGCAGAGTCGCAGCCCGACGCAGTTCCTGCCGTGCATCCTCATCTGTCTCCTCTTCGTGAGCTTCCCGCTCTCCGAGCAGGTTGTTGACTGGTGTCTGGTGGGGATCTTCTGCGTTCTGAACACGCTCCTTGCGTGTGTCTTCGCCAACCCGTCGGAGTGGCTAAACATCGCCTCCATTGTCCTCATCAACTTCTTCTTCGTCCGCTTCTCTAATGAGATCTACAACATACCGCAGCGACTGACTCAGGTGCCGCCCATCCTGATTCTCAATTACGTTGCCATAAACCTGCTCATAATCGCCGCGGCGTACTTCCTGTACGTGAGCCCGCGCTACCTTCGCTTGTCGCGCAGCTACGGCGGGAAGTTTGGGCGCCAGACGTCTGACAAGCGCAAGGGTCGCCATGCACAGGAACAGGACGTGCTGGAGGCGTTCGCGATGCAAAAGGCAGAGGCCGAACGACTGGACTTCCTCCTCTGCCTGCTCTTACTGCTAAATGTGGCTGTGCTCATCTACGTTGATGTCATCCCCCTTCACCTGGTTTTACAGAATGGGCTTAGCATGTTTCGACTGCTGCGGTAGAGAAGAGACGCCACCCCCCCCTACCTCCACCCCGCCCGCTTGTGTCTTCATGGGTACTTCTGTGTGGGACCGCGACGTCTCTCGGTTGGTGCGTTGTGCCGCCATAAGCGCTACTTCTCTCCTTCTCTGGTGTTTCTTCCGCTTCTTTTTCCTCTGTGCTGTTCTCCTCGTGCTTTCCCTGCCCACACAGCCTGCTCGCCGTGTGTCCTCCGCCTCTGTCACGCCTCTGTGCGCATGCGTGGGGCCTTCCCATGCGTGCTAGCGATGGGCTCTATGCCTGTGTGCGTATTTCTCTGCACTGCTTGTCTTGCGTGCGCTGCAGAAAACAAAACGGGGAAAAGAGAGCAACAGAGACTCAGCAGGCACAGCGCAGCTTCATAAGACGTGTATGGCACTCCCCAGAGAAGAGCTATCCAAGCCGTGGCCGCCACTTCATGACTTCTCTCTTTCCCCGCGTGACTGAGCTTCATGCACACCCATACATCGATGGAGTTGTGTGAAAGCAGAATGACGCCGTTCGAAGGGGAACGCTCTTGCTGCAGTCCTCGTGGGGTTTTGTGTCCACATCGCACGGTTGCCACCTCTTCTCTCCTGCATCCCTTCCCTGCTCCTCTTTTCACTATCCCTCTATCATTTGCCTTCTTCAGAAACACTTTCCCCTCTGCTGCCGCTCTCATTAAATATTATTTGCCGTCCCTGCAGCTACGCATCTTTTGATCGCCCACACGCACGGCATCGGTCTCTCCTCCGCTCTCTCCGTGCCGATTTCCTTGAGTGCTTTCGCCGCACGTCTTGAACGACAAAATGGGGCGACGTCGTAACCCAGGCGGCAGAGGTCACGGCAGCGCCGCAGCGAAGAACAGCCCGCCAGATAGCGAGGCACGGACGTCGACCCCACCGCCAGGGATTAGCGATACTGAAGGGGGGAATGCAGCGTGCGCCTCGGCAGAGGCGGAAACCAAAGCAGTACAGCCGGCCACCATGATGCCCTCTGTACAACCCGCGCAGGAACCAGTCGCCGCAGAAGTGGGAGCAGGGGATGTGTCGGACACAGCAAGCGCCGTGGCAGCGCTCAACGCGTATGCCTACCAGAATGCCGTCAACGCGACCACCACCACAGGTATCGTGGTCGAGGACGACACCGACAAGGAGTCCGCGACGACGGTGGACTCCATAGTCACTCCGGTTTCGCCTCCTCGTATGTCTGGCAAGAAAGTGGTCTTCGCATCGGCCGTGAGTGTCGACCCCTTGAGTGAGAAGAAGTTGCGCGAGGCGCGATGTGTGGAGTCGGTATGCGCCTACTGTACTGTCGTGTAGGGGACTAAGACGATGATAAAAGGAATAGTCATCCCCGTGCCCTAGCCGATTACTTGGCACTCTGTGGGCTTGACGTGGGGGACGGAATTCTCCCACTATGTTGGCTCTGTTTCATGCGCGGGCATCTAAAACGTGTTGATGCCGGGGGCACCTCTACCCGCGCCCCACCGCGGACACCGCCCTCTGCGCCGCCCCCTGTCCCCATTCGGTCCATCCGGCACCCCCCCCTTTCGCGTTCCTCGGCGCCGCCGCCAGCCCCCGTTCGACGGGGGGACCACGCGCGGCGGCCCGGGTTGGGGCAGAGCGGGGCCATTTCGAGGGGGTGGGTTGGGTGGGGGTTGCAGGTGGAGCGGGGGCCTGGCGCTGGGGGTGCGGGGCGGGGCTTGGCCGCGCGCGTGCCGGCGCCGGCCTATTTTGCCAGGGGGCGAACACCGCGCCGCGCGCGGATGCAGGAAAGGAGAAAGAGGTCCGACGAAGGACGACGCTATTATGGAAACGGTGATTTTGTTCTTGCGACCAAACGACTGAGTCGATGACGGGGGAGGGGTGGCGGACTAGGGGAGAGCACGGGAACAGAAAGCACGAGTAGCCTTCATTCCGTTTTTTCGAGAGTTGTGTGCATATAAGAAACGGTGTAGGCTCACCATCTCGGAAAAAGAAAAAAGAAATCATAGTGAAGATAAAGCAGACGAGACCTTAAAGTTCAAGACTACATCGAACTAAAAGGCAACGACCACTGCAGGTTTGCATGTTTGGAGAATTACTCAGAAAAATCATGCGAAAATAATTTCAAGCAACATATAGCAAAGCATCGGAAGGGCAACGCGTCAAGGGCGTAAACGAAAGTATCGTAGCGCTGAATTGCGTGCACACACACACGCACGCAACTGACTCTACAACTACATGATATGCCAAAGAGCTTTCCTTCTCAATGTTGGGGTTTGAAAAGAAAATTTTGTGTGCCTCAGCTGAACATTTTGACAGGTGTAGCGGCGGAGCCGCGCTACATCCCTCCTCAGGCCTTTGGCGCCTGTGCATCCTGCTGTTTGGTCTCTGGTCTTTGCTCTTCGCATTCGACGGGTGTGTGTGATCTGAGATCAGAGCACTGCCGCCCTTTAGTGACCTCGGCGTCCTCCGGGACGACATTGCCGTCGATGTCAATGCGGTCGCAGATGCGTGCCTTCGGCAGCAACAGGAATGCGAGTGGAACGACGAGCAGCGGTGTGCACAAGTGGCCCGTTATGATCAAGTATGGTACATTCGTGAAGTTGCACGGTATCCTTGCAGAAACAGGCCAGAAGTTCTCTATGAGAAGGGAACCGATGGCGAGGGACATTGAGTTGCCGGCGCTGTTGAAGCCAGCCAAGAGCGCAAAGGCAATCGTTTCCGTGCCGCGCGGGCAGAGACGGGACATGAGGATCTGCGCCGGCATCAAAGACATCACAAAGCAAATCTCGTACACGATGGCGTCACCAAGGATATAGAGGGCATGATCAGGGATGCCAATGTACAAGTTCCACCGCTTGACGATGATGAGATCAAAGATCGAGCCCAACACCTGCAAGAGTGACGTCACAATGAAGACAAAGGCGTACCTGTGCTTCGAGAAGAAGTACTTGAAGAAAACGGCACCAGTCACACCACCGACATCCGTGATGAGGGCGCCGACAGTCTGGTAAAACGTGTACGAGAAGTGCGGGCCATCCGGCAGGCAGGCGGGCTTCGCGAGGTAAAAGTTGGAGAGCACGCCAGGGATCTGTAAGTACAAGAGAGAGTTGAGGTAGATAAAAACAGCTGCCTTTGCGATGACAAGCGGGAGCGAGACGAAGGCGCCAGCCACGAACACGATGGCGATAGCAATGCAGGCATACAGGAGCTGCCGCCGGGAACCAAGCACGGTAACACAGACCTGGGCAAGAATGCCACACGTCATGATCAGCGCGTACGCGATGAGCCTCCAGTTCCGCACCGCGACGTCAATGTTCACCTCCACTGCGCCACAGAGACACGAGTAAATTCTTGGCTCCACAAAATCTGCGTCGTCATCGTCTCCGGGGGCACCGGCTGTCTCGACCATTGCGAGCCCCTTCACGCCATCAGAGTCCGCGATGGGCTCCACCACGCGACCATCAACAGCCTTGGCTGCCTGCTGCTGCTTCAAGCGCTTAAGTTCCTGAAACTCCATGAGGGCGTCCTTGCAGCGGTTCGTGCGGTTCTTCTTTTCATCGTACAGGTTGAAAATGAAGAAAAAGAGCGTGACGAACTGCAGCACAGCCGACAAGATGATGCCAACGTACGTCAGTTTCGCATCTGACAAGGGTCCCATAATGCAGGAGGCGATGATGGTGCCGACAAACGTCATGGCCCACACCCAGCTTACCACTGCCGGACCCGCCTTGGGATTTTGACGCATCGAGCGACTGAAGTGGCCCTGGGACAGAATGTCGATGTTGGCTTTCGCGAAGCAGGTGAGAAACACAAACGCCGCGGCTGCGTTTGCCGACGACTCCTTCGCAGGCAGCAGTGCATACGCCAGAGCAGCCGCGGTGCCCAGAACTGCCGAGAACGCCATGTACCACCGCTTCGTGTAGCCAAAGAGCGCGATCACGTCTGCAATCGAGGCGATGAACGGCTTCAGCGACCACCCAAGACTGTACATGCTGGCAAGACGTTGATATCGTGCAACGTTCAATCCGTAGCGGACAATGAACATCGGTTGGCGAGAGACATTGATCATTCGGCTGGCTGCACCCTTCGACAGCGTGTAGGACAGACCGAGAGAGAGGGCGAACTTGGGTCCAAAGGCCGTAGTGACCTCGCCGAAAAGTGGAATGTAGCGCAGGCAAGGCGCAGCCCTGAACCACTTCGTTGCTGTGGGGTGCTCATACTCTGCCCGTACCGCTTCAGCTGCGTCATCTTTGTGATGGTCGGTAGCGCTGCCGTTTCGAGTTTCCTGAGCCAGCTGTGCGGACGCCATGAGAAAGCAGGAAACACGTCTGAAGGAAAGAAAAAAAAGTTGATCAAATTGAATTAGTGAAGACACAAATTGCAAGAAAAGTAGTTGTTGTTTTCGCTTAGGTTGTGTAGTTGCTGCTTTACTGGTGTGTGTGTGTTGTAACTGTTAAGAAAAGAGTGAGCTACGGTCATTCACTTCATACGTAAGGATGAGGTTGAGGAGGAGTAGAGAAAGAGAAGTAGACATGTGATGAAAGGGGAAGGTAGAGACGTGAGCTCACAATGCATCTTGACGAAAGCGCTGTGCGCATGCCGCAGCGTCAAGTCCTCAATGAGGTTGTCAGCAAACGACAAAAGCTAATCTCGTGTATCCACCAAGAGAAAGGAGTTGTTGCTTCTGCTCGGTATGGGCTCGGTCTTTGACGGATGTCGTCACACCGTCACAAGAATCCTTGGCAGGGTTTTCGTGGAGCAGGTAGGGACAAGACATGTGTTTCATAAACGCGCAGCACAGGAGCACTTGTAGTCACTTGTGAACCACCAACGTCTCTTAGCTTCAACGGCCTCTTATGTGGGTCGCGATGCACTCTTCTTCAAGTTCAGCGGCGGTTGGCTCAGAGTCCTCTTTTAGCACTCGAGCGCAGCTAAGCACGTCGACACCACTAAACTGTTCCCCATGACGTAGCGCAACCAGCACTCCTTCGGTTGGTGGGGAAGTGCTCTAGTTGGAGAGGAAAAGAGAGAGACGCAGAGTTGATGAATGGTGTTGGTCGCGATGACTAGGAAAGCGCACAGCTTCATTAAACGGGAAACAGATGCGTCAGTCAGCATAGCAGAAAGAAAAAGCGCGCTATCGGCATTGGCGGGTGACACTGCGCGGTTGTCGAGTCAGCGTGGAATGCTGTACTGCTCTCACACTAGCGGAGGGCACCTGAAACACAAGTCACGGAGAAATAATAATCCTCATTTGCAAGTCATTTACAAAGCGTCAAATAAGTGCTTTCAGGCGTGGGTAGGGAGAAGGAGGGTGAATGATGTTTGCAGAGTGGCTCCACCTCGAGAACGCGCTGCAGGGGCACGTCATTGACGCAGGCACTACCGCAGAGTCTCAGCCACCACTTCGCGTGCTGCATACCATATATACATGCGCGCAGACGAACAACAAGCTGCTTCAACCAGTAGAGCTTGGCCAAACGCACAGAGAATGCAGTGCCCACACCGTTGCGTTTGCTCCACTTCACACCAAAGGTGTAAAAACGTAAGAGGAACTTATTGGTGTGAGAAAAAACAGAAGAGCGGCCGCTCAGTCCTACTTGTGTTTTTGATGGCAACCTCGCGCACCACGCAGCACTTGTTCGACAGCTTCGCTGCAGGCACGCGCTTGTTGTGCCTGTCAGCGGTGCGGGGCGACGTGTGTAATGCGCTCGTTACAGAAAAGGAAAGGAAGAAAAAAGCAGGCGAAACAAATGACGTCTGGTCCGCGGCTTAAAGCAGATGGTGCTCTAGCACAAGTCCTGTAGGATGGCCGCTACTACTGCCTCACCACGCTGCCGAAGATCCACGGCATGCCCAACAGAAAGATAATGGGAACGGAGAAAAGCAATACGGGCAAGCCTCAGCTAACGAGGTGTAGAAAAACCACACCGCTGCGCGCACACACTCGCTTCTCACACGACAGGTAAATCATGACAGTAGCAGAGCGAAATAGAAGTGTCCGATGTGCATCGCAGAAATGCGTAGAGCATGACCTACACCCACTGCTTCTTCGTCAAGAAGTACTCCGTTAGCCGCGCCTCCGGCGTGCCAGGTTCTGGATGCCAGTTGTAGCCCCAGCGCGCACGCGGCGGCAGTGACATCAAGATGGACTCGGTTCGACCGCCAGACTGAAGCCCGAACTTTGTGCCGCGGTCAATCACCAAGTTGAACTCCGCATACCGTCCGCGGCGGAACTCCTGGAACTCCACCTGCTGCTCTGTGTACGGGGTGTTCTTGCGCCGGTTCACAATTGGGATGTACGCATCAATGAAGCCCTTGCCCACTGCCTGCATGAATGCGAAGCACTTTTCGAACGGCCACTCGTTCAGGTCGTCGAAGAAGAGGCCGCCAATGCCGCGTGCCTCGTTGCGGTGAGGGATAAAGAAGTACTCGTCACACCACGCCTTGAAGCGCGCGTACACGTCGGCGCCGAAGGGCCTGCAGAGCTCCTGCGCGACGTGATGAAAGTAGTAGCAGTCCTCCTCTACAGCGTAGTATGGCGTGAGGTCAAAGCCTCCACCGAACCACCACACCGGTTCCTTGCCTTCCTTTTCTGCAACAAATAAGCGCACATTTGCGTGTGATGTGGGGACGTGCGGGTTCTTTGGGTGGATAACAAGCGAGACCCCCATCGCCTGGTAGTTGCAACCGGCCATATCGGGGTGACGCTCCGTCGAGGACCCTGGCAGGCCCTTGCCATACACATGCGAAAAGTTCACGCCGCCCTTTTCGATCACAGCACCGTTTGCAATGACACGCGTGCGTCCACCACCACCGCCCTCGCGTGTCCACTTTTCCTCCATAAACGTTGCCTGCTCGTCCTCCGCCTCGATGGCGTGGCAGATGTCATCCTGAAGTTTCAGGAGAAACTCCTTTACAGCTTCCACTGGAAGGGACATTCTCAGCGAAAATAGCTGTGGGCCACACGTGGCAGTGGTGGGCTAGCACTCTAGTGGTGGAGGAGCACGTTTGTATATATTTTTTATATGCGCTAAATCATAAGCGTTAAAAGAAAAGAAAAAAGCACATGAGAGTACAAATGATTCACTGTGAGAAGGACGAGGAGAAAAAGCAGGAAAAGAAGTGCAGCAGTAGACATACACTATCAGAACGCAAAGCAGTCGAAGGGATCCACCGAGAAGAAAACATATCAAAAAGAGCAAACGTATAACTGGAAGGTGCAACTCACATCCTTCAGTTCAGCGTCACAAGGTGCTCACTAGAGGTTATACAAGGTCAGATGCAAGATGCCGTGAGGGATACAAGCTTCGTTTGATGAGGTGTTGACATTCGCACGAGAGTTACTCCTTACAATAACCGTCGATCGTGTCGTTGAGAAAAAGCAGTAGTTTTGTTCGCTTCGATATTTCCATTCTTCTGCACAACATGAGCTCGACTACGCTATACCTGAGCCTGTTACAGGTATATTACGACGAGCAAAGCGGCACTAGACGCACATTACAGAAATGCGCCGACTCCGTCAACGGTGCGCGGCCCACCCTCGACCTCAATCCATTCCCCGCCCCGCACACCGCCACGCAGTGCAACTCCCGCGAGGGGGCTCGGGCCCCACACACCCATAGGCTACGAGGGACAACAGAGACGCGTACGAGTCACGCCGACACTTCGCCCGCCCCATCGATGGCGCAAATGGGTTGGCTGTCGCCGGTTGCTCCGCAGCAGCGCCGCTCAGGGCAAGACAGCTGGCATCAGCAGTGGTGAGTCGCACTCACCTCCCCACGTCACAGACGCCTGGCTCCGTCGCCACCAGAACAGCGGCTCGCCATCGGCAGGAACGGAAGGGGCTCGCGCCGCCTCCCCGCTTTATGTGCGGAGAGTGTCGGACCCCGGATGATACCACACTAAGATGTGTATATACGTCTTCAGGCATTAGCTCTGAGAATGGAATTAAAGCATAATAAAAGAGCATGCTTCATCTCCGTCTTACAGCGGCTATACTGCTTCCAACAAGCACAGCCATCGACATCCCGGCGATCGCGAGAACCCATCGCGTTCGGTTGCCACTGCTGAGACTGCCCGTCAGCTTCTGCTGTGGTGATACTGTCAAAGGTAGAGCTGCAAAGTCAGACGCAAAACATCGAACCGCAGCCCAATCAGTATAGACAATCTCTTTAGTAGAATCTGTTTCGCCGCCCGTCACTAACATAATGAACTGAATCAGGATACGATCGAAAAAATTGTAGCGAGGGTACCATAATGCTCCTGCAAAAACGCCGGTAAGCTGAGGAGACCATGGCGACTGATCGAGAAACTTGCGTGTATAAACGTTAGTCACAGCGGTGTTTTTGTCCGACTTGCGTGCTGTGAGATTAACACAGAAGAAAGCAGATGGCATTGCGCTTAGCTCACTGTGGTGTTGCTTTAAGTACTCCATGAAGGCAGCACTGATGCGTCCATAGCGAATGGATGCACCAAGCAGAACCTTTTCGTAGTCTGACAGCACGTAACTGTTACCATCCTTGATGTCAACAACATCGCACCGGGCCATTGTTTCGCTAGTGAGTTGCTTTGCAATTGTATCCATGATTGTTTTGGTATGTCCATCTGTTGTAGAGTACAACATTAGGTACTTTCGGCTCTGTGACGTCATTGTGGATAGGAAGAAGCCGAAAGACTAAAAAACCCACTAGTGAAAACACTTAGAAAAGAGGAACCACTTCCGAGTAAAGGAAAGAACTGAGATAGCAAAATTGCAAAAGGGACATAGCTCATGCCCAACACTTTCTTTGTGGATTTAGTGTTTTGCAGCAGGCCAGTATAGACAATGAAAATGCGAAAACATGGTGGGTCAAGAGAGAAAAAAGAGAAGTCCCGAGAGAATCAGAAACGGAAGCTCTCACCGCAACTGGAATCATTCTCCGACCAAACTGTGGCATTTGAACATTACACCTCCGTAGGAGCTCTTTTCATTACACGCTCCTTTTTTTTTTTGCAGAATAGCCCTCCTTTTGAGGTTAAGTTGGACAACTAGAAAAGTACGCGACAACAGAAAGCGAGAGAAAAAAAAATCACACAGGAGTGTTGTAATGTGGACAAAGGAAAGTTGTTGCTTCAGTGAGGGAGACCACTGATGTATCAAGCTAGCAAAAAGATTCAACAAAGAAACACCTAAAGTCTTTCGTTTCCGCCAACTTGTCAATTCTCTGATATACAACACAAGGTCGAACTCCACGCTATCTGGCCTCTCAGTGCATCTTGTGTGGCGCGCCGCAGCCGTAGACACGCTTTACCGCAATGTGCTGCCTCAGTGACTTGAGTGCGGCCTCTACCTCGAGCTCTGTGAACCCACGCCTCACAGCCGCCTCTTCTGCCCTTCGCCACTTGGAGCATCTCTCATGACTGCTCAGGCACTGCAAAGCAGTAGGCAGCGAGGACCAGATTACAGACGTTCGAGGCATGCTGACAATCTGCCCGTCCTGTAGATGGCGCAAAAAGAAAAACTTCGCAGTTGCACGTCGCTTCCACACAGCGCTATGCAGAACTCGACCTTCGAAATCAGGATCGACGCATCGCCCCGACCACCCGCGTCGCAGACGCCCAACCATTGCACCGCCGCGAGGCGTCCTTCGCTATGAAACGGAAGCACCGAAGGAGAACAGCGCGAAGACGCAATGATGGCAGCTCTACCAGAAGAGCGAGAGAAGTAGCTTGAGAGAGAAAATACACGTCAGCCTTTATGGTTTGTAGATTTCACTGTTTCGTCAGTGTTTGCGAATTTGCACCGCGGCCACAATGGAGGCAATTCCGAAGGCGATCGCCATCCTGTTCCAGTGTTTCGCCTTATCAGACTCCTTTTTGTGCTGATTCCCGTCTTTTCCAGCCTCGCAGGATACAGCAGACTTGTGGGTCTCGGAAAAAGGCTTGCCGTCAGCCAACCACTCATTCAGCATTACTACTGCATCAGCAGTGTGGTTCATCTTCTCAAAGTCCTTCGTGATGTCGCAATCCTTGTAGCGCATCAAAATGTTTTTGCCACCGGGGTGTAGTCGAGTTGCAAACTCCAGAGGAATATCGTACTTGTTTCCGCGGTAATAAACGCGGATCGAGGGGGACTCGGCGACGTACTGCATGATGTGCAATTTAGAACTCATCGGATATTCGTTGGAAAAAAAGTTGAATCACTTATGGAGTTGAAAGCTGTCAAAGTGACAAAACGGAGTCGAATCACGTCGCTCGTGGGGTTAATGAAGATAACGAGAGGTGGAGAAAAGAAAGCGAGATGAACAGCCCCCTATGCAGGGAAAGCGTCCGCACCCACACCGCTCATTCGCAATAAATATTTTGAGACCCTCACTACAAAGAAACAGGCCCCACCTCTCGCTTCCAAGGCGACTCTAATGATGCCCAATCAGCACGTCGCTCTCCCGTGCGTTTTTCACAGAGTTGTTTCCTCTGTGAATTATAGAAAACTGCCCGGATTGTGATGCGGTGCAGCAACGCACCAATCGCTCTAGGCGTTAGGAGCCCGACCGAGAAAAAGCACGCAATAATCCTCCTTTCCGAAGAGCCAGCCAAGCAGAATGGCTTTTGCTGGCTCAGCCTCCCTGCCGCGCAACTCGATCGAGACGCCTCCATCCCCCCGCAGAAAAGAAATATCAACGACAAAACGATGAAAAGCCAAGGGGTTGCGGGGCCTTGGCTCCCATTTGAGTTGGCCACCTCGCTAACACCACTTCAAAAAGATTGACTAGACCGAAACCCGGGGGCTGAAAGCAACCAAAGAGAAGCACAGCCTCCCAGTGTATATGCTACGCTGTAACGTCAGGATCAAGCGGTAGAGTGAAGCCTCTTTACCTCGAAATAGAAGCGGCAGAGGCCATTGCGCGAAGGAACAAACTGAAGCCTTGGCCCAAAGCAGGCAGTGGGTGCCTATCCCTTCCTTGGGAAACACGGCTTCACCGCAGCGAGTTCAATGGTGCCCCGCTCCCCCCCTCCCGTCCTACACGGTGGCTCGCATTTATTATTATTATTTACGCTTTGCTGAGACGACCATGCGCCCCCATTCGCCCTTCTTCAAGCGGAAAGAGCAAAAGAAAGGGGGATGGTGAGGCGGCAGGAAAGGAAGCCAGAATGTCCTCACAAGGCGCTGGAATCCACTTCACTCCATGTGCAGCGAGGACTTCTGGTCGCAGCGCTGCTGCGGCGTCACGAAAACAGGCGCAGAGGATTGTGGTCGTAACAGGAAAGACACTCACGCCCGCTCGAAGACATCAGTTGCACGGGCGTAGCAGCCCACAGGTGGTTTGCTTCTCCCCCGGCTTCTCTTAGAGTTGCGTGTCGCTCGATTTCACTGTAGCACTTTTTCGTCTCAGCGTCGTAGCGTCCTCTTGTTGCGTAAGTCTGCACTGCATCCAAGCGCTTGGAATAGCGGCATCTACAGGCAGTACTATAATAGCAAGTGCTAGGCTCCTGCAGATAGCAACGGTGGCGATGCCCCTTCCCTTCCGCGTTGAGCAACAGTCCCTCTAGCGGTCTCCGCGTAGCCTTTAGCACAGACTAAGAGACGCCCCAAAATGCTGGCAGTCCTCCGGCAGCGGTGCAGCTTCCAGCACCTCTCCCTGTAGACGGGTGACCCGCTTGTGCATATTGCAAGTTGTTCTAGTAAAACACGGCCGTCTATCCTCCCTGGCCATCCATCCAAGAAGAGTTCGTTGCACAGGGGTGTGTGTCACAGGCTTTCAGCGGAGCCACTGTATAGTTATAAATGACGCATCAAGCGGCAGCCATCGCTGTTACTTCTGTGCAAGAAGGCGCGCCAGATGAATGACAGCTCTACATCATATCGGGGCTGCGATTCTGTGAGTGTCCAGCGTGTATCTGCCCCGACACGTAAAAAAAGGCAGGGTGTACTGGGTGCAGCCGGGCGATTAGATATATCTGACAGCAGCCCACGACTGTCAACCCGGAAAATGGCACTTTCGGGTGCTAGATTGGACAACTTTTCTGCCACCTCAGAGTCCTTACGAGAAATTCGGTGGGCGCTGCTGGAGTGGGTTATGCAACGTGAAATATCTTGCTTCGTGCTGAACACTGGAGAGTTTTTTTTTCGATGGCTCCAGCATCTGCACTCGCTTGCTCCACTCCGCAAGGCTGTTGATCCACTTCGCAACAGTGACATAGGCAGCACTTTGGCCGCAGTGAATGGTGAGGGGTGTTGATGAATACTGGGCCAACATGAGCTGAGAAACCGCAAAGGACAAGCAAACTAAACACACCCTGTTGTTGAACGGGATCTTCGTCTTAGCCACTCGGGTAGAGTGCGGAAGATGGGGCCACTGCGAAGTTATCTTTTCGAAAAGCTGGGTGCTGCGTGCGCATTGGGCTAGGAAACATGTCACTTTTCAGCGAGACTACTGAAAAAAGAAACACTGTGGGCCTGATTCAGTGCAGTGGAAGACATACCAACTATTTCCGTTTGAAAGACTCAGCAGCACTTTGCTACAAGTCACTACACGCACCTTGGCTCTTTTTCGCTTAGCGGTGCACCGGTGCTTCATACTATGAAGGTGAAAGGCAGTTCAGTTACAGATGTCACGCAGGCATCGAAACATGCGTAGGTGCTCACTACTGCCGCTTGTTCCACAAAAGTGTAAATGTCCCTTTTGTTTTGATCTACTACCCGCAGTTTGCTTTCTTCCCCTCTCCCAATTGGGGCTTTAGTTCGACACAGCATGTGTGGTGTACCATAATGATGCACGGCTTTCTTTTCAGATTTAGTTTCGCAAGCGTCTCTGTGATGCACGCCCGCTTCTTTCGCCTAGACTTGGTTTGCACAACACAGAGACCACATTATGTCTCAGCAGAGCAGTTTCTACGTGCCACATGCTACTTTTTTTCTTACCCCATCACATTCTCTAATGTGGCCAGCGGAAAAGGCTAAGCACACAGACAGAAGAGTATTGCTCTTCTGCCCTCACCCTTGGGATGTTTGCATATTGCGACGGCATTCCTTGTTTTGAGCTTTTCGGGGCGCTATTTCTCTAGTTCAGCACGCTTCGCAGTCTTCCTACGTACTCTCTGGCATACTATGCGCCGGTGTGGAAGCTGTTTGTACACGGCAAAAAAAAGGAAGAGGCTCAACGATTCTGCTGCTCACCGAATAGAGATGCAGAGAGAGGGTGAGAGACAATTCATCTGATGCACCTGTGTAAAGCAGCACAGTAATGCAAAGATAAGTACATGTGATCATCGGTTCTGTAAGAGGTGTAGTGCTGATACGAATCGGACGACTCTTCAAAGGTATCCGTTAGCCAGAGAGCTGTAGAAAGGGGCGCTTCACCGCCACGGCAGCGAACCCATCGATGCCAACATCAGGAGGGCGAGCGCTGGAGTATAAAGGAGTGAATCGTATCGCACATTGACTCAAAGTAGGTGGAACCATATACGGGCACGCCAGTTTGGTGTGCCACCTGAGTTTTTACTCTCAAGACTTGTATTTTTTCCCAGTTAGCCCGCACCACGAATACGGCATGCACCGGTACATCAAATGACTGCACGCTCTTTCTCTTTGGCTTCACCACTGCCATGTTCTCTTTTTTTTGGCAGTGCTCACCATCTCCTGCTTTTTCAGCATGTTCTCCAGGTACAGAAGCTCGACACAGCTATCCATGTCCCAACCAAGATAAGAAACAAAATCTCCCTGTTGCGACTCAGGAAACTGAAAAGGCACGATGCACACACACCGAGACATGTTGGGCGTACGAAGTTCACGACTTTTACCGATGGAAAGTGTGTGAGGGTACTCCATCAAACAAAAAACAACAGCGCTTTCGTCGCAGGTGCTGTGACTACTCCTCTTGCTCTTTGTGCCCCGGATGGTGAAAGGCACCTCAGCGTGGTATCCAGGATTCTGTGCGCTTTCCGCTTGGGGAAGCCAAGCAACCCACCAAACTCCCCAATACAGGGAGTGCTCATGCTGGTAACAGGGTCAGTTACCTACGGCACAAGGATGTTAGTGCGATGTATCGCAGCCTATGCCGACAGTCGGGTTAGGGTTAGGGTTAGGGTTAGGGGTTAGGGTTAGGGTTTAGGGGGTTAGGGTTAGGGGTTTAGGGTTAGGGTTAGGGTTAGGTGGGTTAGGGGGGTGGGTTAGGGTGGGTTAGGG